>CM046471.1:28703676-28891085 GCA_025506415.1 Flaveria robusta | reverse complement strand
CCCCGAACCCCGAACCCCGAACCCCGAACCCCGAACCCCGAACCCCGAACCCCGAACCCCGAACCCCGAACCCCGAACCCCGAACCCCGAACCCCGAACCCCGAACCCCGAACCCTGAACCCCGAACCCCCAACCCTGAACCCTGAACCCTGAACCCTAATCCTTGTTTTCGCGGTCGTGGTTGTCATCTTCGTGGTGTGTCGTTGTTGTTGTTGTCGTTGTAGTTGTTGTGATCGTCGTTGTTTTCGTCGTCGTTGTTGTCGTCGTGGTTGTTGTCATCGTCGTTGTTTTTGTCATCGTTGTTGTCGTCGTGGTTATTATCATCATCGTTTGTTGTCGTAGTCGTTGTCGTTGTTGTTGTTGTTGTCGTCGTTGTTGTTGTTGTCTTTATCATCGTTGTTGCCATTGTGATAGTTGTTGTTGTTGTTGTTGTCGTTGTCATTGTCGTTTTTGTTGTTGTTGTCGTCATCATTATTGTCATCCTCGTCTTTGTTGTCGTTGTCTTTGTCGTCATCATTGTTGTGGTCGTTGTTGTCGTTGTCGTTGTAGTTGTCGTCGTTGTTTTCGTCGTCGTTATTGTCGTCGTTCTTGTTGTTGTCGTTCTTGTTGTTGTCATTCTTGTTGTTGTCGTTGTTGATGTTGTTGTGGATGTATTTATCATCGTTGTTGCCATTGTGATGGTTGTTGTTGTTGTTGTTGTTGTCGTCCTCGTCATCGTTGTTGTTATTGTCGTCCTCGTCATCGTTGTGGTCGTTGTTGTCGTTGTTGTTGTTGTTGCTGTCGTCCTCGTCATCGTTGTAGTCGTCGTTGTTGTGGTCGTTGTGGTCGTCATCGTTGTTTTCATCATCGTGGTTGGCCTCGTCGTTGTTGTCATCATCATCATTTTCGTCGTGGTGTCGTCGTCGTGGTTGTCCACGTCGTTGTTGTCATCATCGTCATTGTCGTTGTGGTTGTTATCCTCGCCATTGTTGTCTTCGTCGTTGTTGTCATCGTCATTGTTGTTGTCGTCGTCGTTCTTGTTGTCATCGTTGTTGTCCTTGCAGTTGTCGTCATTGTTGTTGTCGTTGTAGTTGTCGTTGTTGTCATCGTCGTCGTTGTTGTCGTCGTTGTGGTTATCCTCATTGCTATCACTGTTGTTGTAGTTGTCGTTAAATTTCTTGTGGTTGTTGTTGTTGTTATCATTTCCATTTTCATTTTTGTTGATGAAGTTGTGGTTGTCGTTGTCCTTGCAATAGTTTTCATCGTCATCGTGGTTGGGGTGTTTTCGTCGTTGTCGATGTTGTTGTAGATGTATTTATCATTGTTGTTGCCATTGTGATGGTGGTTGTTGTTGTTGTTGTTGTCATTGTCGTTGTTGTTGTCATCGTTGTTGTTGTCCTCGTCATCGTTGTCGTCATCGTTGTTGTGGTCGTTGTTGTCGTCATCGTTGATTTCGTCGTCGTGGTGTCGTCGTCATGGTTGTCCTCGTCGTTGTTGTCATCATCATCGTTGTTGTCGTGGTTTTTATACTCGTCGTTGTTGTCGTCGTCGTTGTTGTCATCGTCGTTGTTGTTGTCGTTGTCGTTCTTGTTGTCATTGTTCTTGTTGTTATCATTGCAGTTGTCGTCATTGTTGTTGTCGTTGTACTTGTCGTCGTTGTCGTTGTTGTCATCGTCATCGTTGTTGTCGTCGTTGTGGTTATCCTCATTGCTGACACTGTTGTTGTAGTTGTCGTTAAATTTCTTGTGGTTGTTGTTGTTGTTATCATTTCCATTTTCATTTTCGTTGATGTAGTTGTGGTTGTCGTTGTCCTTGTAATAGTTTTCATCGTCATCGTTGTTGTCCTTGTTGTTGTTGTTGTTCTTGTTCTTGTTCTTGTTGATGTCGTTCTTGTTGTTGTCGTTGTAGTTGTTGTCGTGGTTGTTGTTGTCATCGTCGTTGTTGTTGTAGTTGTTTTCGCCTTCTTGTTGTTGTAGTTGTTTTCGTCATCTTTGCCGTCGCCGTGGTTGTTGTCATTGTTGTTGTTGTCGTCGTTCTTGTCGTTGTTGTTCTTGTTGATGTCGTTCTTGTTGTTGTCGTGGTTGTTGTTGTCATCGTCGTCGTTGTCATCGTTGTTGTTGTCATCTTCGTCGTCGTTGTTGTTGTCGTTGTTTTCGCCTTCTTGTTGTTGTTTTCGTCGTCGTTGCAGTCGCCGTTGTTGTTGTTGTCGTCGTTCTTGTTGTTGTTGTTCTTGTTGTTATCGCTATTGTTGTTGTCGTTGTAGTTGTGGTCGTGGTTGTTGTCGTCATCGTCGTTGTTGCCGTCGTCGTTGTTGTTGCCTTATTGTTGTTGTTTTCGTCGTTGTTTTCGTCGTCGTTGTCGTTATCATCGTCGTGGTTGTTGTCGTTGTCGTTGTCGTTGTGGATGTTGTTGTGGATGTTTTTATCATCGTTGTTGCCATTGTGATGGCTGTTGTTGTTGTTGTTGTCCTTGTCGTTGTCGTCGTCGTTGTTGTTGTTGTTGTCGTCAGCGTTGTTGTCGTCCTCGTCGTTGTTGTCGTCGTTCTTCTTGTTGTTGTTCTTGTTGTCGTCGTTCTTGTTGCTGTCGTTCTTGTTGTTGTCATTCTTGTTGTTGTCGATCTTGTTGTTGTTGTGGTTGTTGTTGTCATCGTCGTTGTTGTTGTCGCCTTCTTGTTGTTGTTTTCGTCGTCGTTGTCGTCATTTTCGTCGTTATCGTCGTCGTGGTTGTTGTCATTGTTGTTGTTGTCGTTGTTGATGTTGTTAGGGGTGTTTTTATCATTATTGTTGCCATTGTGATGGTTGTTGTTGTTGTTGTTGTTGTCGTCATCGTTGTTGTCGTCCTCATCGTTGTTGTCGTCGTTGTTGTTGTCGTCGTCGTTTGTTGTTGTCGTCATCGTCGTTGTTGTCGTGGTTGTTATCCTTGCCGTTATTGTCATCGTCATTGTTGTTGCATCGTCGTTGTTGGCGTCATTCTTGTTGTCGTCATTCTTGTTGTTGTTGTTGGAGTTGTCGTCATTGTCGTTGTTGTTGTAGTTGTCGTCGTTGTCGTTGTCGTTTTTGTTGTTGTTGTTCTTGTTGTTGTCGTTGTCGTTGTTGTCGTCGTTGTCGTTGTTGTCGTCGTTGCTGTTGTCTTCGTTGTTATTGTCGTTTTTGTTGTTGTCATTCTTGTTGTTGTCCTTCTTGTTGTTGTTGTTCTTGTTCTTGTTGATGTCATTCTTGTTGTTGTCGAGGTTGTTGTTGTCATCGTCGTTGTTGTCGTCGTTGTTGTTGTAGTTGTTTTCGCCTTCTTGTTGTTGTTTTCGTCGTCTTTGCCTTCGCCGTGGTTGTTGTCATCGTTGTTGTTTTCGTCGTTCTTGTTGTCGTTCTTGTTGATGTCGTTCTTGTTGTTGTCGTTGTAGTTGTTGTCGTGGTTGTTGTTGTCATCGTTGTTGTCGTTGTTGTCGCCTTCTTGTTGTTCTTTTCGACGTCGTGGTTGTCGTCGCCGTGGTTGTTGTCATCGTTGTTGTTGTCGTCATTCTTGTTGTTGTTGTTCTTGTTGTTGTCGTTGTAGTTGTGGTCGTGGTTGTTCTTGTCATCGTCGTTGTTGTTGCCTTCTTGTTGTTGTTTTCGTCGTTGTTTTCTTCGTCGCCGTCGTTATCGCCGTCGTGGTTGTTGTTGTTGTTGTTGTTGTCGTTGTCGTTGTTGTCATTGTCGATGTTGTTGTGGATGTTTTTATCATCGTTGTTGCCATTGTAATGGTTGTTGTTGTTGTTGTTGTCCTTGTCGTTGTCGTCGTTGTTGTTGTTGTTGTTGTTGTTGTCGTCGTTGTTCTTGTTGTTGTTGTTCTTGTTGTTGTCATTGTAGTTGTCATTGTTGTTGTCGTCGTTCTTGTTGTTGTTGTTCTTGCTGTTGTCGTTCTCGTTGTTGTCATTATTGTTGTTGTCATTGTAGTTATTGTCAGGGTTGTTGTTGTCATCGTCGTTGTTGTTGTTGTCGTCGTTCTTGTTGTTCTTGTGGTTGTTGTTGTCATCATCGTTGTTGTCAAAGTTGTTGTTGTCGCCTTCTTGTTGTTGTTTTCGTCGTTGTTGTCGTCGTCGTCGTTATCGTCATCGTGGTTGTCGTCGTTGTGGTTGTTGTCATTGTTGTTGTTGTCGTTGTCGATGTTGTTATGGGTGTTTTTATCATTGTTGTTGCCATTGTGATGGTTGTTGTTGTTGTTGTTGTTGTCGTCATCATTGTTGTCGTCCTCGTCGTTGTGGTTGTCGTCGTTGTTGTCATCGTTGTTGTTGTCGTCGTTGTGGTTGTCGTCATCGTTGTTGTTGCCGTCGTTGTTGTTGATTTCGTTGTTGTCATCGTCGTGGTTGGCATCTTCGTCGTCGTTGTCGTTGTCATTGTTTTCGTCGTTGTGTTTATCCTTATTGCTGTAACTATTGTTGTAGTTGTCGTTAAATTTCTTATGGTTGTTGTTGTCCTTATCATTACCATTTTCATTTTTGTTGATGTAGTTGTGGTTGTCGTTGTACTTGCAAAAGTTTTCATCGTCATCGTGGTTGGGGTGTTTTCGTCGTTGTCGATGTTGTTGTGGACGTATTTATCATCGTTGTTGCCATTGTGATGCTTGTTGTTGTTGTTGTTGTTGTCATCATCGTTGTTGTTGTTGTTGTCATCGTTGTTGTCGTCGTGGTTGTTATCCTCGTCATTGTTGTCGTCGTCGTTGTTGTCATCATTATTGTTGTTGTCATCGTCATTCTTGTTGTCATCGTTGTTGTTATCGTTCTTGTTGTTGTCGTTGCAGTTATTGTCATTGTTGTTGTCGTTTAGTTGTCTTCGTTGTCATTGTTGTTGTTCTTCTTGTTTTCGTTCTTGTTGTTGTTTTTCTTGTTGTTGTCCTTCTTGTTGTTGTCGTTTGTAGTTGTGGTCATGGTTGTTGTTGTCATCGTCATTGTTGTTGTCGCCTTCTTGTTGTTGTTTTCATCGTTGTTGTCGTCGTCGTCGTTATCGTCGTCGTGGTTGTCGTTGTCATCGTTGTTGTTGTTGTTGTTGTTGTTGTCGTCATCGTTGTTGTCGTCCTCGTTGTTGTTGTCGTTGTTGTCGTTGTTGTTGTCGTCGTGGTTGGCGTCGTGGTCGATGTTGTCGTCATCATCGTTGTCGTCATGGTTGTAATCCTCATCGTTGTTGTCAACGTCATTGTTGTTGTCGACGTTCTTGTTGTTGTTGCAGTTGTCGTCATTGTTGTTTTCGTTGTCGTTGTTGTCATTGTAGTTGTCATCGTTGTTGTTGTCATCGTTGTTGTCGCCGTTCTTGTTGTTGTCGTTTTTGTTGTTGTTGTTCTTGTTGTTGTCGTTGTAGTTGTCGTCGTTGTCATTCTTCTCATTGTAGTTGTCGCCGTTGTTGTTGTCTTTGTTGTTGTCATTCTTGTAGTTGTCGTCGTTGTTGTTGTCTTTGTTGTTGTCGTCATTCTTGTTGTTGTCCTTCTTGTTGTTGTTGTTCTTGTTGATGTCGTTCTTGTTGTTGTCATTTTAGATGTTGTCGTGGTTGTTGTTGTCATCGTTGTTGTTGTCGTTGTTGTCGCCTTCTTGTTGTTCTTTTCGTCATCGTGGTTGTCGTCGCCGTGGTTGTTGTCATCGTTGTTGTTGTCGTCATTCTTGTTGTTGTTGTTCTTGTTGTTGTCGTTGTAGTTGTGGTCGTGGTTGTTGTCATCATCGTCGTTGTTGTCGTCATCGTTGTTGTTGCCTTCTTGTTGTTGTTTTCGTCGTTGTTTTCTTCGTCTTCGTCGTTATCGTCGTCGTGGTTGTTATTGTTGTTGTTGTTGTCATTGTCGTTGTTGTCATTGTCGATGTTGTTATGGATGTTTTTATCATCGTTGTTGCCATTGTAATGGTGGTTGTTGTTGTTGTTGTCCTTGTCGTTGTCGTCGTCGTCGTCGTCGTTGTTGTTGTTGTTGTTGTCGTCCTCGTCGTTGTTGTCGTCGTTGTTCTTGTTGTTGTTGTTCTTGTTGTTGTCGTTGTAGTTGTCATTGTCGTCGTTCTTGTTGTTGTTGTTCTTGTTGTTGTCGTTCTCGTTGTTGTCATTATTGTTGTTGTCATTGTAGTTGTTGTCGTGGTTGTTGTTGTCATCGTCGTTGTTGTCATCGTCGTTTTTGTCGTTGTTGTCGCCTTCTTGTTTTTGTTTTCGTCGTCGTTCTTGTTTTCGTCGTTGTTGTCATTGTTCTTGTTGTTGTCGTTGCAGTTGTCGTCATTGTTGTTGTCGTTGTTCTTGTCGTCGTTGTCGTTGTTGTCGTTGTTGTTGTCGTCATTCTTGTTGTTCTTGTGGTTGTTGTTGTCATCGTCGTTGTTGTCAAAGTTGTTGTTGTCGCTTTCTTGTTGTTGTTTTTGTCGTTGTTGTCGTCGTCGTGGTTGTTGTCATTGTTGTTGTTGTCATTGTCGATGTTGTTACGGGTGTTTTTATCATTGTTGTTGCCATTATGATGGTTGTTGTTGTTGTTGTCATCATCGTTGCTGTTCTTGTCATCGTTGTTGTCGTCGTGGTTGTTATCCTCGTCATTGTTGTCGTCGTCGTTATTGTCATCATTATTGTTGTTGTCGTCGTCGTTCTTGTTGTCATCGTTGTTGTTATCGTTCTTGTTGAAGTCGTTGCAGTTGTTGTCATTCTTGTTGTCATTTAGTTGTCTTCGTTGTCGTTGTTGTCGTTATCGTTGTCTTTGTTCTTCTTTTTTTCGTTCTTGTTGTTGTTTTTCTTGTTGTTGTCCTTCTTGTTGTTGTCGTTCTTGTTGTTTTCGTTGTAGTTGTGGTCGTGGTTGTTGTTGTCATCGTCATTGTTGTTGTCGCCTTCTTGTTGTTGTTTTCGTCGTTGTTGTCGTCGTCGTCGTCGTTACCGTCTTCGTGGTTGTCGTTGTCATCGTTGTTGTTGTTGTTGTTGTCGTCATCATCGTTGTTGTCGTCCTCGTTGTTGTTGTCGTTGTTGTGGTTGTTGTTGTCGTCGTGGTTGGCGTCGTGGTCGATGTTGTCGTCGTCGTCGTTGTCGTCGTCGTGGTTGTAATCCTCGTCGTTGTTGTCAACGTCATTGTTGTTGTCGACGTTCTTGTTGTTGTTGCAGTTGTCGTCATTGTTGTTGTCGTTGTCGTTGTTGTCTTTGTAGTTGTCGTCGTTGTTGTTGTCATCGTTGTTGTCGTCGTTCTTCTTGTTTTCGGTTGTGTTGTTGTTGTTCTTGTTGTTGTCGTTGTAGTTGACGTCGTTGTCATTGTTCTCATTGTAGTTGTCGTCGTTGTTGTTGTCTTTGTTGTTGTCATTCTTGTAGTTGTCGTCGTTGTTGTTGTCTTCGTTGTTGTCGTCATTCTTGTTGTTGTCCTTCTTGTTGTTGTTGTTCTTGTTTATGTCATTCTTGTTGTTGTCATTTTAGTTGTTGTCGTGGTTGTTGTTGTCATCGTTGTTGTTGTCGTTGTTGTCGCCTTCTTGTTGTTCTTTTCGTCATCATTGTCGTCGTCGCGGTTGTCGTCGCCGTGGTTGTTGTCATCATTGTTGTTGTCGTCATTCTTGTTGTTGTTGTTCTTGTTGTTGTCGTTGTAGTTGTGGTCGTGGTTGTTGTTGTCATCGTCATTGTTGTCGTCGTTGTTGATGTCGCCTTCTTGTTGTTGTTATCATCGTCGTCGTCGTCGTTATTGTCGTTGTGGTTGTCGTCGTCGTGGTTGTTGTCGTTGTCATTGTTGTCATTTTCGATGTTGTTGTGGATGTTTTTATCATCGTTGTTGCCATTGTGATGGTTGTTGTTGTTGTTGTCGTTCTCGTTGTTGTTGTTGTTGTCGTTGTTGTTGTCGTCGTTGTTGTCGTCGTTCTTGTTGTTGTTGTTCTTGTTGTTGTCGTTCTCGTTGTGTCATTATTGTTGTTGTCGTTGTAGTTGTTGTCATGGTTGTTGTTGTCATCGTCGTTGTTGTCGTTGTTGTCGCCTTCTTGTTGTTGTTTTCGTCATCGTTGTCGTCGTCGTCGTTGTTGTTGTTGTTTTCGTCATCGTTGTTGTCGTCGTGGTTGGCGTCGTTGTCGTCGTTGTGGTTATCCTCATTGTTGTCACTGTTGTTGTAGTTGTCGTTAAATTTCTTGTGGTTGTTGTTGTCGTTATCATTACCATTTTCATTTTTGTTGGTGTAGTTGTGGTTGTCGTTGTCCTTGCAATAGTTTTCATCGTCATCGTGGTTGGGGTGTTTTCGTCGTTGTCGATGTTGTTGTGGATTTCTTTATCATCGTTGTTGCCATTGTGATGGTTGTTGTTGTTGCTGTAGTTGTTGTTGTCGTCGATTACGGTTTATGGTTTAAGGTTTAGAGTTTACAGTTCAGGGTTTAGGATTTTTGGGTTTTGGGTTTTAAGGTTTAGGGTTTAGGGCTTTGGGTTTTAGGGTTTAGGGTTTGGAATTTAGGATTTAGGATTTAGGGTTTATGCTTTAGGGATGTTGTCATCAGCTTAGGGTTTAGGGTTTAGGATCTTAGGTTAAGGGTTTAGGGTTTAAGGTTTTAGGGTTTAGGGGTTTAGGTTTAGGGTTTAGTGTTTTACGGTTTAGGGTTTTAGGGTTTTGGGTTTATGGTTTTAGGGTTTAGGGTAAGAGTTTTAGGGTTTAGGGTTGTGTTGTTATTATAGTCTATGGGGTTGTCGTTGTTATTTTCGTTGTGGTTGTCTTTGTTGACGGTGTCGTTGTTGTGGAGGTCGTTGTTATTGTGGTTGTCGTCATCATCTTCGTCGTCGTTATTATTGTGTTTCTGGTTCTCGTAATCGTGGTTGTTGTCGTTATGGTGGTTGTGAATATTATTGTCGTTGTGGTTATCGTCATGGCTTTCACTATTGTAGTTGTTGATAATGTTTTTGTGGTTGTTGTTGTCGTTATCTTTACCATTTTCATTTTTGTTGATGTAGTTGTGGTTGTCGTTGTCCTTGCTATAGTTTTCATCGTCATCGTTGTTTGGGTGTTTTCGTCGTTGTCGATGTTGTTGTGGGTGTCTTTATCATCATTGTTGCCATTGTGATGGTTGTTGTTGTTGTTTTTGTCGTTCTCGTTGTTGTCATTGTTGTCGATGTCGTTGTTGTCGTCGTCGTTGTTGTGGTCGTTGTTGTTGTGGTCGTTGTTGTTGTAGTCGTCGTTGTTGTCGTCGTTGTTGTCGTTATAGTTGTCGTTAGTTTTGTTGTCGTTCTTGTTGTTGTCGGTCTTGTTGTTGTCATTCTTGTCGTTGTTCTTGTTGATGTCGTTCTTGTTGTTGTCGGTCTTGTTGTTGTCATTCTTGTAGTTGTCGTCGTTCTTGTTTTTGTCGTTGTAGTTGTTGTCGTGGTTGTTGTTGTCACCTTCTTGTTGTTGTTTTCGTCGTCGTTGTCGTCGTTGTGGTTGTTGTCATTTTTGTTGTTGTTGTTGTCGTTGTAGTTGTCGTCGTTGTAGTCGTCGTAGTTGTTGTTGTCTTCGTCGTAGTTGTCGTCGTTCTTGTTGTTGTTGTTCTTCTTGATTTCGTTCTTGTTGTTGTCGTTCTTGTTGATGTCGTTCTTGTTGTTGTCGTTGTAGTTGTTGTCATGATGGTTGTTGTCATCGTCGTTGTTGTCGTCATTGTTGTTGTCATAGTTGTTGTTGCCGTCGTTGTTGTTGTCGTCGTTGTTGTCATCGTTCTTGTTGTTGTCGTTCTTGTTGTTGTCGTTCTTGTTGTTGTCGTTCTTGTTGATGTCGTTCTTGTTGTTGTCGTTGTAGTTGTTGTCATGATAGTTGTTGTCATCGTCGTTGTTGTCGTTGTTGTCGCCTTCTTGTTGTTTTCATCGTCGTTGTCGTTGTCGTGGTTGTTGTCATTGTTGTTGTTGTCATCGTTGTTGTTGTTGTCGTTGTTGTTGTCTTTATCATCGTTGTTGCCATTGTGATAGTTGTAGTTGTTGTTGTCGTTGTCGTTGTTGTTGTTGTCGTCATCGTTGTTGTCGTCCTTGTCGTCGTTGTTGTGGTCGTTTCTGTCGTCATCGTTGTTGCCGTCGTTCTTGTTGTTGTCGTTGTAGTTGTCGTCGTTGTAGTCGTCGTAGTTGTTGTTGTCGTTGTTGTTGTCGTCGTTGTTGTCATTGTAGTTGTCGTCGTTGTAGTCGTCGTAGTTGTTGTTGTCTTCGTCGTTGTTGTCGTCATTCTTGTTGTTGTCGTTCTTCTTGTTGTTGTTCTTCTTGATGTCGTTCTTGTTGTTGTCGTTCTTGTTGTTGTCGTTCTTGTTGATGTCGTTCTTGTTGTTGTCGTTGTAGTTGTTGTCGTGGTGGTTGTTGTCGTCGTCGTTGTTGTCGTTGTTGTCGCCTTCTTGTTGTTGTTTTCGTCGTCGTTGTCGTCGTCGTGGTTGTTGTCATTGTTGTTGTTGTCGTCGTTGTTGTTGTCGTTGTTGTTGTTGTCGTTGTCGTTGTCTTTATCATCGTTGTTGCCATTGTGATAGTTGTAGTTGTTGTTGTCGTTATCGTTGTTGTTGTTGTCGTCCTCGTCGTCGTTGTTGTGGTCGTTGCTGTCGCCATCGTTGTTGTCGTCGTTCTTGTTGTTGTTGTTCTTGTTGTTGTCGTTGTAGCTGTCGTCGCTGTCACTGTAGTTGCCGTCGTTGTTGTCGTTGTTGTTGTCGTCGTTGTTGTCGTTGTAGTTGTCATCATTGTTGTCGTTGTCGTTCTTGTTGATGTCGTTCATGTTGTTGTCATGGTTGTTGTTGTCATCGTCATTCTTGTCGTCGTTGTTGTTGTCATTGTTGTCGCCTTCTTGTTGTTGCTTTCGGTTGTTGTCATCTTTATTGCTCTCGTCATTGTTGTTGTCGTTGTTGTTGTTGTCGTTGTCGTTGTCTTTATCATCGTTGTTGCCATTGTGATAGTTGTAGTTGTTGCTGTCGTTGTTGTTGTTGTCGTCATCGTTGTTGTCGTCCTCGTCGTCGTTGTCGTGGTCGTTGCTGTCATCGTCGTTGTTGCCGTCGTTCTTGTTGTTGTTGTTCTTGTTGTTGTCGTTGTCGTTGTCACTGTAGTTGTCGTCGTTGTTGCCGTTGTTGTTGTCGTCGTTGTAGTTGTCGTCATTGTTGTCGTCGTTCTTGTTGTTGTTGTTCTTGTTCCTGTCGTTCTTGTTATTGTCATTGTAGTTGTCGTTGTAGTTGTTGTCGTTGTTCTTGTTGTTGTCGCTCTTGTTGTTGTTGTTGTCGTCATTCTTGTTGTTATTGTTCTTGTTGTTGTCGTTGTAGTTGTTGTTGTGGTTGCTGTTGTCATCGTCGTTGTTGTCGCCTTCGTGTTGTTGTTTTCGTCGTCATTGTCGTCGTCGTTGTTGTTGTAGTCGTTGTTGTCGTTGTAGTTGTCGTCGTTGTTGTTGGCGTCGTCGTTGTTGTCGTCGTCGTTCTTGTTGTTGTCGTTCTTGTTGATGTCGTTCATGTTGTTGTCGTGGTTGTTGTTGTCATCGTCATTGTTGTCGTCGTTGTTGTTGTCATTGTTGTGGCCTTCTTGTTGTTGTTTTCGTCGTCATGGTTGTTGTCATCTTTATTGATCTAGTCGTTGTTGTTGTCGTTGTCGTTGTCGTTGTCGTTGTTGTCGTTGTTGATGTTGTTGTGGATGTATTTATCATCATTGTTGTTATTGTGATGGTGGTTGTTGTTGTTGTTGTTGTCGTTGCCGTTGGTGTTGTTGTTGTTGTCGTCTTCGTTGTTGTCGTCCTCGTCATTGTTGTCGTCGTCGTTGTTGCCGTCGTCATTTGTTGTTGTGGTCATTGTTGTTGTCGTCGTTGTTGCCGTTATAGTTCTTGTCATTGTTGTTGTCATCGTTGTTGTCGTCATTCTTGTTGTTATTATTCTTGTTATTGTCGTTCTCGTTGTTGTCGTGGTTGTTATTGTCATCGTCGTTGTTGTCGCCTTCTTGTTGTTGTTTTATTCGTCATTGTCGTCGTCGTGATTGTTGTCATCTTTGTTGTTGTCGTCGTTGTTGTCATTGTCGTTGTCGTCGTCATCGTCGTTGTCGTCGTTCTCGTCGTCGTTCTTGTTGTTGTCGTTCTAGTTGTTGTCGTTCTTGTTGATGTCGTTCATGTTGTTGTCATCGTCGTTGTTGTTGTCATTGTTGTCGCCTTCTTGTTGTTGTTTTCGTCGTCATGGTTCTTGTCATCTTTAGTGCTCTCGTCGTTGTTGTTGTCCTTATCGTTATTGTCGTTGTTGATGTTGTTGTGGCTGTATTTATCATCGTTGTTGCCATTGTGATGGTTGTTGTTGTTGTTGTTGTTGTTGTTGTTGTCGTCGTCGTTGTTGTCGTCCTCGTCATTGTTGTCGTCGTCGTTGTTGTCGTCGTCATTTGTTGTTGTGGTCGTTGTTGTTGTCGTCGTTGTTGCCGTTATAGTTCTTGTCATTGTTGTTGTCATCGTTGTTGTCGTCGTTCTTGTTGTTATTGTTCTTGTTGATGTCGTTCTTGTTGTTGTCGTTGTAGTTGTTGTCGTGGTTGTTGTTGTCATCGTCGTTGTTGTCGTCGTTGTTGTCATCATCGTTGTTGTCGCCTTCTTGTTGTTGTCATCGTCATGGTTGTTGTCGTTGTCTTTATCATCGTTCTTGCCATAGTGATAGTTGTAGCTGTTGTTGTTGTTGCCGTCGTTGTTGTTGTCGTCCTCGTCGTTGTTGTGGTCGTTGTTGTCGTTCTTGTTGTTGTAGTTGTCGTCGTTGTCGTTGTAGTTGTCTTTGTAGTTGTAGTCGTCGTTGTTGTCGTCGTTCTTGTTGTTTTTGTTCTTGTTCATGTCGTTCTTGTTGTTGTCGTTGTCGTCGTTGTTGTCGTCGTTGTTGTCATCGTCATTGTTGTCGCCTTCTTGTTGTTGTTTTCGTCGTCGTTGTCGTAGTCGTCGTTGTTGTCATCTTTGTTGTTGTCGTCGTTGTTCTTGTCGTTGTCGTTGTTGTCGTTGTTGATGTTGTTGTGGATGTATTTATCATTGTTGTTGCCATTGTAATGGTTGTTATTGTTGTTGTTGTCTTTGTCTTTATCATCCTTGTTGCCATTGTGATAGTTGTTTGTTGTTCTCGTTATCGTTGTCGATGTTGTTGTTGTTGTCGTCATCGTTGTTGTCATCATCGTCGTTGTTGTCGTCGTCGTTGTTGTGGTTGTTGTTATCGTCGTCGTTGTCGTCTTCGTTGTTGTCGTCGTTCTTGTTTTTGTCGTTCTTGTTGTTGTCGTTCTTGTAGTTGTTGTCGTGGTTGTTGTTGTCATCGTAGTTGTTGTCGTCGTTGTTGTTGTCGTGGTTGTTGCCTTCTTGTTGTTGTTTTCGTTGTCGTTGTGGTCGTCGTGGTTGTTGTCATTGTTGTTGTTGTCGTTGTTGTTGTTGTCTTTGTCGTTGTTGTCGTTGTCTTTTTCATCGTTGTTGCCATTGTGATAGTTGTAGTTGTTGTTGTCGTTGTCATTGTTGTTGTTGTTGTCGTCATCGTTGTTGTCGTCCTGGTCGTCGTTGTTGTGGTCGTTGATGTCGTCGTTCTTGTTGTTGTTGTTCTTGTTGTTGTCGTAGTAGTTGTCGTCGTTGTTGTCGTTGTAGTTCTTGTCGTTGTTGTCGTCGTCGTTGTTGTCTTAGTTCTTGTTGTTGTCGTTCTTGTTGATGTCGTTCATGTTATTGTCGTGGTTGTTGTTGTCATCGTCGTTGTTGTTGTCATTGTTGTCGCCTTCTTGTCGTTGCTTTCGTCGTCGTGGTTGTTGTCATCTTTATTGCTCTCGTCGTTGCTGTTGTCGTTGTCATTGTTGTCATTGTTGATGTTGTTGTGGATGTATTTATCATCGTTGTTGCCATTGTAACGGTTGTTGTTGTTGTTGTTGTCGCTGTCGTTGTTGTTGTTGTTGTTGTTGTCGTCATCGTCATTGTTGTCGTCGTCATCGTTGTTGTGGTCGTTGTTGTCGTCGTCATTTGTTGTTGTGGTCGTTGTTGTTGTCGTCATCGTTGATGTCGTCGTTGTTGTTGTCGTCGTTGTTGCCGTTATAGTTCTTGTCATTGTTGTTGTCGTCATTCTTGTTGTTATTGTTCTTGTTGTTGTCGTTGTAGTTGTTGTCGTGGTTGTTGTCATCGTCGTTGTTGTCGCCTTCGTCGTTGTTGTCGTCGTCGTGGTTGTTGTCATTGTTGTTGTTGTCGTTGTCGTTGTTGTCGTTGTCTTTATCATCTTTGTTGCCATTGGGATAGTTGTTGCTGTTGTTGTTGTTGTTGTTGTTGTCGTTGTCGTTGTTGTTGTTGTTGTCGTCGTCGTTGTTGTCGTCCTCGTCGTTGTTGTCCTCGTCGTTGTTGTCCTCGTCGTTGTTGTGGTCGTCGTTGTTGTCGTCGTCGTTGCTATCATTCTTGTTGTTGTAGTTGTTGTCGTTGTAGTTGTCGCCGTCGTTGTTGTGGATGTATTTATCATTGTTGTTGCCATTGTGATGGTTGTTGTTGTTGTTGTCGTTGTCGTTCCTATTGTTGTCGTTGTAGTTGTTGTCATGGTTGTTGTTGTCATCGTCGTTGTCGTCCTCATCGTCATTGTTGTCGTCGTTCTTGTTGTGGTCGTTGTCGTTGTAGTTGTCATAGTTGTTGTTGCCGTCATTGTTGTTGTCGTCGTTGTTGTCGTCGTTCTTGTTGTTGTCGTTCTTGTTGTTGTTGTTCTTGTTGATGTCGTTCTTGTTGTTGTCGTTCATGTTGTTGTCGTTCTTGTTGTTGTCGTGGTTGTTGTCGTCATCGTTGTTGTCGTCCTCGTCGTTGTTGTTGTCGTCGTCGTTGCTATCGTTCTTGTTGTTGTAGTTGTTGTCGTTGTAGTTGTCGCCTTCTTATTGTTGTTTTCGTCGTCATTGTCGTCGTCGTGGTTGTTGTCATCTTTGTTGTTGTCGTCGTTGTTGTTGTCGTTGTTGATGTTGTTGTGGATGTCTTTATCATCGTTGTTGCCATTGTGATGATTGTTGTTGTTGTTGTTGTCGTTGTCATTGTTGTTGTTGTTGTTCTTGTTGTTGTCGTCATCGTTGTTGTCTTCCTCATCATTGTTGTTGTTTTTGTCGTTGTTGTCATCGTTGTTGTTGTCGTCGTGGTTGTTCTCGATGTTGTTGTTGCCGTTGTCGTTGTTCTCGTTGTTTTTATCATCGTTGTTGCCAATGTGATAGTTGTTGTTGTTGTAGTTGTTGTCGTTGTCGTTGTTGTTGTTTTTGTCGCCATCATTGTTGTCGTCCTCGTCGTTGTTGTCGTCGTCGTCGTTGTGGTTGTTGTTGTCGTCGTCGTTGTTGTCGCCGTTCTTGTTGTTGTCGTTCTTGTTGTTGTTGTTCTCGTTGTTGTCGTTCTTGTTGTTGTCGTTGTACTTTTCGTCGTTGTCGTTGTCGTTGTAGTTGTCGTCGTTGTTGTTGTCGTTGTTGTTGTCGTCGTTGTTGTCGTCGTCATTGTTGTCGTCGTTCTTATTGTTTTCGTTCTTCTTGTTGTTGTTCTTCTTGATGTCGTTCTTGTTGTCGTCGTTCTTCTTGTTGATGTTCTTGTTGTTGTCGTTCTTGTTGTTGTCGTTGTAGTTGTCGTCGTTGTCGTTGTAGTTGTCGTCGTTGTCGTCGTTGTTGTTGTCGTTGTAGCTGTCGTCGTTGTTGTTGTCGTCGTTCTTGTTGTTGTCGTTATTGTTGTTGTTGTTATTGTTGATGTCGTTCTTGTTGTTGTCGTTCTTGTTGTTGTCGTTGTAGTTGTTGTCGTGGTCGTTGTTGTCATCGTCGTTGTTGTCGTCGTTGTTGTTGTCGCCTTCTTGTTGTTGTTTTCGTCATCGTTGTCATCGTCGTGGTTGTTGTCATCTTTGTCGTTGTAGTTGTCGTCGTTGTTGCCGTCGTTCTTATTGTTGTCGTTCTTGTAGTTGTCGTTCTTGTTGTTGTCGTTGTAGTTGTCGTCGTTGTCGTTGTAGTTGTCATCGTCGTTGTTGTCATCGTTGTTGTTGTCGTTCTAGTTGTCGTCGTTCTTGTCGTTGTAGTTGTCGTCGTTGTTGTAGTCGTCGTTGTTGTCGTCGTTGTTGTTGTCGTCGTTCTTGTTGTTGTCGTTCTTGTTGTTGTCGTTGTTCTTGTTGATGTCGTTCTTGTTGTTGTCATTCTTGTTGTTTCGTTGTAGTTGTTGTCGTGGTCGTTGTTGTCATCGTCGTTGTTGTTGTCGTTGTTGTCGCCTTCTTGTTGTTGTTTTCGTCGTCATTGTCGTCGTCGTGGTTGTTGTCATCTTTGTTGTTGTCGTCGTTGTTGTTGTCGTCATTGTTGTTGTCGTTGTTGATGTTGTTGTGGATGTCTTTATCATCGTTGTTGCCATTGTGATGGTTGTTGTTGTTGTTGTTGTCGTTGTTGTTGTTATTCTTGTTGTTGTCATCATTGTTGTTGTCTTCCTCGTCATTGTTGTTGTTTTTGTCGTTGTTGTCGTCGTCGTGGTTCTTGTCATTGTTGTTGTTGCCATCGTTGTTGTTCTCGTTGTTGTTGTTGTCGTTGTCATTGTTTTCATTGTCTTTATCATTGTTGTTGCCATTGTGATAGTTGTTGTTGTTGTTGTAGTTATTGTCGTCGTTCTTGTCGTCGTCGTTGTAGTCGTCGTCTTGGTTGTTTTCGTCGTTGTTGTCGTCGTCATGGTTGTCTTCGTCGTTGTTGTCGTCGTCGTTGTTGTGGTCGTTGTTGTTGTTGTCGTTGTTGTTGTTGTCGTCATGGTTGTTTTCGCCGTTTTTGTCGTCGTCGTTGTTGTCGTCACGTTGTTGTCGTCCTCATCGTCATTGTTGTCGTCGTTCTTGTTGTGGTCGTTGTCGTTGTAGTTGTCATAGTTGTTGTTGCCGTCGTTGTTGTTGTCGTCGTTGTTGTCGTCGTTCTTGTTGTTGTCGTTCTTGTTGTTGTTGTTCTTGTTGATGTCGTTCTTGTTGTTGTCGTTCATGTTGTTGTCGTTCTTGTTGTTGTCGTGGTTGTTGTCGTCCTCGTCATTCTTGTTGTCGTCGTTGTTGTGGTCGTTGTTATCGTCGTCGTTGTTGTCTTCGTTCTTGTTGTTGTCATTCTTGTTGTTGTCGTTCTTGTTGTTGTCATTCTTGTTGTTGTCGTTGTAGTTGTCGTCGTTGTTGTCGTCGTCGTTCTTGTTGTTGTCGTTCTTGTTGTTGTCCTTCTTGTTGTTGTTGTTCATGTTGATGTCGTTCTTGTTGTTGTCGTTCTTGTTGTTGTCATCGTTCTGGTTGTTGTCGTCGTTGTTGTTGTCATTGTTCTTGTCGTGATCGTTGTTGTCGTCGTGCTTGTCGTCGTCGTGGTTGGCGTCATTGTCGTCGTTATGGTTATCCTTATTGTTGTCACTGTTGTTGTAGTTGTCGTTAAATTTCTTGTGGTTGTTGTTGTCGTTGTTATTACCATTTTCATTTTTGCTGGTGTAGTTGTGGTTGTCGTTGTCCTTGCAATAGTTTTCATCATCATCGTGGTTGGGGTGTTTTCGTCGTTGTCGACGTTGTTGTGGATTTCTTTATCATCGTTGTTGCCATTGTGATGGTTGTTGTTGTTGTCGTCGTTGTTGTTGTTGTCGTCGTTCTGGTTTAGAGCTTACGGTTTAGGGTTTAGGAATTTTGGGTTTTGGGTTTTAAGGTTTAGGGTTTAGGGCTTTGGGTTTTAGGGTTTAGGGTTTGGGGTTTAGGATTTAGGATTTAGGGTTTAGGGTTTGGGTTTTAGGGTTGTTGTCGTCGGTTTAGGGTTTAGGGTTTTAGGGTTTAGGATCTTAGGTTAATGGTTTAGGGTTTAAGGTTTTAGGGTTTAGGGTTTTAGGGTTTATGGTTTTAGGGTTTAGGGTTTTAGATTTACGGTTTAGGGTTTTACGATTAAGGGTTTTAGGGTTTTGGGTTTATGGTTTTAGGGTTAGGGTTAGAGTTTTAAGGTTTAGGGTTGTGTTGTTATTGTAGTCTTTTGGGTTGTCGTTGTTATTTTCGTTGTGGTTGTCTTTGTTGTCGGTGTCGTTGTTGTGGAGGTCGTTGTTTTTGTGGTTGTTGTCATCATCTTCGTCGTCGTAATTATTGTGTTTGTGGTTCTCGTAATCGTGGTTGTTGTCGTTATGGTGGTTGTGGATATTATTGTCGTTGTGGTTATCGTCATTGCTTTCACTGTTGTTGTAGTTGTCGTTAGTGTTTTTGTGGTTGTTGTTGTCGTTATCTTTACCATTTTCATTTTTGTTGATGTAGTTGTTGTTGTCGTTGTCCTTGCTATAGTTTTCATCGTCATCGTGGTTTGGGTGTTTTCATCGTTGTTGAATTTGTTGTGGATGTCTTTATCATCATTGTTGCCATTGTGATAGTTGTTGTTGTTGTTGTCGTTCTCGTTGTTGTCATTGTTGTCGATGTCGTTGTTATCGATGTCGTTATCGTCGTCGTTGTTGTGGTCGTCGTTGTTGTGGTCGTTGTTGTTGTGGTCGTTGTTGTTGTCGTCGTTGTGGTTGTCGTCGTTGTTGTTGTCGTTCTAGTTGTAGTCGTTGTTGTTGGCGTCGTTGTTGTTGTCGTTATGGTGGTTGTGAATATTATTGTCGTTGTGGTTATCATCAATGTTGTCATTGTTGTTATAGTTGTCGTAATTGTTTTTGTGGTTGTTGTTGTCGTTATCATTACTATTTTCATTTTTGTTGATGTAGTTGTGGTTGTCGTTGTCCTTGAAATAGTTTTCATCTTCATCGTGGTTGCGGTGTTTTCATCGTTGTCGATGTTGTTGTGGACGTCTTTATCATCGTTGTTTCCATTGTGATAGTTGTTGTTGTTGTTGTCATTGTCGTTGTTGTTGTCCTCGTCGTTGTTGTAGTTGTCATCGTTGTTGTCGTTGTCGTTGTCGTCGTTGTCATTGTTGTCGTCGTCTTTGTTGTTGACGTTGTTGTTGTCGTCGTCGTTGTTGTCGTCGTCGTTGTTGTCGTCATCGTGGTTGTCTTCGTCGTGGTTGCCGTCGTCGTCGTTGTTGTCGTCGTTGTGGTTATCCTCATTGCTGTCACTTTTGTTGTAGTTGTCGTTAAATTTTTTGTGGTTTGTTGTCGTTAAATTTATTGTGGTTGTTGTTGTCGTTATCATTACCATTTTCATTTTTGTTGATGTAGCTGTGGTTGTCATTGTCCTTGCAATAGTTTTCATCGTCATCGTGGTTGGGGTGTTTTCGTCGTTGTCGATGTTATTGTGGATGTCTTTGTCATCGTTGTTGCCATTGTGATGGTTGTTGTTGTTGTTGTTGTTGTTGTTGTTGTTGTTGTTGATGTCGTCGTTGTCGTCGTCGTCGTTGTTATCGTCGTTGTTGTTGTGGTCGTTGTTGTTGTCGTCGTTTTGTTGTTGTCGTTCTTCTTGTCGTCATTTTTGTTATTGTCGTTGTAGTTGTCGTCATTGTTGTCGTCGTCGTTGTTGTCGTCGTCGTTGTTGTTGTCTTCGTTGTTGTTGTCGTTTTTGATGTTGAAGTCGTTGTAGTTGTCGTCGTTGTTGTCGTCGTCGTGTTTGTGGTCGTCGTGGTTGTTGTCGTCGTCATCGTCATTGTCGTCGTCGTTGTTGTCATCGTCATTGTTGTCGTCATCGTGGTTGTTGTCTTCGTTGTTGTGGTCGTCGTTGTTGTCATCATCATTGTTGTCGTCGTCGTTGTTGTCATCGTCGTTGTCCTCGTCGTTGTTGTCGTCGTCGTTGTTGTCATCGTCATTGTTGTCATCGTCGTGGTTGTTGTCTTCGTTGTTGTGGTCGTCGTTGTTGTCGTCGTTGTTGTTGTCGTCGTTGTTGTGGTCGTCGTTGTTTTCATCGTCGTTGTCATCGTTCTTGTTGTCGTGGTTGTTGTTGTCGTCGTCGTTGTTGTCGTCGTCGTTGTTGTCATCGTCGTTGTTTTCGTCGTCGTGGTTGTTGCCTTCGTTGTTGTGGTCGTCATTGCTGTCGTCATCGTTGTCCTCGTCGTCGTTGACGTCGTTGTTGTCCTCGTCATTGTTGTCGTCGTCGTCGTTGTTGTCTTCGTTGTGGTTGTGGTCGTCGTTGTTGTGGTCATCGTTGTTGTCGTCATCGTTGTTGTGGTCGTCGTTATCGTCGTTCTTGTTGTCGTCGTTGTAGTTGTAGTCGTTGTTGTTTTCGTTGTAGTTGCCGTCGTTGTTGTTGTCGTCGTTCTTGTTGTTGTCGATCTTGTTGTTTTCGGTCATGTTGCTGTCGTTCTTGTTGTTTTCGTTCTTGTTGTTGCCGTTGTAGTTGTTGTCGTGGTTGTTGTTGTTGTCGTCCTTGTTGTCGCCTTCTTATTGTTGTTTTCGTCGTTGTTGTCGTGGTCGTCGTTGTCGTCGTCGTGGTTGTTGTCATCGTGGTTGTTGTCGTTGTTGTCGTTATCGTTGTTGCCATTGGGATGATTGTTGTTGTTGTTGTCGTTGTTGTTGTTGTCGTTGTTTTTGTTGTTGTCTTTGTTGTCGCCGTCGTTGTCGTCGTCGTCGTTGTTGTCGTCGTTGTTGTCGTCGTCGTTGTTGTGGCCGTTGTTGTTGTTGCCGTCGTTTGTTGTTGTCGTCGTCGTTGCTGTCGTCGTTGTTGTTGTTGTCGTTTCGTCGTTGTCTTTGTCGTCGTTGTTGCTTTCGTTGTTGTTATCGTCGTCGTTGTTGACGTCAATGTTGTTCTCGTTGTTGTTGTTGTCGTCGTTATTGTTGACGTTGTTGTTCTTGTCGTTGTTGTCGTCGTCGTTGTTGTGGTTATCATTGTTGTGGTCGTCGTTGTTGTGGCCGTCGTTGTTGTTGTCGTCATAGTTTTTGTTGTCGTCGTTGTGGTTGTCGTCGTTGTTGTTGTCGTCGTGGTTGTTGTTGTTCTTGTTGTTATCGTCGTTGTCTTTGCCATCGTTGTTGTCGTTATGCTGGTTGTGGATATTATTGTCGTTGTGGTTATCATCATTGCTGTCACTGTTGTTGTAGTTGTCGTAATTGTTTTTGTGGTTGTTGTTGTCGTTATCATTACCATTTTCATTTTTGTTGATATAGTTGTGGTTGTCGTTGTCCTTGCTCTTGTTTTCATCGTCATCGTGGTTGGTGTGTTTTCGTCGTTGTCGATATTGTTGTGGACGTCTTTATCATCGTTGTTGCCATTGTGATAGTTGTCGTCGTCGTCTTCGTCTTCGTCGTCGTAGTAGTTGAATATCCCTAAAACAACATAACACACTCATGTATGTTCAAAATAAAAACAAGCGATTATAAACGAGTTGTCATAGGAATAACTAACAATCAACCAAAAATAAACTTTAGAAACCAAGATTTTTTTTTTTTTTCTTACTGCTAAGAAAATTTGAACTTTATTAAAAAGCTTTCTTGTTTTGAAAGAATCTTTCTAATTAAGATGTTTTGTGAAGACAACCGATTTTAAAAGATGCGTTGGTCCAAATGAGCAAGTGACATAGTTTGTTTCATCAAATATTTCATGACTCGAAAGAACAATCGTTACAAGCCGTGCTTGGACATAAAATCATCTTTCCGAAAGCCTTTAACAAGTATTTTTGTTTTTAGGAAAGTTACAACTCAAATTTTGACTAAATATAACTAGAAATGTATAGAATTAAGTGTTTCAGACTTCAGAGCACCCATCCTATTTGAAAACTTTAATCCATTTATGAGACCTTTCAACAATTATTTATACATAATTTTTGCAAAACTAAAGCTTATAGATTTTGAAAATCAGTGTTTAGTTAATATATGTTGTAGACACATTTGTAGTTAAGATCAAAGATATCTAGAAAAATGAGCCAATGCGTACTAGTTAGAGAGAAGTGTTCAATCATTTTATGATTAAGAGAAGTTTCCAACTAATTATAAGATGCAAACCACAAATCATATTAAATGTTAATCGCGTATCGATGTTAAGAAACACAGCATTTATCACAACATCTCGATTCAGATGAACTGACTAGTTCAAAGTCCTTGTAAGTAAAAATGATAACAATCTTGATAAAAAATATTAATAATAATAAAATACTGTTGGATGCTCCACCACCATCATCAGCAATTCAACTGCTCAGAAACCAAGACATATGGTTGGTAGACAGCGGATTTGTCATTCACCTAACACTTTTTGCTTCTTATAAGTGTTGATAAATGATCTTAAAACCCATTCTGTTTGAGCTTCCTCTTGTTCAACTGTTCCAAGCTTAATCTGCAACAAACCACAGTTATATTAACAAAGTAGAGATGTTTGAAGTTTGATAAACGAGTAAAGCTAGTTGTGTTTAGGGATGGATGATTGTTACCTGATACAATCGTAACTCAAACCGCGGCCCGACCTCCTTCAGATCAATAGATCTCGGCCCACCACTTTGTCTGTAGACGTGATGCCTGTATGTGCACGAAACAACCAACCATCAAACATAAAACAATAATAATACCACCCACCGCCCATATAACAACTCTTGTCTTGGTACCAACTTAATTATATATGACCATGACTAGAGGTGGTGATGAGAGGGTCAAAACATACCATTAACACTTGTATTATTTATTTATGATTATTAATTTGTAGTATGTTACTTGAATATGATTATAATAACATGATGATTAAGGTAAAAAGCTAATTTTAATCCAAATAAAAACAATTTAGGAAGTTCTGTTCATTTGAATTTACTTTAAAAATAGGTTAATCATCATTTGATCTATTAAAGATACCCAAATCAACCCATTTGTAGATAACTGACACCTCTAACCATGATGTGAACATAATGTTCTGTGCTTTTCAAGCCAGCATGAGCATGTTAAACAAATATACAAAATGAAAATGCATACAACAGGTCTAAACCTCAGAAACTAGAATAAAGTGTCAATTAAGTTTAACTGAAACAAGCTAAACATGCAGAAAAAAATACCTGAAAGAAATGTAATCTGACTGATTAGCAAAAGTGATGATGCGTTTAGTATCAGGCTTGGGCACTGGAAAAAGATGCTTCAAGATGTTTGCAGTTCTTCTACCAATCTACTCATTAAATATAGATACTTGTCATCATCAAAGTAAATGACTAGATAACAACTTGTTTCCACTTAGGGGCATTCAAAATTCAGGCCAACCAAATAACCCACTTGATACATTTGGTCGGGTTACTCTAAAACCAAATAAGAATCGGTCAAGTTTCAGATTGTCTTTTGAATGAGACATCACCCAATAACCAGCTGGGGCTATAATGAAAATCCACAACTTCACACTAGCTCAGCCTACATCCCTATTTGATGCAAGAACATCACATTTCCTAGGTAATTTCAAAGCTATGCTTGCAACAAAATTTAAGTCCAAAGCACAGATTTATAAACTAGGTAACACTAGTTTAAACAAACATAAAGCTTCCGTTTGGTCCATGGCAGCCAGCACTCCTAAGATCATAGAGGGCTGCAGGCTCGCTTGAAGGTAAATAAGCCCATAAATCATGGTTTTAAAAATTGCTACAGTGGGGTAAATTATATATGTAAAAATCGCCTAGGGACTAATCGGGATTAGTCAAAATTAATCAGATTGAAATTTTATATGTAATTTATATTTATATATATATATAGAGGGGCTTTCAATTAAGAACTACAATTTTGTAAAAAACCAAAAGAACCATAATCAACCAATAAGATTCTTTATAAATATTTTAGATTTTTGTTAATTAAGTAATTACCAAGAGGGGCAATCCTGTAATTTAACAATATGAAACTAGGAAAGTGGGCTAGGACATAACCGTTCCATCCTTGTCGAAAACCAACCTGTGATTTAACATTCTTGATGCATTGCGAATTTTAGCAACCAAAGAGATGGAGATGAGAATCTAGAGAGAGAAACGGAAAGAGTCGAATGGCTCTTGGTGGTTCCCGGCCACCCTCCTCAGGCGATACAACAACAAAGGTAGTATCTAGATAGGTAAACAACGGTCTAAAGTATCTTCAAATTTTCTGGCGAAAAAGGTTAGTTCCAAAGGTCAGAAGCGGGTAAACTTTTTGCTACCCTTCTTGTTATTCCCAGCGTTTAATGTCATTACCCTCGTTCTAGGAAATCTGTTAGGAGCGATTTTTGGTCTATGGTTTCGAACTTCTGGGTATATCAACACCACTGTGACTCACTGCCATGACTCTACTTGCGGTGGTGGATGTATGAGTAGACTAATCATGGCATTAATTTCTTATGTGCCTAATGGGTCAACAACAACAACCATACCCCTTAAATCCAACCTACAGAGAAGCGATCGGATTAAATGGGTCATATAGTTAAATGGGTTAATAGGTCAACTGTTTTGGTTGTCAAATTGGTCAGTTATTTCCACTTCTAATTTTGATGAATGTTTCACTTGTTTCAATCAGGTCAACTGATTCAATCGTCACAAGCCAAATGCATATGGATCAATTGTTTCAACAGATGCAACTGTTTCAATTATGGTGACTAGTTTAGTTACTTCTTGAAGCTGCAGAAAACAAGTTATAAAGAACCATGGGAAACATAGCAAGCTGCACATGGATTTTACATATGTTGTAATGCTTATTTGTTGTAATCCAAATATCTAGTATTGTAAGTGTTGCAGTAACTCATGTATGCACAATGCAGTACGCAATAATGCATATATGCACTTTATTTTATAATAATGCATATATGCACCATTGTAGTAATGCATGTGTGCACAATTCATTTAAGCATGTATTAATTAATTTAACTATGTAATAATGTATCCAAATTATTATTATTGATTCCAAATTTCAATTCTAAATTTCAAAAAGTGTTAGAATTTAAATTATCCGGATGTTAAATATATGCACAAATATACAAAAGATAACATCTCATGCACGGCGATTAGGTGCTAAAATTATGTGCACAAGAATGACAAGAATGAGAGTATAATTCTTGTATTATATATGAGCAATAATTACATAGTACTGATTATAAAGTTAGTTATATACATAATCATTAAAGATTAGAACTAATATAATGTCAAAAATTAAAAAAGTTCACATATGCACTTAATTCTTACATACTGAAGCACTTAATTCTTACATACTGAATTAAATATTACTTAAAACTATTTTTTCCTTGTGTTTGTACGACTTTAGTTATGCAGTGCTACGATTATAAGTTATGTATAGATAGTACATATGCATTTTCTACCTACTCAACAATTACTTCTTGTTTCTTTAAACCCCACAGGCTACAATTGTTATTTGCATTGTTACAGGCCATAAGATTCACATATAAGGTTTAAAATTCTAATAAACAATGAATCAAATGAGTTAATACAGGAACAAAACTTAAAAACCATATATCATAAAAAAAATTTAATTACGTACATGATGTTACACACAAATATCTTCGTTTGTACTATTTGGTATATTTATAAAACAACAAAACAAACAATGAATATTCCTTAGTATCTTACGGTACTACCAAACACTAAAAGAGATAAATGACTCATTTTAAGAAATAAAAAAAATTAAGTTATTCATAACAGAGCACTACGAAATTTGACCAATATTAATTAATTCACTATTAAAATATATGTAGAATAAATCAATGACATTTAGTGTTGCCTCTTAAAAAATTAACTGCATGCGGAGAATTAAAATTCCAAATATGCCCTTAGGTATGTAACTACTAGTCAAACTTATTGGTTTATTTACATTTTTGCCACTAATTAATTAAGGCCCTTGATGATTCTAATCTATGGTCAATCGGGCTGATTTTCCGGTGAAAACAGAAGACAATTATGATGGTAGAAAATCAAATTGTTTCTCACAAAGAAACCACCAACCTGATGTTGCAGTGCCCTATTTTGACTGCCTCAAATTACACTATTTGGGCAGTTAAAATCAAGGCAATCTTTAATGTTCATGGAGTATGGGAAGCTATCAAACCTGGTGCTAGTGTTGTTGACCCAAAGAAGAATAGCCTTGCAATTGCCTATCTGTATCAGGCAATACCTAAAGAACTGGTTCTGCAGGTTTCACAGTTCAAGCAAGCCAAGGATCTGGGCTGCTTGCCAGGTTTGTTGGTGCTGATCGAGTACATGTGGCAAAATTGGGATCTTTAGAGATTGAATTTGAGTCTTTAAAGATAAAAGACGCAGAGACGATTGAAGAACGGATTAGACCTGGTGGTAAATCCCAAGGTTCCAGGTGATCTCCTACTACTCTCTTATGAAGAATGGCAGGCAAAGATAAGAAACCAAAAGGGAAGTGGTCAGGGCCAAGGTTCTAACAAGGGAGATGGTAGAGGCCGAGGTTGCTCAAACGGTCGTGGAAGAGGTGGTGATCAAGGTCAAAGTTCAAATCAGTAGCAGAAACGGGGAGGGGATCGGTCCCAAATTCAGTGTTTTCGTTGTGATGCATATGGACACTACTCATCTGAATGGCCAACAAGGAAGAATGAATTAGTGTATGCAGATGTATGTGGTCCCATTTCTCCTGTAACACAAGGTGGAAACAGTCAAACAGGTGCATGTTCCTAATTGTGGATGACCATAGTCTGTACATGTGGGCTTTCTTAATCAAGACCAAAGATGAGGTCTTTGAATGTTTCAAAAAATTCAAGAAACTAATGGAGTTGGAACTTGGAACGAAATTAAAATCTTTAAGGACTGATAATGGAGGCGAGTTCACCTCACATGTTTTTGAAGAATTTTGTGATCAAGGGATTACACACCAGTTTTCTGCTCCCTATACCCCGCAACAAAACGGGGTTGTGAAACGTAGAAACAGGTCTATTTTGGGCATGACTCGGAGTATTTTAAAGGCTATGGATCTTCCACAAAATTCATGGGGAGAAGGCATAAGCACTCAATCTATTTACTGAACCGGATGCCTGCAAAAGCTCTCAAAGACAAGACACCTTATGAAGCCTTAAAGGGTCGAAACCCAAACTTAGACCAATTAAAGGTCTTCGAATGTGTGTGTCATGTTAAAGTGCCCTCAATACACTTGAAGAAGCTGGATGACAGAAGTCAAAGAATGGTGCATCTTGGTGTTCAACCAAACACCAAAGCTTATCGTCTATTTGATCCCTTAAACAATAAAGTTGTGGTAAGCAGGGACATTTTTTTAAGAGAATATAAAATGGGATTGGAATAATTACTTAAATGAATATGACACTCAAAGTCCTAAGTTGGAAGGATTTTATTGTGCAGGTGAAACCCGTTCAAATGTCGGGAGAAAGTGGAAATATGCAGCCAAACAGTGGGGCAGATCAGAACCCAGCTCCAGGAAGTGATTTAGCTCCAACAATGATCCCTGTTACCGGGCCAAACAGTCCCGTTGAAGCTCCAAACAGCCCAACAGAATCTGATTTTGGGCCCAATAGCCCACCTTCTGGCGAAGATGACAGCCCAAAATCTGTTGTAGCAGGCCGTGGGCCAATGCTACCTCATTTGCCCACTGATTTAGAAGGCCCAGCAGATCCATCTAATGCAGTACAGAAAACCTTTGATGATACTCCTGTTTGTGGTCAAAGATCTGTTGAAAAAGTCCTTGAAGGTGCCCCCTTTGATTATGATGATCTTCTCGTAATGGAAGAAGAACCAAGTTGCTATACGGCTATACCGAGGCTGCAAAGGATGCTAAATGGAGAGAAGCAATGCAGCAAGAAATAGAGTCAATTGAAAGAAACAACACATGGAAATTAATCGAATTACCAGCCGGTCATCGACCCATCGGGCTAAAATGGGTGTTCAAAGTTAAAAAGGATGCAAATGGAGCTGTTACCAAGCATAAAGCATGTCTCGCAGCTAAAGGCTATGTGCAAAAGTTTGGAATTGATTTTGATGAGGTTTTCGCTCCGGTAGTGAGGATGGAGACCAATGACCATAAGGCTATTATTGGCATTGGCAGCACACTTTGGGTGGAATGTTCATCATCTAGATGTTAAATTTGCATTTCTTCATGGTTATCTAAAGGAAGAGGTTCATGTGTCTCAACTAGAAGGTTTTGTGAAGAAAGGAAGGGAGCAGCAGGTTTACAGTTTGGTGAAGGCTCTATACGGGCTTACGCCAAGCTCCTAGAGCCTGGAATACCCATCGAGACTGCACCTTAAAACAATTTGGGTTCAATAGGTGCAAACATGAGCAGGCTGCTAATCGAAAGGTGATCAACAATCAATTATTGCTTGTGGGAGTGTACGTTGATGACCTGATTGTAACATGAGGAAATCAAGATGATATCAAGTTTTAAAAGACAAATGGAGGCTCGTTTTGAGATGAGTGACCTTGGACTCTTGCAATATTATCTTGGTATTGAGATGAACCAAGGTTACCAAGGAATCTTGATTAAACAAGCTGGATATGCGAAAAAGGTACTGAAACAAGCTGGTTTATCAGAGTGCAATGCAGCTGAGTTATGGAATCTGGTTTAAAGCTGTCAAAAAAGAATGAAGGGTCAGATGCTGATGAGACTAATAACTAATTATAAAAGGCTGGTTGGCAGCCTTCGTTACCTAACACATACACGGCCTGATCTGAGCTTTGCAGTTGGCTATGTAAGTTGCTGTATGCAGTCGCCAAAACTTCATATGCAAGCTGTTAAACAGATCATGCGCTACTTAAAAGGCTCGGCTGAATTGGGACTACACTATCGAAGGAATGGGAGTAAATCACTATACGGCTATAGTGACAACAGCCATCTGGTTGATTCAAATGATGGCAGAAGCACAACTGGTCTGGTTTTCTATTTCAGTGATGAGCCTATCGCATGGAACTCCCAGAAGCAAAGTACAGTGGCTTTGTCCTCGTGTGAAGTAGAATTCATGGCAGCTGCTACTGCAGCATGCCAGGCACTTTGGTTGAGAGGTTTATTAGCAGAGTTAACTGGCTCAAAGGAGGAAACTGTTACACTTAAAGTTGATAATCAGTCATCTATAGCTTTGATGATGAACCCGGTGTATCACAGGAGGAGCAAACACATGAATACACGTTATCATTTCATGAGGGAGTGTATTGTAAGGGGAGAGATCAAAGTTGAACACATAAGTGGAAAGTTGCAAAAGGCGGATATTCTAACTAAGGCTTTACCAAGACAGAAGTTTGAAGAGATGAAGTAACTTCTTGGAATGAACTCATGAAGATCACCACTTGATCAATTACAAGATTAAGGGGGTAATTTTTGGGTTAATCTTGCAATTATTAATAAGTTTTTGGGTTAGAATTAAATTGGGTTGGTTTATTATTTAGAATAAAGATGCTATAGGACTGTTTCCTAATTTTGTTTTTCCTTATTTAATTTAGTTTTGGGGTTAAGTTAGATTAATATAAATAGGGATAGCATCTCAATATCTTTAATTGAAATTTTCTGGATTCTTTTGAAAGTAGTAGAGATTACGGGCTGACTATTTCCTTTCTTCTTCCTATTCGTTTTCTGTTTTCTGGAATTTTGTGTTAATCGGTTCCGAACTTCCGATGCAATTGACTTCATATAAAGTATAATTTTAACTATAGTAATGAATACGACAAGAAGGTGAGTGTATACATTGGTAGAGAAGTTGTTGAGAATCAAATGTGGATAAGCCTCTGAAACAGTTCCCATTTCCTTCTTGTCTTTGCTGTCATGTCTCATAACCTTCATTAGAGTTTGGATTTAATAATTAAAAAAAGACTATGCATGAGTTGTCAATAAGAAATGTACAATAACTTACCACATTAAGAATCTGAAAATAAGCAGTTGGACCAAAAGGTAAGTGACTTATAACTATCTTATCAGGGACACCACGATGTTCATAAACAAGTATAAGATCTGTGAAATCATGTGATCGGCAAGTCTCAACTATTTCAGACATAACCTGCGTTCACCAAAATTCATGAAATAACCAAATCAAAGTCGGACCTAAACTCTTTGATCACAATATTATTTACCTAATTACAATTCACAAGAAGTTTCTTTAACTTCTTAGTGTACGAAAATATAACATTTATTGAGTTTACAGAAAAAAAATATTGCATATTTGGGTAACATACTACACCTTGGTTTTCAATTTTAGGTAATATATAATCACATAAGCAACATGTCATAGTTTCTTGTTGCATATTCAGTGGAACAGGCTAAGATTATTATCATTCCAGAACACATATAACCTCACAAACACAAATCTCAATTAGAAACCCAAGAAAACACGAATTTGACCCCTAAATCATAACCTGTCTAGATAATACACATGACTCAAATACTGAAATATATCCCCGAAACAAAAACAGTGTGGAAGTAAATTATGTAACCTGACCACCACGGTTCATTCGTTGTGAATTAGGGAAGACAAACTTCAATTCCTGCAGGTGAAGAAAACAGTTGATATGATTAGAAAAATAAAAAGAAAACAGAATAGTGAATGTTAAGGTAAGGTATTGGGAAAAGGAACCTTTACGAACTGTTTAAGAGGAGCACTTGGGTCGTGAGAGGTGGTTAGCAGAATCTTTGGATCTCGTTGGGTTGCATTAGCGTATTCGTCATCAATGGTGGACCTTGGAACTATAAGAAAGTTGGAAGACATAGTAAGTTATCATCCATCAGTCAGCCGTCGTGTGTATATAGAAATAAAATATCAGAGAAGAAATGCTGTCAATAAAAGTACATACATACTTTGGGTTCGTTCATCTTCAAGGTCAATTTCCTGGCGAAGTGCGGCCTCGTCGTTTCGAAGCTCGGTTGGAATTGGTTTGCCCTCTGCAGAAGAGAACAGAACATCATATCATATGAATGAATACATGTTTGCTATATCAAAAGTAAGTATTGATCGATTAACCTTACCTTGAAGAGCTTGTTTGATTTTGAGTTTCTTCTCATAGAGCAGGCGTTCTTTGCCTTCCAGGCTCTTCCTGTACAGATACTCTCTTCTCAACCTTACGTTCCGTCGCAACATGCTTGCTTTCGATGCGCCGGAAGAAGAAGAAGAAGAAGAAGACGACGACGACGGCGGCGGATGAATGGATGGATCGATGGTACAGGGGTGTTTCTAACTTTTTAGGGCTTTCTTTAGAACTAGGTATACGCGACAATATGTGTAATTACCTCTTTTTCAAATACACAAATTTTTAATGATTATATATTTTAATCTAACATTTATAAAACTATATTATTATTTAGTATAAAATTTTTGTTACTATTACCTTGTACTTTATTATAATTAAAAGAAATCAGTAATTAGTAATCAAACTTATGTGTCTTCATTTATCTCACTTAATTCTAAAAGTTTAAACATTTGTAAAAAAAATAACATCTAATGACAAACAAAATGTTCCTTGCTTTAAAATGACAAACAAAATATAAGTGATGTTGGGATGAAGCTACCAACACTCAGTTTTGAATAACTCCTTTGAACCGGTCCAAGCATCGAATAGAAGTCTATATACTGAATACTTCATTTGTTAGGTCATGTGCTGAACAAACATGATTCAATATATATACTATAATTGCCAACAAACAGTTGTATATGCTAAACCACTGCTTTTATAGACAAGATGTCAATATTATAAAGTAATGATATTATCATAACATTACAACTGTCGAACATATGTTATGCTCATTTTCTGTTTGTATTGTATAATTTATTATAACCAATAGAATTACGTATTTTTGAAATGTCATAATGTGTAAATCAGTGACTATAACAAGCCATTAATCTTAAACCTAGAATTAACAATCAAGGTTATTTAAGTGTTTAGATTTCATGGTATAAATACCTTATACTTGTATAGTTTTGCCCACTTGTTTTGTTGCTACAATCGAGTGCAATATAATCAAGTGAATACTTTAAAAATATTCATAAAATGTCTCGTTGTGTTTTTTGATAGTTATTGTGTAATCCTAAACATTAAGGATTTTGAAAAAGATATTGACAAATACATCATTGTGTACTTCAAATTGTAAAACATAATAATAAGATACAACAAGTTTTTATAATATATAGAAAAACATTGATAAAATAACTTATTTTATTTTTTGTTCGTCATTGTGTTATACCGAACACTATGAGTTATGAAAAACACATTGATAAATAACATAAACACAAATCTCAATCTGAAACCCAAGAACACATACGAATTTGAACCCTAAATCGTAACCTGTCTAGAAACGAAAGAAGTAATGTGAAATCATAAATTTGATCATACCAAAAGGAAGCATAATGTAGAGTAGTATAGAAGGGATACACCAACATGGACCAGAATCACGATATGTAAGGTAATTGAGGTAATTATAATGATTATAAATGATAGTATGATTTTAAATCTTTAGTCGATGTCTAGACTTAATATAAAAAGTTTATGAAATATAACTATGTGTTCTTCAATTTATAAATATGATTTTAGAAATAAATAGCTAAGGAAGAAAATGATGGGTGAAAAACTAAAATAGATAAGGCCATGTCGATCTTCTCCCAGTCACACACCATGTGCTATATATACAAAGATAAAAGATTTTAATTTATTAATGTTGCAACAAATCATAAAAATGTGAAAGAATAAAAGAAGAAAATTATAGAAATTCATTCATTATCTGTCTGAAAACAAATAATTCTTTGTCTATTAGTAATCACTAAAAAGCTACTTATAACACTTTATATTGACCTACAAAGCCCTATATGCTATATCAGGGGTAGTTTACATATTTCACTAAGCAATACAAACTTCTATATGTATGCGTAATTATCTTCAATATGCATATATGTTGTAGTCTTGTAGATGATGGATCAATTTGTGTACATATATATATGCATATACATACAAACATTTGCATACACAAACATAAAAAGTGAAAAAATGGCATAAAGTACATAAAACTAATTAAATGATCATATTGTATATACTACCATCGGCTATACATAAAAAAGTAGAAACACTGCATAAAGTCAGGTTTAATTAGTGTGGTACTGTGGTCTTATTGGTAATGTTCTTTTAAAAGACTATGCTGAAATTATGGGAATGAGAGTGTTAAGGAACATGATCATTGTGAAGATGACCAAAAATACTTAAAGACTATAATTCAAAATTTGATTAGATGGGTTTATGAATTGGACAAAATGTTCCTTACTGGTTGCCTTATTGAAGTAATTTGATGTTTTAAGGACTTCATTTTAGTTTAATGGGTAAAACTTATTTAAGATGAGTGTTTAAATAGGCCATAGTTTGGTTATGGAATTACAAGTTTAAATGGATTAGGGGTGATTGGTCCAACTTGATAACTAGTATCATAAATAAGTTAAAGATAAGGGTTTGTAGTTGGGAAAGAGATTCGATAATTACATACGAGAAGTTATTGCGAGTAAAATGGGCCTATGCTTGTTGTTGAAAGGAGGCCTAGCATGGTTCACATCATCATATTTATGTCAAAAGAAATTAAATATCTTGGAATTTTTTGCCTTTTGATTCATTTCCCAATTTCCATCCATAATTAGGCTACTGATTGTATTTCTTTCACTCTATTATTTTTTGTCACCGGGTGCACCATGAAATAATTACTATTATCATCTCCATCAACATCTTATTTGATTATGAATTCTGTTTTAGACTAGTCCTTTTTTCATACCCAAAAACTTAACCTTTGCTTTTACGTACTACATTTAATTGATCTAAGGAAGATTAGACTGATTTTTTAGTTTTAAACTCGAGAACTAGTATTTTCCTAGTTAAGTCCTTTGATTTCTTTTTCTTTGACCATACAAGAGCTCAAGTATCCAATGTCATATCGTTGAAGATACACAAATATAAGATATACAAATGTAAATGATTCAAGACGACTACAAGAAACCCTAAATACAATATAGAAGGAACAAAATTTTACACAAATATAGCAAAGTTCAGTATGAACAAATCAATAGAAGACAAACCTACATTAAAGTTTGTAAGAGTACGTACACAAACACAAGCAACCAAAACGGTAAGATGCCTTTAATGGCGTAATTAATATTTTAAAATAAAATGATATGGCGTACATGGAAAGTAAAAGTCTTGAGGGTCGAAGTTTCCCAAATGACAAAATTCGGAGGGGTTAATAGTCAATTGTTACAAAACAAAAACATCTACTCGTTCACGACAACCCCTTCTATTTTTCCTTCTCTCTTAACCGTTCCTAAACTTAGAAAAAATACGATATTCTATCGTTTTGTTTATTTTCTTAAACACGATCAATATTAGCATGAAAATTTCATTCATTTCACGTATGAATGATGGTTGTTCTTATTAATTAATGCGATCTCCATGGCGATGTGGTTTGTTAGAGATTGAATCTGTGCACTGAGCTATTCGCCATGTTCGAAGCACACGTAAGAATTGATGTTTCTATTACAATATAAATGGAATTATTTATGCCCATTTATAGTATATATTGTGGAATGTTGAAGATATTGTTAGAAAAAGTGGATTAGTTATCACATTCTTGTTTTTAATATATTTAGCTATGTGGATCGTAGTTCTATCCCCAAAATAACATGACATTGTTAACATAATTAGCTAGCCACGTAGATCTAATTATATAACAATAAAACATTTTTGTTGACATTCGTATGATCATTTGATGGAAGTCTACAACTTAAGATGATAGGCAAGGATGTGATATGTGTGAAATTTTGGATAGTCATAGGTAAACTTGATGGAATCTAAAAACTCCATGTCACTTTTTCTTGGAATGTCATCAACATCCTAGTAGGAGTAGGTTTCCTTTTAGGCGATCAAACCCATTTACTTGGTATTAGAGGTGATCATGAGTTTTGACTTGTTCAAAAACATTACAAATTGATTGGCATGAGATAGATGTTATCTATACTCTACAATTTCAAACTAGATTCGGGGAGGGTTGCCCCATGAACCAAAGGGGGATAATGAACAAGTAAGGGATCAACCTCTAAAATCACAGTAACACTCGAATCTATTAAGAAGAAGATGAGAAAAGTATATATAAAGTCCTAAGGTGGAAAAATGTCTTAAAGCAAACAACCATAACCATAACCATAGTCATGATGATAACCATAGCCATAACCAAACATAGTAAACATCATCAATAGGCAAGCTATTGACAAGGTATCGGGAGGGTGAGATGTAAGCAAGCCTTACCTCTGCCATACTAGATAGAGAGGCTGCTTTCGAAGAGACACCCAACTCCAAAGCAATCAAAGAAACATATAACAAGTATAATGTACAATCATCATATAGTAGATCATTACAAGCAAATCATGTACCATAATATAGGTAACGAGAACCAATGACTATAGCGAAACATTCAGCACATAACGAGTGGGCAATATACATTAGGTGACAATAAACACGTATATACAATCTAGCGGCTTCTTACCTAAATCAATATGCATTTGTGAAAAATGTGGTGCGCCTCTTGTTCTAGACAAATGTCTAAATTTGATGAGTTATATAACTATAGTATAAAGTTAATAAAATTTTTTAGTAAATATAAGTTGAATGTTTGAACTTTCTGTGAGTCTGAGCTACTGTCTAGGTTATATTTACCTAAAGATGTTATGAGGTATTTAGAAATTACCCGGTGAGTCTTTGATGTATTTAGCTTTGAAGTTTTTTGCATCACGTTTACGTGCGATGCTATTATTTTGACCTTTTTAGTGGTGTACTTGTTTCTACAAATTTTATAAATAAAAAGTGTAAACAATCATGTAGGTGACACATAAAAAGCACAAAACCTATGGACGACATTTAGAGATTGATGATCTAAGAAACTATAAAATCTAATACCCAACGTCGTAAAATAGAGTAGTTATTATAAAATTTTCTTATGCTTTAATGCATATACTTGTCATATCATTCATGTAGACTGGCCGATTACCTTAAATTACATTATTTAGCATGATCTTATGAAATTAAAATTTAGAACTTTGGATAGGAGAATAAGTTTTTAGGGTGCTAGAATTTGTAACAACCATATAAATAACAAAATCAAGAGCATAATGAATGAAGTAAAGCGAACTATATATTTGATTGTACCGAAAGGAAGTAGAATGCAGAGTAGTACAGAAGGGATACACCAACATGGACTAGAATAAAAAAAAAGCAAGGTAAGTGTGATAATAACAATGATCATACACCATAGTATTATTTTAAATCTTTGATTTATGTCTTAGCTTAATATTATAAATTTATGAAATATAACCTAGTTTTCTTCAATTTATTAATATGATTTCGGAAATAATAACTTAGGAAGAAAATTATGGGTGAAAAAATAAAGGAGATAAAGCTATGATGGTCATCTCCCAGTCACACGCCACGCCGGTATATATATAAAATTGATGTCTGAGCTTAATATTGTAAATTTATGAAATATAACCTAGTTTTCTTCAACTTATGATAAAGCTATGATGGTCATCTATTTATACCGCAACAAATCATATAAATATGAAATTTTGACAATAGAAAAAAATAGATATTCATCCATTTTTTGTCCCAAAATAAATAATTTTTGGTCTATTAGTAATCAATAAAAAATTGCTTATAAAACTTCATATTGATCTTCAAAGCCCTATATGTATGTGTAAATATGTTGAATATGCATACATGTTGTAATCTTGTAGATGATGGATCAACATGTGATACACACACGTGTGTGTGTGTATATATATATATATATATATATATATACATACAAATATGTACATATAATAGGCATTAAAAAGTAAAAAAAAAACCGCATAAAATACAGGAAACTAACTAAATGATCATATTGTATATACTACTATTCACGTCTAAATGATCATTATGAGGATCATTGAAAATATTTAAAAGACTTTAATTCTATATGATTATGTGGGTTTATGAATTGGTCAGAATGTTTCTCACCGAAAGATATTTTGGTTGCGATATTGAAATAATTTGATGTTTTAGAGGACTTCATTACAGTTTAATGGGTAAAACTTATTTAAGATGGGTGTTTAATTAAGTGTTATTCTGAATATGGAATTGAAACCTTAAATGGATTAGAGCATTCACATCTCATTCTCCATCTCCATATCCATTTCTATAATACACTAAAAATTATTACTTTTTCTCTCTTCGTTTTAATTAAATAATAGCTTTTATACTTTTATCATTATCTCTTATCTCCTCTACTCAAAACTAGTTTCAAAAAATATTAAAATACTAATAGAGATGAACAGCGTCATACCAAATATTGAACAGTAACATGTTCTTTATCTTTCACACACAACCACTCAAAATAATTCTTTACAATATATAAAATACACTCATATAAATATATAGAGGGTGGGATGTGAATGCTCTTAGGGGTGATTTGGCCTACTTTATAACTAGTATTAGAAATAGGTTACAGATAAGGGTTTGTACTTGGGAAAGAGATTTGATAATTACATATGAGTAATTGTTACGAGTTAAATGGACCTATGCTTGTTGATGAAATGAGGCCTAGCATGATTTATATAATCAAATTTACATGAAATAAAATTTAAATACCTTGGATTTTATTGCCTCTTGATTCGTTTCCCAATTTCCATGGATGATTAGGCCAATAATTCTATTTATTTCTTTTTTTATTTGTCATTGGTTGCACCATGAAAATAATTGCTATTTTCATCTCCATCAATATCTCATTTGATTATGGATTTCTGTTTTTATATCTACCATTTTTTTCATATCCAAAAAACTTAACCTTTGCTTTTATGTATTGCATTTATATGATCTAAGGAAGATTAAACTAATTTTTTAGTTTTAAACTTGAGTTCTAGTATTTTTCTAGTTAAGTCTTTTGATATCTTTTTCTTCAACCATACAAGAGCTCAAGTATCAAATGTCATATGGTTGAAGATGCACAAATATAAGATATACAGATGCAAATGATTGAAGACTCCTCGAGGAAACCCTAAAAACAATATAGAAGGAACAAAATATTATACAAATATAGCAAGGTACACTAGAAGCAAATCGATATAAGACAAAACTGCATTAAAGTTTTTAAGAGTACATATACAAACACAAGCAACCAAAATGACAAGATCCCTTAAATGGCATAATTAGTATATTAAATGCCCAATGATAAAATGCGGAGGGGTTAAGGGTAAATTGTTACGAAACGAAAACATCTACCATTTCGCCACAACCCCTTTTATTTTTCTTTCTCTCTTAACCATTCCTAAATTTAGAAAATATACGATATTCAATCGTTTTGTTTGTTTTCTTATACACAATCAATTATTAGCATGGAACTTTCATTCATTTCATGTATGATATGATGGTTGTTCTCATTAATTAATGTGATCTCGATGGAGATGCGGTTTGTTAGAGATTGAATCTGTGCCCCGAGCTATTCGCCATGTTCGAAGGACACGTAAGAATTTATGTGTCTATTACAATATATATGGATTTATTTATTTCTGTTTACCTATACTGCCTATTTTGATGCTAATCTGATATGATATCGGACTATGTATTTCTTAAGTTTCTTAGCAACTTCAGATTTTATATATGATTATGGACCTTTTGACATGTCATTAGTAGCATTAAAATTAGATGACTGCTACAAAAATTCACATATTTTGATTATTAGGTCCAAAGTCCAAATGATACCAACACAACTTTATTTCTTGTCATGAATGTAGGAGTACTTAAGGCCATAAGTGAGAGGGGAAAAAAGTTTGTTATATATTCCACTCAAGTGAGTGGGGAACATGCATTTAAATTAATTTTTTAATCCATCTTTTTAGTTATGTTTAAACAATTAATATTGATTTTTCAAAGCAATTAACTTTAAATGAGGATTTGAGTTGTTCAGATTAAACATGAAGTTTTTATTAAACAACATGTTTGGATTGAACAGGTTGTGTGGATTCATGCTTATGGATAGAGATAATTCTTCCTATTCTAATAAAATATTAACTCTGGTGGACAAATAAAACCACCACTTATCTTTCTTATTAATATCACATTAATTACCAACAATAAATTAAGAAATATATATTTTTATTAATATTGTTTCTAAAGAAATAAATATTTATAAATTAAAAAACTTTTAAAACATCAAATTTTGTTAAAAATTTTAAATATTCTAACATTGATATTATAGGTAAAATTTTTATAAAAAAAAATAATTAAAATTAGGAGTTATAACAAAAATGTTTTAAAAAATTATATTTTTAAAAATTTTTGTTTTGAAACAAAGTTTTTAATTTTTTTAAAAAATAAAAAAAAAGTTTAAAAACAAAAGATTAAAAGTTCATATCATTATTTTATAATTTATAGTCTTTACTTATGCATAATTTTAATCATATTTTATCTTAAAATATCGTTTTATAACTATTAAATTTTTATTATATTTAATATTTTATTTATTCAACCCGTGTAATACACGGGTTTATTAAATCTAGTTGTTTTAATATAATAAGATGGAAGGAGGAGTAGGAGAGCTTTGGTAAAAAAAAAAAAATAAAGAATCCACTACTGTTTATAGTGTGCTTCAAAAACATTAAGCTTATTCTTCTAAATGTTGTTTGATAAAGGCTTGAGATTCTTGGAATACAGCGCCAACAATAATCTCAGTGTGTGTTCCGTGAGCATGGATTATCTTTGCAGTATGTTATGTCCATCTATATATCTGTGTATGTTTGTTACAATGCGTCCCACTCCCAAATAGCGGGAATTGTGAGCTCTTTATAATCCTTAAGTTGTGATTTGTGAGCTACTAATAATTTTCACTATGCTTTATGTTTATTAAGAGATATATATTGTTAGCGTGCTATTTTAGGCTCGGGTATTATAAAATGCCATCATCATTATTAAGTTATACCCAATTCATCTAGAGGAGTGAGAACAATGTGCTCTTCCCTAAGTTGTTAAGTTGTGGGCTACTAGTAACTTCCACCTAGGTTTAAAGTTATTTAAAAGGTTATTAAGTCATCTAACTACTATAAGCTTTGGGCCAATGATAAATCATGTATGTATGGATGTAACATGCATGCATGCATATATATTTAGTCCTATCTGTGCATGAAGCAAATAAGCTAATAATGGAACCTACATCTCACAATGGGTAAAAATTTGAAGATGTATTCAAAATATGTGTGCTTGACCGTAATGCCTCTAACTTCTAAAGGAAGGCATATAATTCAAACTTAAGGGAACTATTAGAATTGTTTTTGGCAACTTGGCCCAGTGTCACTATGCTATGATTGGTTGGCATATGAGTTGTTTTTTATTTGTTGGGTTAATAGCTTGATAGCTTTAAGAATATGTTGCATTCTTAGTTGCCATTGCTCTATAGTGTTAAATTTGTGAGGTGATCTCCACTACTATGATCTGAATATCTAGTTGTGTTAGCACACTGCATTTCTCATTCATATTTCTACGAATTTTGTTTTTACTCCTATTTGTAATCTCTAGCCATTCTTGTTATGTTCATCTTTGTATGACACGAGTGCTAGTAGTTCAACATTTGTTCTCAGCTCTAATACCAATTGTAAAATCAAGGACTTCTCAAATTACACTAAATATGATCAGAACAAATCAAACGTCGAATGAATGAAATGATTCATTATAACACAATCACACACAAATCAATTCCAATGAACAATCGAGTAAATAAACTTTTCTCTTTGATTACTTCAATTGCATAATTTCTTGCAATATGTGAAATGACAAGTGTTACAAAATAAAGCTTCAAAACAACTATTTATACTAAGATACAAGTTTTTTCCCGATATTCATAGTTTTTGCCACATCTAAGTTCTCGCCCCACAAAGTTCTTGCATACCCTAAATGTTTTTGCTGATTTCATTTTGATTTCCCGAGCCTATAGATTTCACCTCTACACAAGTGCATTGTGAAAGTTGATGTGAATTTTTCTTATGCTTTAGGTACTGCATTTGCTTCGAAGATATTTGGGTGAATATGTCCATGGACTTTCATCCGAGGCTCTAAGAATCAGCGTTTGGAAAGGTTTGTGAAATGTTTTTGTAACAGTATATTTATTCAAAATTTAAGATTTTAAGAGTGCTATTAAGTTCATGCTATAAAGGCTACAGCTCACATTCTATATTTTTAAAGTACCAAAAATTATCGTTAAATGATGGTTATTGAAATTAGCCTTAGATAAACTTCAACACATTAATGTCTATTTAACATGTTGTCTATATGTGGTGGCTATAAGAATTCCACCATTACAATGACTAAAAAGCAACCAAGGTCAATCATTCTGTGTTCTAACATTTTGTTCATGGTTTGACGCACCCTTGGTAATTTTTAAAGGACATTGGATAAAGGAATTAATTTTGTATGGAATCTAACTTTTGTCTCAATTTTGTCAATATTAGATTCTTTGTTTGTTGGTGTTGTATTGTGATCATGTTCTAATAGCAAATTATGCCTTAGGTGATGTGGTACTCAAAGACTTGAAATTAAAGGCAGACGCACTCAATTCATTAAAACTTCCCGTTACTATAAAAGCTGGTTTTGTTGGTACCATAACATTACAGGTATTTTGTTGCTGATATAGTTGTGGACCTCTGCTTCGTTTTGCTCTTGGTTCGTTCCATTTTGTTGATGATTTTTGTGTTGTGCATGCATTGATTTGCATTGTACCTTTTGTTTATCACATCTGTTAACCCGCCCTTTTTTGTGTTGGGTGAAAAATTCTAGCTAATATTGCCAACCGGAACCCTCACAACTATTATCCCACTCAAAACATATGTAAAGTTTTTTTCTTTTAGCTGTAGCTTTTATGCTCCTATTGAGCTCCATCTTTCTAGTGAAGCATTCCTAGCATATTTTAATTAGGTACATATTCAAATGAGTTAAAAATTTAAACAATTTCTCTTTTAACACTTTTCAATATCAAACATATAATACGTGCATAAACATTTATTGTAGAGAACGACCATTCCATTCTAGTGTTAATACAATCCTCACCCAAGTCTTTTATTGTAAGGGTAACGTTAACCACTAAGTGGTCGTCTCTAGGCACCAATTGCATGGTTAACTATAGGCTAATTGGTACAAAATATTTTACTGGTCCACACCTCTTTCACATGACCAAAAACATTCTTCTCCACAAAGACTTTTGAAACCTTTTTTTGGCACATCAAGTGCCAAACCATTTCAAACCTTGCTTTTCACATAAACATGCTAAAATATTTGCTAAAACATTTTTCTTACACCTGGTGTGAAATCCTTTACAAAACCTTCAATTGCACACCATGGTGTTTAACCCTTTACAAAATCAGCTAGCAACCATTTGTTATAAATGCCTATTGTTCACAAGCAACCATTTGCATTTAAGAATATCTAAGCAATAGGCAATCAACTACAAAAGTTTATAAAACATTCATAACAACCCAAAACGTAGTTAAACAACGCTTCAAATAACTCACCTTAGCTTTAGCACTGCCTAGTCCAACTTAAATCCAACATCATCTCACTGGTATCCTATAATCAAGATATCCTAACGTGGTTAAAATTTGTACATCTACATAGTGTTCTCTATAGTGTGCCAATCCTAGGGATCATGCTCTTGGTCTAGTTGCGATCTAGGGTTTTCAAACTGACATAATGCCTCTTATGTCCTAAATCAACCTACCTACATCTTGCACTTTTAGGTACTTTCTTCAGATGCTTATGTCCTAAACACCACTGTCCATATGGAGAAACAAACGGTGCTGTTTCATGGACCATCTTGTCCCCTTTCTCCACATATGATTAATGTGTGAGTTTACTTGTGCTTGGAAATCTACATGCATAATTTCTTTTGTATCCTTGGTCTAATGCAGTTCATAGAGACCTTTAAAACATGTTCCTTCTTCTATTACTGCACTGGTTTCTTTGTTTATTACTAAGTGCATATCATCATTACTAGAATGAGCTTTGACATGCAAACAGGTTCCCTGGAAAGGTCTTGGCAAAGAGCCTGTGATAGTTCTTATAGACCGTGTGTTCGTTCTTGCTCATCCTGCTTCTGATGGAAGGTCTCTTACGGTAAGAAGAAATATGTCATGTTTACAAGGTTTACTTCATTTAAAATTGATCTTGGTTGATCACGTAAGTATATATTTGTTCATTTTGCAGTCAGAGGAGCGCGAAAAGATTTTCGAAGCAAAACTTCAACAGATTGAGGTTCTGATATTGCTTTTCGCCCTTGATATTGTTTGTATCTAAGTTGTCTCTAGTTACATTCGGTGCGACTTAAGTTCATGTGCTTTTTTTGTTGTGAACTATCACCATTTTCAAATAGATTTTCTTGCTGATTATTCTACCATTTTGCAGGAAGCAGAGTCAGCAACACTTGATGCAATATCAAAATCAAAGCTTGGAGACGTATGTGTTTGTTTTACACTTGTCAGTAGCATAATATTATATGGTGCTCAATAGTTAACTTCTTTACAGTAATAGCTTGACTAATATCTTTCATACCCTTTTCTCTTATATGTCTTCATTTCTTTATGGTAGTACTAAATAGCAAATACCAAAATACCTTCAGCCTACTCTAGGTTTCTGAATGCTGGCAGTGCTTCCATTATTGTTTGCAGTCAGCAGCTGGAAATTCATGGTTGGGTTCGTTGATTGGTACAATAATAGGAAATCTGAAGATCTCGATTGGAAATGTCCATATCAGATATGAGGATTCTGTTAGGTTGGTGTACATCTATATGTTAGGAGTCACATCCCATCCTTAATTTAATGAAAGCTTCTGTGTCCCTAGTTGCTGTACCTGCTTTGCTTTCTTATTAATTAGAAAAACTTTTCTATTTTCAGCAATCCAGGACATCCTTTTGCTGTTGGTGTTACTCTTGCAAAGCTTGCTGCTTTTACAGTGGACGAGAAGGGGAATGAAACATTTGACACCAGTGGTGCTCTTGATAAGTTGCGAAAGGTCAGCTTCTTCTGCCATCGTTTTAAATGCTGATCTACTAGAACATGGTTGCAATTTGGAGCTTTCTAGATATTTGATTGATGCATTTGATTAGCTAGGCTTTATTAGGTTTTTGATGTGATGTTACCTTTCTAGAGATCCTTCATACAAGATGACACTAACTTCTTTACTAGTCTTATCCATATGGAAGTAGTGTTTGTCACTTTTGTTGTTTTACCAGTCATCTGGTTGGAAGCTTTTTTTTTTTTTTTTTTTTTTTTTTTTTTTTTTTTTTTTAAAATGAGTTTTAAATGATAGCCAAGTAGGTGACGTATAAGATTAACCTCTGGCTGGGCTTTTGCATACCTCTGAATTGTTTTGCTAATATTCAAGAAAGAAAGAGATCGATTTGTTAACTGCAATAATAAGCTTCCTATCTCTACTTACTATTGGTGTATCAGAGAAGATTAATAGAGAAACGTAGAGTTCTTGAACACGTACAGAAGTGAAGAAACAAGAAAGAAGAAAGAAAAGAAATTGCAGGTTATCTTTTATTCAAGCACACAAGCAACCTTTATAGGCCACCATACAAGAGAAAATAATTTAAAATATCTAAACAACTCTCAACTCTATTAGGAGTCTACAACTACTCCCCAAGACTAGGCAATATACATGCCCATCTTTTGACCCACGTGATTACCCACAAAATAAACAAAGTTTTTATAATTTTTAACATCCTCCCCTAATGAAAACTTTGGTTTAGCCATGACTCCTAGTCTTTACCTCAAACAGCAGAATTTCCTTGTCCCAGAGGCTTAGTAAACATGTCTGCAAGTTGCTCCTCAGTGTAACATGAATTGATTTCAATCTCCTTTCTATCAACCAAATTGTTGGAATGAAGTAATTCCCGAGTCTTGGAGGGCAAGTCAGCAATCCGGGAATATGGGAGGACCAATGTTGACAAGTCGGTCAAGTTGGAATTAAATTTGATATTATCTAGTTTATGATTTATCTATTAGGAGAAGATAACTATAATTATGGTTTATCTAGTAGGAGAAGATAACTATGATTTAAATCCTAATTAGATAAGGTAACTAGATTATATATAGCCATGTTTGGTAATTTGCAACCAAGTTTTTAGAGTTATATTTTCTTGGTCATTAATAAGATTGGAGAGTTATTCCAAAGTGTGTTTGATCTCAATTCTTTCTTTGAATTGGTATCAGAGCAGATCAGAACCTGTGCGCATACACTCGTATAACTTGATCTTGCCCAAAGGAGCTAGGGCTGGATCATTCTCTTCCCATCACCAAAACTTACGAAAGAAGAAAGAAGGCCATGGGAGAAGAGGCACCATCAAGAGCAAAGGAGGGAAGCAACCTTTCCGCATATCAATGTCCTATGTTGAGCAACGTAAACTATACGGTTTGGGCGATGAGAATGAAGGTGATTCTAAACGTGCATAAGGGTTGGGAACACCATTGAGCCCGGATCGGACGATGCTGACAAAAACAACGTAGCGATGGCACTGATATTCCAATCGATCCCGGAATCTCAAATATTACAAGTTGGTACTCTTGAGACGGCGAAAAAAATCTGGGATGCGATCAAGACATGTAACTTGGGAGCTGACCGAGTTAAAGAAGCACGTTTGCAAACCCTTATGGCTGAGTTTGATGGAATGAGGATGCGAGAAAGCGACACCATCAATGAATTTGTTGCAAGACTATCCGGTACGGCAACAAAGGCGGCGGCACTAGGTGAAATCATTGATGAGTCAAAACTGGTGAAGAAATTTCTAAAAAGTTTACCCCGTAGCAAGTTTATCCAGATCGTGGTGTCAATTGAACAAGCCATAGATCTCAAAACAGTAGGCTTTGAAGATGTGGTAGGGCGATTGAAAGCCTACGAAGAGCGTGTGAAGGAAGACGACTACCATAATGAGTCTTATGGTAAATTGATGTATCATAAGGCTGAGCCATCATTGGGTTTGACTTTGTGGGCTGCAAGCCGAGGGGGTCGGGGCCGATGGGGGTGGCATGGAAGGGGTGGACGCGGGACGAGCAATAACCGGGGACCCCAAGAAGCCGCGGCTAATACCGAGAGCCGAGAAAAGAAAGGTAAAAGCCGAGATCTTTCTAAAATTCAATGCTTTCGGTGTGACAAGATGGGACACTTTGCATCAACGTGTCCGGATAGGAAACAAAAACTTCAAGCGGAAGTAAATCTAGTCGAAGGAGGAGAAACTGTGGACCCATCTCTATTCATGATGCAAGGCGTACAAGAAAGCGTTTATCTAAATGAAGAAAAGTTGATACCCATGAAGCTTGAGCCAAAAGGAAGTGATATATGGTACTTAGACAATGGCGCAAGCAATCACAAGACGGGCGAGGAGTCATTGTTCTCGGAGCTCAATAAACGAATCCATGGGAAGGTAAAATTTGGAGATAATTCGTTTGTTAACATATATGGGAAAGGGTCAATTTTGTTTGAAGGTAAAACCGGGGAACAACGTTTACTAACGAATGTTATTATATACCAAGTCTAAAGACAAATATAATAAGTCTTGGTCAAGCATCGGAGAGTGGATGCGACATTCGGATCAAAGATAACTATCTTTCCATGCACGATAGACAAGGGAAGTTACTATTTAAAGTAAACCGGTCGGCAAATAAGCTTTACCATGTAAAACTAAAGGTGGGAAAACCTATTTGTTTGCTAAGCAATATCGATGAAAGTAGTTGGCTTTGGCATGCTAAACTTGGCCATTTGAACTTCGAGTTAATGAAACAAATGGCTAAGAAGGAATTAGTAACCGGGATGCTACTACTCAAACATGAAACCAAGCTATGTGAGTTATACTTAGTTGGGAAGCAAACAAGACTACCTTTTCCACAAGCAACAACGTTTAGAGCTACTCGTCCCTTAGAGCTCATACACGGCGACTTGTGCGGTCCAATAACTCTAACTCTAGTCGGTAACAAATATATCTTTGTATTAACTGATGATTACTCTCGTTACGTTTGGATTTATTTGTTAAAAGCCAAAAGTGAAGCCTTTGGAGCATTCAGGAAGTTCAAAGCAATGGTTGAAGGGGAGGTAGGAACAAAGGTGAAAACATTCCGAACCGACTGAGGTGGTGAGTTTAACTCAAAAGAATTCAATCATTATTGCGACACGGAAGGCATCCAAAGACACTTGACCGCACCATACTCGCCTCAACAAAATGGTGTAGTCGAGAGATGAAACCGAACGTTGCTAGAGATGACGCGTAGCATGTTGAAAGCAACGAACATTCCAAATTTTCTATGGGGAGAAGCAATCCGACACGGGGCATTCATTGAGAATCGAGTACCTACTCGGGCATCGGTAAACTCAACACCATACGAGACTTTGAAGCAAAAGAAACCAAGTGTAAGTTACCTCAAAGTATTCGGATATGTGGCATTTGCAAAAGTGACTAATGAACACCTTAAGAAACTAGATAGCAGGTCAAAGAGTTTAGCCTACCTTGGAACAGAAACCGGTTCTAAGGCATTCTGATTATTCGACCTGGTTGCACGAAGGATTGTAGTGTCACGAGATGTGGTGTTCAATGAAGAAAAGGATTGGGATTGGCAAACACTAGACACGTTCAAAACAACCTTTGAACGGGGGTGTTTTTGGGTCGATTGGCAAGGGGTCATCGACACCGGGGTTGGGCCGGTGGCAGCCGGAACTGTAACAGGTGAAACCAATCAAGAAAGTCCTCAAGACAGCTCGTCGCACAGCCCAGTGACACCAGCAGCTTCTGTCGCTAATTCTGGCAACATTCAGATCCATTCAGCAACGACTTTAGCGACAGCAGACTCAAACAGCCTTGCGACCAGTTCACTGCAGCCACAAGAAAACCCACCAGAAACAGTTCTTGAGCCTGGAGAACAACTAAAAAGATCTAGTCGAGTACCAATAGCACCAGTAAAGTTCAATGATTATGTGTTGCAAATAGAAGATGTTGAACTCTTACTAATGGAGGAAAATGAACCAAAGAACTTTGAAGAAGCAAAGTCTAAACCGGAGTGGATGAAAGCTATGCAAGGGGAGCTAGATTCCATCAACTGAAACAACACTTGGGATCTAGTCAATCAACCGGATGGTGCAAAAAATATTGGGTTAAAATGGGTCTTCAAGGTGAAAAGAAACGCGGATGGAACCATTAATAAATATAAGGCAAGACTTGTCGAGAAGGGTTATGTTCAACAACCCGGTATTGATTTTGATGAAGTCTTTGCGCCGGTGGCTAGACTTGAATCAGTTCGAATGCTAATTGCTATGGCCGCTAACCGAGGATGGGACTTACATCATCTTGATGTAAAGTCGGCATTTTTGCATGGACATTTAAAGGAGGAAGTGTTTGTATTTCAACCGGAAGGGTTTGTGAAACCCGGGGAAGAATTCAAGGTATACAAGCTTTCTAAGACTTTATACGGGTTACGACAAGCTCCGCGAGCTTGGAACATAAAGCTAGATGGGATTTTAAAGGAGTTAAAGTTTCATAAGTGCTCAAAAGAACAAGCCGTATATCGAAGGGAGATTGGAGTCGACATTGTCATCATAGGAGTCTATGTTGATGATTTGATTGTTACCGGGTCAAACAAAGAACAAATCTTGGAGTTCAAGAAAGCCATGTCAAGGAAATTCGAGATGACGGATTTGGGAAAGCTCACTTACTATCTTGGCATTGAGGTCACACAACTCAATAATGAGATTCGAGTTCAACAAGAGGCATACGCTCGTCGAGTACTAAAAGAAGCCGGGATGAAGGATTGTAACCCAACTGTTATACCCATGAACCCAAATGAAAAACTATCCAAAGCCGTAGATGAGAAAGATGTGGACGCGACCGAATATCGAAAACTTGTGGGGTGCCTACGCTACATGTTGCACACAAGACCGGATATGGCATTTTCGGTAGGAATGGTAAGTAGATACATGCAAATGCCTAAACAATCTCATTTGGCAGCCATAAAACAGATTCTAAGGTATCTTAAAGGGACCATCACATATGGTATTGTCTATAAAAAAGGTGGTGAAGGGGTATTGACGGGGTATAGTGATAGTAGCCACAACATTAATGATGATGATGGGAAGAGTACTACCGGACATGTGTTCTTCCTTGGCGATTCACCAATCACTTGGTGTTCCCGAAAACAAAACACAGTAGCACTCTCATCATGTGAAGCGGAATACATGGCGGCAAGTTCGACTTCATGTCAAGCCGTATGGTTATGAGAGTTGTTGGGAGAATTAACCAGATCGAAGCTACAAGAGGTCATGTTGAAAGTTGATAATAACTCGGCGATTGCTTTAGTAAAAACCCCGTCTTTCATAGCCGGAGTAAACATATAAAGTCCCGATTTCACTATATACGAGAATGTGTTGAAAGAAAGGAGATAGTGGTGGAGCACATCAATGGCAAGGAACAAAAGGAGGACATATTGAACAAAGCCCTCGCAAGAATCAAGTTTGGTGAGATGCGGAAGCTACTTGGAGTAGAAGACCTTCTAGTTTCCACTCGGAAATTAGGGGGGTGAATGTTGGAATGAAGTAATTCCTGAGTCTTGGAGGGAAAGTCGGCAATCCGGGAATACGGGAGGACCAATGTTGACAAGTCGGTCAAGTTGGAATTAAATTTGATATTATCTAGTTTATGATTTATCTATTAGGAGAAGATAACTATAATTATGGTTTTTCTAGTAGGAGAAGATAACTATGATTTAAATCCTATTTAGATAAGGTAACTAGATTATATATACCCATGTTGGGTAATTTGTAACCAAATTTTTAGAGTTATATTTTCTTGGTCATTAATAAGATTGGAGAGTTATTCCAAAGTTTGTTTTGATATCAATTCTTTCTTTGACAAATCTCTAAGGCAGTGAAATTTCATGTCAATATGATTACTCCTGCTGTTATATCCTTGATTCCTTGTTAGAAAAACAGGTGATTTATTGTCGCAATTGTTAGACAAATTGGATCAAAGAGCAAAGAACAATAACACTTTTGTGAACTCCCAGACACATTTTGTGAATTCAGTGTAGAAAGAAATGAGTACATTCTGTCAATAACTTTACTACCTATTTATAAGGGAAAAACAAATACCTTCTAAAAAATAACGACTCAATGATTGCATAAATTAAGCCATGCTTAATTCTTGCTTAGACCTTGACCCTTGACCTGCTGACTTTGACTATTAACTTATTAGCCTTAACTAATTTATTTTTTAACCTGGATTTTAACTAGAATTAACTTATCATTCACCCCTTTAATTCCAGCTTATTCACTTTGATCTTCATAGGAGTGTTGGGTCTTCATCCTCCATAGCTAGATAGGCTTTTTCATTTTTTGGCTATGTCGTTGGACGCTCATATGCAAAGTGACCAAAGTCTTCACACCTATAGCACTTGACTTGTGATTTGTCTCGTCCCCCACCATGTTCCTGCCGATTGTTACTAGGCAATCCTTCACGGCCTCTTCCTCGATCTTGGCCTCTCCGACGGCTCTGCTTGCAATAGTCACAACTGCCACATCTTCCCTTAACTTGTTTATCATCACGAGTGAGTAGTAACTTACCTTGAGTGTATTCAGTTTGGTCTTCTTGTGGTTTGACTCTCTCATACGCCTTTAGCCGGCCCACCACCTCTTCAAAAGACATTGATTCAATCTCTGAATATTGTTCAATTGATGCCACAATAGGTAGGTATTTTCTAGGCATTGAGTTTAGAAATTTCCTCACAAATACTTCATCTTCAAGTGATGACCCAAGACTTTTATACCTTGATTGTACTCCACTTAGTTTACCCGCAAATTCTTCAATGCTTTTAGTTTCTTTCATTCTCGTTATTTCCAACTCGCTTCTAAGTGTTTGCAGCCTAGCCTTTCGAACCCTCTCGGCTCCCAAGTAATGAACACGAAGTGCATCCCACACATCTTTGGCATCTCGGTGCTTTGCAACTTGAAGCAAAATGTCTTCGGGAATCGACTGAAATATCATTGCCTTTGCCATGTTCTTCTTTCTTTCTTCTATTGCACCACCAGTCACAGAATCAATGGCTTCTCGCAAATCATGTGCTGCTAGGATGGTCTCCATCATAATAGACCATGCAGTGTAATTAGTAGCTGTCAGTTTCAGGCATTGTAGAGAGACGCTGCTTGACTCACGGACAGGCACCATCGCCCCTGCTGGATTCGCCATTACCGAACTACCTGATTAACACTCTTTACTGCACAAAAAAAACTTTTCTGTACAAACAAACAAAAATTCCTACGGCAGTAGCAAAAATCCTTCTTTTTTTTTTCTTACTCAACTTTAGCAGCAAAAATCTCTGTTTCACATAGATATAGCAGCAAAAATTAATCTGTTTCGCACAGATATAACAGCAAAACACAATCTATTTTCACACAGATACACAGAAAACAATCTGTTTCACACAGATCAGTTTCACGCTTCTTCACATGGATCACCCCGCTTTCCCACTTTGATCAATCACAGATCAATTCTTCTCGAACCCGCTTTCACAACAAACTTGGTTCAAACACACCTTTTTCTCCACACCTGTATCACACCTTTTTTAACCAGTATCATACAAATTTTCTTCACCTCAATCATTGCTTCACACAGTCCTCTAAAGTTCCGTCTCCAACCTGAATTGCACAGATTTCATTCCTTTCGAATGCTTCACACATCTCCCAGGATATTCGATCACAGCCTGAATCACTCAAGCATCAGTCTTCAGTAGTGTATCGCGCAGCACCTCCTCAGAATTGATTGTATCGCACGATCAACCCTCTTCAGATCGCAGCTTCCCAGTAGTTAGAACCACTCACAGGTTCTTTTTCTTGATGGTTTGATGGTGATCGATTCTTCACTGCAGCAGCCCTTGATCGATTTCGCTCTGATACCAATTGTTAGACAAATTGGATCAAAGAGCAAAGAACAATAACACTTTTGGGGAACTCCCAGACACATTTTGTAAATTCATTGTAGAAAGAAACCAGTACATTCTGTCAATAACTTTACTACCTATTTATAAGGGAAAAACAAATACCTTCTAAAAAATAACGACTCAATGATTGCATAAATTAAGCCATGCTTAAGTTTTGCTTAGACCTTGACCCTTGACCTGCTGACTTTGACTATTAACTTGTTAGCCTTAACTAATTTATTTTTTAACCTGGATTTTAACTGGTATTAACTTATCCGCAATAGATCTTGGTTGCATCCACTTGTTCCTGATCTAGTTCCTTCAGTAATTGTCTAAGCCAGATTGCTTGACATGCAGCACTCCAGCTGTGATGTACTTAACCTCCGTCTTCGATAAGTCTACCACCATTTGTTTCTTTGAACTCCATAAGATGGCTGCTGACCCAATTGAAAATGTGCTTGCTGAAATACTCTTTCTGTCTTCTAAAACGCTTCCCCAGTCACTATCAGTGAAGCCTTCTAACTTGATGATGCCATCTTTGCTTTTTCGATACCATAACCCAAGTTTTGAGTTCCTGGATCTTCTTTGCTGCTCCAAAATGAGTAGAAGGATGTTGCATGAACCTTGAAATGATGCCAACTAAAAACGCTATATTTGGTCTTGTGTGAGTCAGATAAAGGAGCCCACCCACAAGACTTCTAAACTTAAATTCATCAGCAGACCTTTCTCCATCTTCTACATGAAACTTTTCTTGCACATACATGGGAGTAGCAATAAGTTTGCAGCCTTCCATGCCAAACTTTCAAATTAAAGTTCCTGCATATTTTTCTTGAGAAACAAATAGCCCATCAGAGAGTTGATGAAAACCTCCAAACCCAAAACAATGCAACTCTCCCATATCCGATATATCAAATTCCTGAATCATTCTGGCTTTAAATTCTGCAATAAGATCTGTAGAAGAACTCGCATATATTATATCTTCCACATATAAACATACGATAAACATATCTCGATTAGTCTTTTTAACATATACTGTAGGCTTGGTTTTGGACCTCAAGTAACTGTGTGATTGTCAATAGGTATGAATCCGATCATACCATGCCCTTGGGGCTTGTTTCAACCCGTACAATGCCTTGTGAAGTTTATACACCTTGCTTTCGTCTCTGGAAATAATAAAACCCGGCGGTTGGGTAACATAGACTTCTTCAAGTGACGGCCCATTCAAAAATGCGGATTGATGTAACTTCCAGCCCTTTTGAGCAGCCAAAGAGAGAATAACACGAATGGTTTCAAACCACGCAACAGGTGAGAACGTTTCTTCATAATCAATGCCAATAGATGTGTATACACCTTACGAATGTTGTCCTTTAATTGGCGAGTCATGCCTTGGCTACAAGTCTAGCCTTATGTCTTTGTATCTTTCCATCAGCACCAACCTTTAATAACCAATTCAAGCCAACTGGTCTTTTTCCATCCGGAAGGCTTGTTAAAGACCATGTGTGATGTCTTTCAAGTGCATCTAGTTCATCTTGCTAGCTGCCCTTGCAGGTTGTAGCCTCCACACTAATTTGGCGCCCAACATTTCTTATATGTAAATGCATTAACTAAGTCAAAATGAACTAGTGGTTAGAGCTACTGGCTTGAACAGTACATGAATAAACTGCCAATGATAGTCTTCTTATGTATCTTTAGTAGCATACTGCTTATCGGATTTTCACCTGCCTCTGGATCCTAATGAAGTTTCACTTCATGTATCTGTTTGTGTAGTTTTAGTGCTCTAATAAGGAAGTTATATTAAAGAAAATGTTTTTTTATTACATAGGGATGAAATCTGATTGCTACTATGTATATATCATCTAGTCATTGTATTGTTGGATCTTTGCAATTGTAATGTTATGTTTAATGTCAGTGACCATTATTGTAATCTTGTTTCTTTTCGTACTTTTTTCCTTGAAAGGGTAAAATTATACAGTTATTCCCACTCAATTAACTTATTTGTTGTGGTCATGTTACATGGTTTCTGCTTTTTTATGCAGCCTTGAGCCATAAGCCAAGTGAATCTTCTGATATCTCAATTTTTCTTTGTAGTCATTGCAACTTGAAAGGCTAGCTATGTATCATGATTCCAACCAACCTCCTTGGAACATGGATAAAAAATGGGAAGATCTTAGTTCTAAGGATTGGGTTGAGGTATGATCCTTTTTCTGTGACTTAAGTGGGCTCCATATGTTTTAAGAAAGACATTCTTACTTCTCCGTTACCATAATATGTTCGTATGTTTGATGGTAGTAATGGAAGTACCTTTAATTTACCATGTGGTAGATATCTGAGATTTCAATTTTCATAATTGTTAGATATTTGAAGATGGAATAAATGAACCTGCAAAAGGTCATAAAATTTCTGAATGGGCTCAAGATCGCAGCTACTTGGTTTCACCAATCAATGGTGTTCTTAAGTATCACCGTTTGGGGAATTCTGAGAGAACTAATCCTGAAACGCCTTTTGAGGAGGCCCATCTCATCCTTGGTGACATTTCTTTGACACTCACGGAGGTGATAATCCTTAACTTGTAAAGTAGTTGCACATGCTTTTTTGATCTTGTCAGGGAAACATTCAATTTTTCACACTTGTTCCCCTCTCCTAGATAAGATCTGTAAATGAAGTAACTTCCCTGCTTTGGGTTGTTCTTTTTTGAAAAGCCTATGAAGAAATCAACGTGCGTATGTCATCGTTGTGGACTTGTAGTTGCATTCTATCCTCTTTGGTTGTACCTTGACAGATTCCCTGTTTCACCTCCATCATTTAAAACATGCAGGACAACACTTCTATGGCTGCATAAGCACAATTTTGATTTGGCACTGTTCTTCTGTCTAAATTTTGGCTTAATTAAAAACTCTCTATTGGCTGTGATGCATCATTCCCATTGCTAGTAACTTGCGATCTAAAAATTTGGTTATGTTACCACTTCCTGTCATTGAGTCTGTGAGGGTAGTCGTTTTCCATGCTCTCCCAATCCCCCCTCGGTTTCTCTTCTTTGTGTTTATTGGAGCGAGTATTCTGATTGATTGAATATGAAAATTGCTTTACAGGCTCAGTATCATGACTGGATTCGGCTCCTTGAAGTCATATCAAGATATAAGTCATATGTCGAAGTGTCACATTTAAGGCCTGTGATGTCTGTTACCGAGGGTCCTAAACTGTGGTGGAATTATGCTGTTCAAGCTGCATTGCAGCAGAAGAAAATGTGGTAATACATACATGTTTCGAGAATTGGTAAATGACTTTTGATCTTTGACTTTATAATTCCTTTGTTCCAAAATTATAAATACATCGTGTGATCCATGGTCAGATGATGTTTTGAGATCCATATTCGACATTTACTTTAACAGATAACAAATATTCTTTGTTTTCTAAAGAATTTGCACTGCACTCTTGTTTTCTGGTAATCCATTTTGGATCCAAAAGTTGACTTGGTTGAGCATGTAAGTCTTAATGCATTTCTAGTTTTGGAACATAGGAGCAACCAATGATAGCAGCTTAGATAGGTATCCTGCTTATATTTTATTTCTCTTCATTTTTCATTATGTATTTTGGTACAAGTTCTGATAACTGTATTAGTATCTGCTTGTTATATGTGTTCTTGTTGGCTTTCCCATGCTGATAAATTGTTTATGCTTGTTAATTCAGCTATAGGTTATCTCGGGCCCAAATTCAACACTTTAGCCGTCTTCGAAGGCTATACATCCAGCTGTATGCTGGTTCACTACAAGAGTTGTCAGATTCTGATGATTCTGAAATTAGAAATATTGAGAGAGATCTTGATCCAAAAGTAATTCTTCTATGGAGGTATGTGTCCTAGTTGCTATGCTGTGTTGGATCAGGCCCCACAAACACACACTGAAAACACACACAAGCTCACGTATATATGTGTATATGAAAGTATATTTGCAGAAGGAAAAACTCACCTTTTTATTCCATAAACAAAACATGCCATTTATAGGCAATCACATGCCACTAATCCTACAATTACTTAAGCAAACTGACTCCAATCTTTCACTTTCACATGTTTCCACGATTCCACCTATTTACTTGGTCAAACTATTGACTCTTTCATACATGAATTAAACTCTAGTTAAAACAATTAAACAAACACTAATTGATAAACACCTAATAACAATACTAAATTCAAGATTAACCCAACATTCACCCCCTTAATCTTGATTCGGTTCTCTTGCTTCTTTCTTCCTTATCTCTTGCTTATCTTGCTCTTTCTTTTCATACCCGGTACCGGTTTTCTTGCTTCTTGATTCGATTCTTTCTTGCTTGCTTACTTCGAATCATCTTGCTTACTAACTTTCCTACTTTCTTGCTATCCGAATTATAAAGATTCTATCTTGCTCTTGCTTCTTACTTCTTGCTATACGAACCACACATGGCTCGGACACTTTCTCTTCATACACTGATCACACAATCATCAAAATTGATTGTTTTGTTTGACTTTTCAACCAAACAAGATTAAGCACCGCCTCAAACTCTTTTATCTTTGCAGCCTTCAATCTCCTTTTTTTTTATCAATAAATTCACATAGAATCTTGTTCACGCAGAACACTTTCATCAAAGCACCTTGCAAATTTTTTTTTCTAACCACGTGCACAATACCCAAGCAAGGTGCTGTTATTTTTCTTTCTTCTCTGCTTTCTTTGATCGTACGCCCCATCAATTTATCAATTGAATTCATTGAATCACACAGATTCTCTTCCCGATCACACAGATCCACCTTCCTTTTTCCTTCTTTCTTTTCTTTCGGTCTTGAGCTATACATTCGGTCTCTCTAAGCTTTCAGTCGACAAGGCTTGTTTCGTCTGTTGATCAGTCTCTCTTTCCTAGGTAAACCACCGGTCTTGGTTACCTCCTTCGGTCTTCGGTATTAAATTTCAAGCCGCCGTTCCTTGCAGCTTTGTCGGTCGTTTCGGTCTCACACCGGAACTCGCATTTCGGTCACAGTCTTTCTTTCTCTTCTCTTCTCGGTCTTGTTGATGCGGTCTTCTCGGTCTCTTCACGCCGGTCTTTCTCCAATGTTGGTCTCTTTCTCTGGTTTTGCTACTTTGGCAACCGGTCTTCACATCTCTTCTTCTTTCTTGCGTGTTCTTCACATGGACTTCTCGGTCTCCTGCCTTCCTGGTCTTCTATTTTCCCGCGGTCTAAACACATATGATTATGGTGAAGCGCTCTTGCTTCGTTTCCTGCTGTCTTTTTTTTCTTTGCCCTGCAGTGAAGGGCTGCACCTCCTCTCGGAACACGACTCTCAAAACAGCATCTTCAACCTTGCTCTGATACCAAATGTTGGATCAGGCCCCACAAACACACACTGAAAACACACACAAGCTCACGTTTATATGTGTATATGAAAGTGTATTTGCAGAAGGAAAAACTCACCTTTTTATTCCATAAACAAAACATGCCATTTATAGGCAATCACATGCACCCACTAATCCAACAATTAGGAAAACAAACTAACTCCAATCTTTCACTTTCACATGTTTCCACGATTCCACCAATTTACTTGGTCAAACTATTGACTCTTTCATACATGAATTAAACTTTAGTTAAAACAATTAAACAAACACTAATTGATAGACACCTAATAATAATACTAAATTCAAGATTAACCCAACATGCTGTCAATAGTTTTAGTTTTGTGTTCCTTGCAAGCTAATACGTACGCAGTAGGTCGGGCTCACTCAGTTGAATCCAAATAACTGACCCATTTGCTGTTGGGCATTTTTAAGAAATTACCAGGTCAAATTAGTGGCTAAGTGGGTTGGGGGGGGGGGGGGGGGATTGCGAGCAGTTATTTAACTGCTGCCATTAGTAGTAGAAGTAGGATGTTATGGGTTCATTTTGCTTTTATCTTGTGTTCTTTTCTTATCTTGTTCGACTGTAGGGGATCTGCCCATCTTGAATGGGGCCAACCTTTTGTTGTTGCCCAATCAAATCAATACTCAAACAAGAACTCGTACAAATAATGAACAAAAATCTGTTATATATGAAATACTATATTAACGATAGATCTTGTATCTAAGTCGTTTACAAACGTCCCTATTTATAGTGCTAAAACTTCAACCATCGTTCCTATTGATCAGAAACCTCCGTAGGTGTAGGTGTCAGCCCTCAATTTGCCGGTGAACCCTCGTGTCTCTAGTCCGCCAATATCAAAACGCCGGTGGTGTTTTGTAACCTTCAATCTTGTCGTTTCCAGTCACTATATTATCTTAATAAGTTTATTACAAACTTCTATGTGAACGATGTTGGATTAATCTTTATGGGTCAAGTTACGATGAATGGGTCAAGTTACGATGAATGGGTCATGGGTTATAAGAAAGTTTAGTGTGACACATGTTTAAATTATTAGTGGGCCATAGTTCAATAGCAAGATTAGTGGGTCTAGACAATAGAGTAATGGGTTAGTGGGTAAGTTATTTTCTTTTTTTAGGTGCAAGATTATCAAGCTTCAAGAATAATAAAATAGAGACACTTCGTTGATTTCTTTTGTATGTTAATATGAAGAAGAATGAAAGTAAATATATGAAGAAAGAAGATGAAAGTTGCTTCTGTTGTTTATTCAATAAAGCAAAAGCCTAAATGTAGGCTTACACATAACAAACGTGGTACCAATAAAGTAGCTAAAAACTGGTACTATGAAAACCCACTCTTTTACCAACTTATACTTCCAAAGAGTTCGGTCAAACCTATTACCTAGTCAACCTAATTAAATAAACTAAAACATAAAACTAGAAATACTTAGCCTAAAGTTCCAATATTCAATCCACGTAAACTTTATGCTTATTTCATGCATCAAACTTTAAAGCAATATAAAACCACCAATTTAGTGACCCGTAACCATAACCCAATAAATAAACGATTAACCCAATATTCTCTATTTAATGCAAATTTGAGAATGAATGAGAAGTAAGAGTTTGAGTATTATCTTGATCCTGAAACCAACATTTGGTATCAGAGCGCAAGGTTAGAAAAGAAAGCTGTTTTGAGAGTTGATTTTGGAAAGAGTAAGCAGCCCTTTTCTGTAGGGCTAAAGAAGATAAAGTCGCACAAGCAAGTCAGAATGAAAGAAGTGAAAAGTAAAATCAAAGGCAAGAGGGGAACTTTGGGGAGGCTACTGTGGTTAGATCGAGAAAAAAAAAAGCAAGCAGGTGATTGTTGAGAAAAAAAGGTGAAATAGCAATCGAGCAGGAAATCACACAAGAAGGCATGGGAATTATTGTAAGCAGCCAACCAAGGACGTTAAAAAGTCATAGCCGCAATCACGAAATCAAGAAAGAAGATAAAAACAAATGAAAAATGATTTGTTTTTTTATTAATAGCAGAAAGAAAGGGAAGCAGGTTATGGAAGGTTTAGTGGTGGAATTGAATTCGAAGGGGCCAAGCAAGCAGAGACCTCAATTTTTAATCAACTAAGCAACCAAGGAGGCTGCTGATTTTTGCACGACCAAAACTGAAACATGCCAGGAGGGAGGTCAATGAATTAACCAAGCAAGAACTACAGCATGCTCAAGAATTTTTTGATCGTAGCAATTGGCGGAAAGCAACCTGGTAATTTTTGCAAGAAATCAAGAAAGAAATGCCAGTATTTCGCCTTAGTTACAGGGCTAATACGGTGACCAAATCACGTCTCATTACCTTGGTAGCAGCTACTGAATTAGACAGGAAGCAGGACAGAAGTTTGGCGATTTCGGATTCGGTTTTTGAGGCCGCTAATGGTACGCGAATCGGGTGTTCTCGAGCTGGTTCATGAGAACAAAAGCAAAGAAAATAGCAAGAAAGAGGCATGTAGCAAGAGCAAAAAGTAAGTAGCAAGTAGCAAGAGCAAGATGAATCGATTTAATCAAGCAAGAAGATAGCAAGCAAGAATACAACAAGGGATAAGAACTATAAGTTCTTAAAGCAAGTAGCAACAATCGAACCTGTGTGGTTCAATCAAGAAGCAAGAAGCAAGTCCGAGATCAAGATTAAGGGGGTGAATGTTGGATTAATCTTGATGGGTCAAGTTACGTTGAACGGGTCATGGGTTATTAGAAAGTTTATTGTGTCATATTTTTTTAATTATTAGTGGGTCATAGTTCAATAGCAAGATTAGTGGGTCTAGATAATGGAGTAATGGGTTAGTCGGTAAGTTAATTTTCTTTTTTTTAGGTGCAAGATGTTTTCTCTCTTTAATGTGAATTTGAGAATGAATGAGAAGTAGGAGTTTGAGTATGATCTTGTGCCTGAAACCAACAAACGTGATTATCTCACATTTGTAAGCTTTTATCAATTAATTCCAGTGAATTTTGGTTTTTATCACAATCTCACATGGTTTCTTCATAAATTTGTATTTTAATTGGTTCTGTAACCGGGGGATTAGTGAACTAAACTGTGTTGGATTAATCTTGATTTAGTTTAATAATGGGTCAAGTACAGGTCATGAATTAGAAAACGGATGTCTTTGCTTTAGTCTAATGGGTCAAAAGTGGTGGATTTTGTTAGAGTTAAAGTAGTGTAGTAGTGGGTAGATTGTTTTCCTTTTCTTTAGATGAAAGGGTTGTTTCTTTCTAAGTTTATTTACGAATGAAAGTGTGAGATTGAAAGCAGTAAACTTTGCGTGTTTTGTGTGTGTGTTTTGGGCCTGAACCAACAATTGGTATCAGAGCGCTCATCTTATTGAAGCTGTTTTGATTGTCGGTTTTTGTAAAAGGGGAAGCAGTCCCTTTAAACTGCAAGGCTGGAAAAGCAACATTTTTTTAGTGAAGGTAAAGCTGTGTGTTGATCCGGATGATCAAAGAGGGTTCTCGGTGATGAAGTGATCTGTGTGTTCGGTCCGTGAACAAGAATGTGATTCAGCGAGTCAATTAGAGAAGACGACCTGAGTGGTGAGCAGTGATCGGAGGTCTGTGTGACCCAAAAAAAGCCTGTGTGGAGAGAAATAACCTGCGTGGGACTGATCGAAAGTCTTAGTGTTGGTGTGCGAGATCAGAAAAAAAAAAAACAAGATCTATGTGATTAAGCCGTTCTCAAGAGTGACCGAGATCAATGTCGACTGGGGTGAGGCGAAGGAAGAATCGGTACGTGAGGAAGACTCACAACTGTGTGTTGCAGATGTGTGAAAGAAGATAGAACTAATTTGTTTGATCCAAATCAAAATCGTTCTATGTGATCGAAAAAAGAATTGGCAGCAAGCCTGTGAATGAAGAGGTTTTTGATCTGTGTGATCGATGGTAACAAGCCTGTGTGGTTGTAAGTGGGTGTTTTGAAGATGTTTGAGTGAACCAAACACGGGTCTGTGTGAATCGGTTGAGACAAGCAAGAGACGATCTATGTGATCGTAGAAGAGTTTTATGGGAGGCAAGAAAAACTATTTCTGTGTGGACCGAGGTCAAGAACGATCTTTGTGATCGTAAAAGAAGTGTTGCGATGTGCGATTTTTGTGTGATACTAAAGAGATGAATACCTGTGTGGTGACTAGCGTTCGAGGTTGTGTGACCTGGAAAAACGCTTGCAATCTGTGTGATTGAAGATCGGGTGAAGTACCTGCAACTGTGTTGGTACCCAGAGAAAGGACTAAAGTATGTGTTCAAGAGAAGACCTAAGCGATGAAGATTAAAAAAATAACAGGAAAAAAGGATAGTGTGTTTAGAAGGTGCATGACATGTGGTTGAAAAGTCTAAGCAAATTATGGTGTGTTTGGTGCAGTATTAGAACAAGAAAAGTGTATTTGGCATTTTTTTATTATAACTTTTTTGGCAGTGGTGAGCAAAATGGAGATGGCAGAAACGAACGTTGAGGTGGATACGAAATGTTTGGTCGTAGACGAGAAGCAAGAAGCACATCAAGATTAAGGGGTTGAATGTTGGATTAATCTTGATTTAGTTTAATAACGGGTCAAGTACAGGTCATGAATTAGAAAACGGATGTCTTTGATTTGGTTTAATGGGTCAAAAGTGGTGGACTTTGTTAAAGTAGTGGAGTAGTGGGTAGATTGTTTAGGTGAAAGGGTTATTTCTTTCAATTTGATGTAAGTTTATTTATGAATGAAAGTGTGAGATTGAAAGCAGTAAACTTTGTGTGTTTTGTGTGTGTGTTTCGGGGCCTGAACCAACAAACTGAATAGCGGTTGGCTTCCTTAGTATTATGTATGCTTCTTTTGTGAAACATACTTTATACATCCAAACTTGCTTGTTCCTAGATTTCTTCAGTTACATGTCAGATTTCATTTGGTTATATGTCAGAAAGCTTAATTGCACTTGGATGTACTTTATTTTTGCATCTCTGAACTAATTTCTCTTAATTTTTAGTTCTTTTTTTAAACTGCATCAGTCAGCATCTTCTATTTTTAGATGAAGGGAAGCTTCGTTATTGCTTACATGTGTTTAGGTCGCCTCCTTTTTTAGGTCAATTTCATGTATGGAGATATTTTGGTTGTGGATAGTATTGTTTATAAAGTTGGTTCAGGTCCCTCAACAACACACACAAACACACACTTTGGAACAAGTTTTCTCTGTGTACTATTGAACTAAAACACAACGATTACAAAGGAATGCTAAAATGTGCTATATATAAAAACAATCCAAAGACCTATGCAACATAGACTACGTAGAGCATGAACTAACATTCCTAATAATAAGCAAATTCAAGACTACCAAGTCTTTCTTATCCCACGTCCAACCCACGTCCAAATTGATAGTGGACCAATGACTCAATTTTTTCTTTTACTGACTCATAACTTATTTGACCTGTGACTCATTGTGACCCGTGACCCATATGACCCATGAACAAACCCGATTAACCCAACATTCACCCCCTTAATCGGTTTGTTCACACCACTTGTTCACATCAGCCATCAGTCACCTTCTTCCCGAACCATCTCGACCTTTCCCGGACACCGACCTCCACCTTGATCACGTCCAAAATCTTCACGCTTCTACTCGAATTAAATTCACCACACTTGTAACATCTCACATGGCATCCTGTTGGAACCGCTCATTAACATCTTGACTCTTCACTGATCAATGACCTCTTTCCCTGGTCATGTCCAAAGCCACCAGATTTGAACTCCAACGCCATAACGTTCACACCGTGTAGGTACTCCAATTTCTTTCTTTTCACAGCCACAACCTTACTTATCAAACTTGTTCAAAGAGGCTTCTTCCACCAATCAAGAAAGCAAAGCCACCGCCTTTTACACACTTTCTTTCACCTGCCAAACGAACCGAATCCAAAGCCACCTGCTTTAACGGATCCTTTCTGCCCGCTTCTCACGCACTTCAGTCGGTAAAACTCTTATCACGAAACAAGGCGATCAAGGCACCTACATAATCTGTTGTTGTCAACGGTTGTATACAAGTTGTACAAACCCACAACTAACAACCAAACAACCTTGAATCTTTTTCCTTTGATCACCACTAACAGCCACGAAAAATACAATGTTTATCATCGGTCACCCCCGTCATCTCAAACGGTACTTCTGCCACGACACCGGTTGCACCGAAACATTTCCCGTCACCGTCTTCTGCTGTTGGACTGTCCCGAAACACACAGGTAACCTACTGCGTTTGCCCTGCAGCGACGGGCTACCCTTCGACGGTCGACTCTCAAACTGGCCTTCTCCGTCTCTCGAGCCCTAGGCTCTGATACCAAATGTTGGTTCAAGTCCCTCAACAACACACACAAACACACACTTTGGAACAAGTTTTCTCTGTGTACTATTGAACTAAAACACAACGATTACAAAGGAATGCTAAAATGTGCTATATATAAAAACAATCCAAAGACCTATGCAACATAGACTACGTGGAGCATGAACTAACATTCCTAATAATAAGCAAATTCAAGACTACCAAGTCTTTCTTATCCCACGTCCAACCCACGTCCAAATTGATAGTGGACCAACGACTCAATTTTTTCTTTTACTGACTCATAACTTATTTGACCTGTGACTCATTGTGACCCGTGACCCATATGACCCATGAACAAACCCGATTAACCCAACATATAATGCTTGTTCATGCACAAGACACATTTAATCACACAAACCTCTTTTGTTATGTTTCATGATTTCTTACATGTGTTTTCTCTGATGATTGTGATCGTTTTGGATGGTTTTTGTTGTTGATCTTTCAGGTTCCTTGCACACGCAAAAGTTGAGTCTGTAAAATCAAAGGAAGAAGCCAAGCAAAGGATGCTTAAAAAGAAGAGTTGGTTCTCACTAGGATGGTGTGTTATTCTATCATTTTTTAGAAACTTAATTTATATATTCTTCTCCTTTTTCAGATGCTTGCAATTGTTTGTTTTTGTTTTCTGTTTTTCATAATCATCTATCATTGTGCTTTGTTGTACTCACTAGTCATGTTGCACTCTATCACTGTTCCCTAAAATTCAGGCATTCTGCTCCAACTAATATTTTAGAGCAAGATGCTCCTGAGGGATCCCAAACTGTTGTGGACAGACTGAGTAAAGAAGAATGGCAGGCGTTAAATAATTTACTGAGTTTCCAACCAGATGAGGATTTGGCATCACAATCCGTAAAAGATATGCAAAATATGACACAACGTATGGTGATTGTGTCAATTGGTCAAGCTGCTGCGAGGATTATCAATATAATTGGAACTGAAATTGTATGTGGTAGATTTGAACAACTTCAAGGCTCCACAAAGTTTAAACATAGAAGCATTTATTGTGAGCTGACGTTGAAGTTCTATGGATTGTCTGCCCCTGAAGGTCCACTTTGTCAGGTTAAATTTATATAATTTTCTTATGCTCAGCTCAGTTTGTTTTCTGCACAAAATTCTTGGCTTCTTGTTTCTTTTGGGCAAATTAAATTGTCATCCATCCTTTTGTTGAATTCTTGGATGGTTATACTTGCTTATAGCTTGATTTTGAAAGTGGAGGGACTATTGGTTGGCTTCTGGTCGTGCATTTACTGTAAATATTGTATTACTTTTTCCCTTCTGCAACTCACATACAGATTTTATCTGTTTTGTGTGAGGATGCATACATCTATCACTTTCTTTTGTTCCGCTTTTCATTTTTAATGTGAAATGTTCTTCCATTTGTAGAGTGTCTCCAGTCAGCATAAGACAAATGCGTTGGGTGCTAGTTTTGTATATTCACCTATTGGAGAGAATCTAGATTGGAGGCTTTTGGCAACAATATCTCCCTGCCATGTCACGGTGATTATTCTTTTAATATCAATTATAACTTACAATATGTATGTGGTGAAAGAAAGTTACATGTCTCTGCAATATTTTCAGGTTTTGCATTTGTTTCAAAATTTTTAGAGAAGACAGAATTACCATGTATTGATTTTCTCGTCTTGAGTTATGCTCACATATCTAACCCTATATGTGAGAAGTACATGACTAATATATAAGCTTTGACTCTCGTATCCAAGGACTTAACTTAAGGATTTAGAGATCCCTCAAAGGTAGATCCCTCAAAGGACCGGGTTCAGGCTCAACCAAGTCTTTGGCCACCCTTTCTCGAACCAGATCCATGTCTTGGGTTTGATTCTCAGCTCGTCTTAATATTTTAAAGATATATTTGTGGATATCTCATTCCGTTTGTCATAGTGTTTTCTGTCTCAGCCCATGTCCAGCTGATATTAATTATAAACAATTGTCTTGATTTCAATTTCTGATTGAAAGCGATACTTTGACAAAATATATGTTTACAAGGAACTATCAAGAGCATTTTAGAAAATACCACACATGCTCCTTTTTATCTCTCAGTCTTCTATATACAACAACAACCATACAAAGTAAATCCTGCCCGTAGCAAGTTATTAGAGGGGTTTGGGTAGGGTAGGATGTAGCCAAACCTTGCCTTTATCCATGGGGATAGAAAGGTTGCGTCTAGAGACCCCGTCTCCAAAAATATAATAGACAAAAATAATGTACGTTAAAGTATAGACCATAATAAATTTGCTATAACAAAGGAAATGAACTATAAAGTCATAAAACAACACATAAACAAATAATACACTAAGCTACTAACATACAAAGTCCGCTAAAAGGTGAGGAGAAATCTAAACCTTAAGATCTAAGATATGAATGCACCCTCTCCTAAGACTCTGTAACCATAATCGTACGTCTCCACAAACTCCTATCTTAGACCATGCACTCTCAACCTTCTATATGTTTCTAGTAAATGGGTACATGGTGTTCTTGATTGTTTATCATGTATTCAGAAGGCTTGGAGAGTATGATGAGGTTAAGTGGAACGACTACGTAATTATTTCCTTCAACTTCAAGTCTTCCATAATATATCTAAAACCTGGTTCGACTAGTCTAATTTAATCTAAACTAGTCTACGTTTTATAGGCACAAACCATTAACTTTTGTACTTGTATGTAACTGGTTATGCTTTCAAGGCTTTTTGGTGATTACAATTGTGTCTTTCCTCATCTTATTTACTTTCTTCTCGCGCTTTTCTCATTCTTTTTTTATTTTTTTGGCAATTAAAATTCTTTTTTTATTTGATTATAGGTCTTGATGGAAAGTTATAATCGCTTTTTGGAATTCATGAAGAGGAGCAAATCTATTAGTCCTACGGTTGCATTTGAAACAGCAACTGCTTTACAAGTAAGTTGAGGTGACTACTAATTTTGGCCGTATCTTTGAGATCTAGTATCTCACTTTTTGATAAGATGGTCACAGAGTAAAATAGAAAGGGCCACACGTCGAGCTCAAGAGCAATTTCAAACAGTGTTAGAAGAACAAAGCAGGTTCATTTATTTCATTTACTTTTGTGAGGATAAATTGCTTCCCATGCTCGTTTATCTCAACCATTGTGTTATGATCTATCATTGGTTAATGCTCAATATAGTTTAGTGCTTTGTTTATTGATTATGTGAATGGTCTGTGGCTCTGCACCATGCTAACACCGAATCATTAGTGTAAAAACTAATATAAAATAAAAGGAATTCATGCTATTACTGTCTCACAAGATTGGAATTATATACCTTCTTATCTTATGCATTATAGACGTTTAGGTTGCTTCTGATTTGTATTGTTCAAACGCTAAACTCCAAGCCCTGAACTTTTTTGTTTTGTCTTGCTCTTTTTTCCACCTTTTCCTTTTTTTTTCTTTATATATAATTTATAAATATTAGTCAAAATATTTATTATGTATTTTATTGTAATTAGCTAAATTAGGATAGAGTTATTTTGTATTAAAGTAAATTATTATTTGCATCCCTGACTTTTTACCAAATTAACTAGTTACACACCTAAAGTTTAAAAGCATCACTATATCCCCTGCCTTTTCATCTTTTCATCAATTTGAATCTTTAAGCCTGACGGCATTAATTATTATGTTAATTATTTTATGAAAAGACTAGAATACCCCTTTTAATTTAAAAAATATTTATCCATCCACCCACCCACCTCTTCTTTGTCACATCAAATATCTAAAACACACATACACACACACACACACACACACACTCTCTATCTCTCTCACACTCACAGATCTCTCACTCACTAACCTTCTCCACCCACCACCACCACTGTCGAAATCACCACCGTAAAAACCCTAAATCTAGATTCCAACCCACCACCATCCACCACTGAACACCTTCCACTACTGAATAACCACCATTATCAAATTTTGTATCCACAAATCACCAATCAAAACCCCTAAATCTTACAAATAATATAGAGAGACAGAGAGTAGAAGGAGAGTGTTTGTGTGTGGTGACAGTTGGCTATGGTGGTGATAACAAAGCAGGCTACGGTGGTAGTGATAGGGGCTGTGATGGTGGTGATGGGCAGGTTCTAGTGGCGGTGACCGGGTAGGCTCTGGTGGTAGTGACAGGGGTTGTTGTGGTGGTGATGGGAACTAGTGGTGACCGCAGCTTGTGTTGGTGGTAACTGGAGTTGGTGGTGGTGGTGGTGACCAGAGCTTATGGTTGTGGTGCCGGTGGTGGTGACCGGAGCTTTTGATGGTGACTGGAAGTTATGGTTGTGGTGGTGGTGATCGGGGCTTGTAGTGGTGGTGGTGACCGGAGCTTGTGGTGGTGGTGGTGGTGGTGACCAGAGCTTATGGTGGTGGTGGTGGTGGGTACCCATGGTGGTGGTGATGGAGATTACGGAGGAGAGAAAGATAGAAAAAAGAGGTTGTGTGGATGTGGGATGAGACAGGAAGAGTGTGCGTCTTTATAGGTAAAAAAAATGAAGTGGGTGGATGGACAATATTTTTTTAAATTGATAAGGGTATTTTAGTATTTTCATGCAAAAAATTAACAGTTGAATTAACACCGTCAGCCTTGATGATTCAAATAGATGAAAAAATGTAAAGTTAGGGGACATAATGATATTTTTAAACTTTAGGGATACAACTAGTTAGTTTGGGGATAGGTGAAGGATGCAAATAGTAATTTACTCTTTGTATTATTATGTTTTACTAGTTTAGCTCTAGGTTTGTTAGAGGTTCTCGGTATTTATATTCATCATGATTTACATTTGAATTCAAGGAAGTTTTACTGAATCTCATAGTATCAAAGCCCACAGCTATGTACCCTAACATAGTCTCCACCTACAACAGTCGCACACCGAGTTAGCTACATCCACTAAGAAGGAGGTAAATGTCACACTAGAAGAATTAGATGATGATTTGATTTGTAGCTTGGAGAGTGCTGTAGATCATGGGTTATGGATTTAGCGGCCTCATTCCATGTCAAGTATTGCATGGAGACAATGGAGAATCTCAGACCTTGAAACTTCAAGAAGGTATGACTCATAAATAATGAGACTCTAGATATCACTGGCACGGGGACATAGTTTTGAATACTTCTTTAGGATTTACTCATGCTTGATAATAGTAAATGAAAGGTAGTCAAAGGGAACTTAGTCATCGCTCATGGTAAGAGGAGAGGGACTCTATACATGGTCAAGGTACAACTAGATGAAGTCATAGATCAATAGAGTTCACCTAGTATACGAACTTTATTCTGGATGTTAGTAATAGAATACATCGGATGGAGAGACTTTGGTTTCTTGGACGAGGAGACTTTGTCACCACCCATGGTTACTTTATTGAAGAAGTAAAGAGGAAAAAAAACCTGTAGTGAGATTGATCGGTGGTAGGGATGTAATAGGATCTGATCGGCTACTAGGGTAAGAGCTTGGTAAAGCTCTAATACCATATTATTTATGACAAACTTATTATCATTCTCATTAAACAAATATGTATAATATAGGATACAATAACCTAACTAGATCCCTTTAAACAAAAAAAGGATATAATCTAAAAGAATATAAAGATATACAAGATAAAGACAATGAATATTAAAATAATATATACATATATGTGGATATATGCATATCCGCTAATAGTTATGTGATGATCTCTGGTTTTTTTGCCAGGAATCATCGTTGTTTGACTAGTAACAAAATCAGCCATGGTTGAGTAATTACTGATTCCTTGTTTGGCTAGTAATAATATCAGCCATGGCTGAGTAATTACTGTTGAGGCCCCTCGATCGAGTATCAATCATGGATGAACAATAGATAGGAGTATGCACAAAGATGCGTAGAGACTCGTGGAAATAGGGTCAAACACAAGAACAATACACACACAAATACATACTGAAATTCCATACTACAAATGACAAATCTGTTTGGTATTTATACCCATATAATGACGGTTACAAACTATTAAAACTAAGACAACTAACCCTTTAATTCCTGCCTAATTTACAGGTTTGAATTTTCTATTTTGACTTTTATGTTCTTACTACTAATTAATATTAATCTATTTGCTTTAGGATTATCTTGATTATGATCTTCCGACAATTACTTTGTCGATCTCTTCTCCGGTAAAAGAGTCAAGGGATTGGCTTTGATACTAATTAACGTTCATTGATTGTTTGCATGCATACCTGTAAACAAAGATTTCTAAGAAATATTGTACTTGGGCTCTTTCATTTATTAAACTCAAAGAATGTACATAACCAATACTATAAAATTGGGAATTAAATAATAAAAAATAATTAAACTAGTTAAAACCTAAATAAAATAATTAAATAACTCCAATAAAATAGCCATACTCATTTAAAAAAAACATTGACCCAGACCTGATTATGTTAGCATTAATTTCCTTACCCGTTTAACAAGCTGGTGAAGTTGGAGTCCTAAATTGATAAATTGATTAAGTTGGCTTAGTTTTCTATTTTTATTATAGAGTGAATTGTCATTTTTCTTCTTGTGCTTTGGTTATAATTGTTATTTTCATCCAAAAAATGATTTTTGCATTTGGCTCCCCAAGGTTTTAAAAAGTTGCCATTTTCATCCAAAATATTAACTTTATTAATTTAAAATGTTAAACCATCTACCATTAAAAAGGGTAATTATGAAATTTTGCTTAAAGACAATCCTATTTAAAGTTAACATGTTGTTTGAAAATTTTTATTTACGTGTTATTGTTCCATTCACGAAATCAATATTAGATTTTTTTCATCTTTTTTATGTTTGAATCTTTCGTCATTACTGAATCACAAGATTGCTAGTTTCATTGGTGATGGAGAAGAATGGGCCTGATATCGGGTGGTGGTTGAGAACCCATTGCGAAGGGGTTATATAATAGAGACAATCGTCTCTAAACGTCATCTCCCGTATGTTGTGATTATGATCCACTCGATTATGATTATGTAATTGAGGGATTTTGTTTTGTATTTAAAGGGTGATTTTTCTCAATTACATGGTTTTACATTTTAAATTAACAGAGTTAATAATTTTGAATGAAAATGGTAATTTTTTAAAAACCTTGGGGAGCCAAATGCAAAAAAAATCTTTTTTGGATGAAAATTACAAATGTAACCAAACCATAGGGAGGAAAACAATAATTCACTCTATATTATAATTAGTATAGTAGTTTCTTGGTTCACCAAGTTAGTGTTAGATCTATATATATAGGGTTTAGGTAGAGGCTTTGGATGTATGATCAATAGAGGATTATTGTTACGAGTTTATGAGCAAGTTTTCCCTTTGCAATAATAATAAAGGTTTTCTTTGTTTATTGTTGGGATAATCTTGTAATTAATTAATATTTAGAGGGGTTAATTAGTATGTTATGATAATTGGTTTTGTTTAAGTCGCCAACTTCAAGAAAGGCGGTAAGTAGAAGGTTTTGAGTTCAACTAGGATTAGGTTTTTTATTTACTTTGGAATCAAGTAAATTTAGTTTATAAATAGGGATGGAGTCTAGGTTAATTCTTGTACCAATTCTTATTATCAATTAAAAGGGGATAATCAAGTTGATCACAAGCTGCGTCTGGTTTATTTTTGTTCACTAATATAATCAAAAAAGATATTAGGAATTAAACAATGATGAAAGAAGTCTACAATCAGCAATAAGCAAGAGTCCATCAAGAAGTTTTGTTTCAAATAGTTTTGTTAGAAAAAATCAAGAACAACAGAAAAATATTGGAGGGTAAGGAACCAAGTTCGAACAGAAGCTATAAACATGACTAGGAGGGAGTCGATCTTGCACTTTCAAGATTAAAAAAAAAAAAAAAAGACTGTTGTGTTCAAGAGTTTTTTTTAATGGAAGGAAAATAAGAAAGTTGTGTTTCAAAAGTTCACTTAAAAAGAGAAAAGAAAGGAAATAGAAGGAAAATAAAGGCTAAAATCAATCCTTCCAAATCGAAAGGAAGTGGAGTGGAAAAGAAGAGAAAGGATGAAGAGAAAAGAAGAGAAAGGAAAAGAAAATGTTTCCTTTCTTTTCACTTGTGAAGTAAACTCGAGAAAATAAATTGGTTCCATGGCAGAAGAAGCAAACCTAGTTGCTGCTATGGAATGTTATTGACCCACGAATGATTATTGATGAGTCCACAAGGATTCCATTGTAGTAACTTTACTATTCCAAGGATTACCCGAAGAGCTAGTGTTGCAGACGGTAACCGTTAAAGAGATGTGGGTATCGGTAAAGTCTCGCAATTAAGGTGCTGAATGTGTGAAAGAAGTAAGACTTCAAACCTAATGTCTGAATTTGATGGTTTGAAGATGTAAAACCAAGTACAGTCGTTGAGTTCGCAGTAAATATTTCAGGGATTGCCTCAAAGTCTGCTTCTCTTGGAACAGTGATACAAGGAGAGAAACTAGTCAAAAAGTTTCCAAATGGACTGCATAAGAAGTATATCTACATGGTTGCTTCTATTGAGCAAGTGGTGAATATGAAGTCTTTTGGGTATGGAGATGTTGTCAATCGACTCATAGCTTATGTGGAATGCATCAACCTTGAAGAAAAAGAACAACCGGTTAGAAGTGATAATTACTCCTCACATATGATGAGTGGGAAGTCAAGAAAAAGGAAGGTTTTGAGTTCAATGAGGATTAGGTTTGTTAATTGCTTTGGAGTCAAGTAAATTTTGTGTATAAATAGGGAAGGAGTCTAGGCTAATTCTTGTACAAATTCTTATTATCAATTAAAAGGGGTCGATTCAAGTAGATCACAAGCTGTGTCTGGTTTAGTTCTGTTCACTGATCTGATCCAAACGACATCAGATTGTAGGAATTACTACAACAGATATTCATCTATTCCAAGCTAGCGCTAGTTAGCCAAGTCTTGGAAGATGTTATGGAGCATGCTTGCTCTAGAACTTCTGCAATGTCTGTACTTGTAGGTCATTCATACAAGGGTGAAGGATGGTCTGTGGAATGGTATAGGCATGAACAATAATTTAACGCATTTACTTGAGTTCCAAAACCAATAAACAATATAAGCCAAGGAAAAATATTGGTTGGTCTTTGCCAACACTTTTTTGATGAAAACAGCTTTCCTTGTGAGCCTTATCGCTTTCTAATGAATGTCTTCATCGTGATTTTAGTACTAATAAATACACCTGTCTCTTATTTGTTATATTTTAGGTTACAATTGACGTGGCTTGCTAATATCATGTAATCAGATTTGATACACACAATGGTAAAGCTTGTAAAATTGATCTCTTACTTGTATCATTCCCTCAATCTTACAGATTCGCTCTTGATATTGATCTTGATGCTCCAAAAATTAGAGTTCCTCTAAGAACAAGTGCCTCGTCTGAGTATAATAGTCTTTTCCTTTTGGACTTCGGTAATTTTACATTGCGAACAGAGGTATGCTACTCAAGTTGTTCTTTTGTATATTTTAAGTTTCCTTGATGTCACTTGAAGAGTAAAGTACTTTTTGTTGCAGGAGGACCACCATGATAATCAAGGACAAAACTTGTATTCTCGTTTTTGTATCTCTGGAAAGGATATAGCTGCATTCTTTACAGATGAAAATTCTGACATTCAGACATGTGACCTGGAGTCTACGATTCATAGTAGTCAGCTTTCTGCATATCCTGCTATGGGTGGTGCTTGTCATTCATATTCTCTTGTTGATAGATGTGGGATCATTGTTATCGTGGATCAGGTACAATTACCTCAATCTCATTCCTTCTCAATTTACTGGTGCAATATGCATCACTGTTTTATATAACGCTTTCTTCGTTCTTTTACAACTGAAGATTAAAGTACCTCATCCATGTCATCCATCAACTTGTGTCTCTGTCCAAGTTCCTGCACTTGGTATTCACCTTTCACCATCCAGATTCGCCCTGCTTATGCAACTTTTGAAGATACTGTCTGGTACAATTGAAAGTAGCACAATGCTTGTAGAAGATTATCAAGCTGAACACACCCCATGGAGTTCCCCTGATCTTGCAACTGACGTTCAAGTACTGGTTTGGAGGGTATGTGTTTCGGTTTTCCTTCAAAAGATGTTTGACATGCTGATGCATACAAACTTACATCTTCTTCATCTTCAAATATAGGGGATTGGCTATTCAGTTGCTTCGTGGCAGCCCTCATATCTTGTCTTGTCTGGACTGTATTTATATTTGCTGGAATCTCCTACATCTCAAAACTATCAGCGCTGCTCTAGGTGCACATCTTTTCCTTCTATACTTCGAGTATTGCTTCTACTCTTATAAGGATTTGACTCATTATCTTTAGTGACTTTTTTAAGAATGGCCCTTTGGGTCTGTGGACTTATATTTTCTAAACTGAATGCTGCAGCATGGCTGGTAAGCAAGTATATGAAGTACCTTCAAACAGTGTTGGTGGTTTTTCTTCTTGCATTGCTCTGTGTATTAGAGGCATGGACATCCAAAAGGTAAATGCTGTTTGTGGTTTGCCTTTTCCTTTTTGTTTAGTACCTAGAAAGCTAATTGTGTTCGGTTTGAAAATTCTCAGTTTTATGTACTTTTGATCTTCATATGCATGCGAAAGCGATGAATGCGGGCTACTCTTTAATTATTTCTTTGCATGCCACTTTTTGAAGGCTTTAGAGTCATCTAGTACGCTGGTTGTGAAGTTCAGGACCGAGAAGGAGAAGGCTAGTTGGTTGAGGGCACTTGTACAAGCAACCTACCGAGCTTCTGTATGATACAAAATAATCAGTATTCTTAATCTGTTTTGGTAGCATCTGATTTTACTACAAGCTATTGTGTTTATTGTACACGGTGTAGGCTACGTCATCAGTTGACATACTTGGAAAGCAAGGTGATATTGTTGCAGAACTCTCTGAACCACGTTCTACTAATATGAAGATCGCAGACATTATTGTTTATGGAACTTTGGTGGAAACAAAGATTTTTATATATGCGAAGGTTAGGTGTACGTAGTTGTTTTCATAATGTACCACGTATGCTCAATAGACATTCTAGTAGAATGTGTCTCTTTCGTTCCTATATCCTCATCTAATTTGAAGTTGCGAGTGTGACACAGATTTACAAATATTGTTTAAACTTGCAGGTGGGAACTGAGAAGCAAGATGACATTGTGGAGGCTCATATTCTTGAAGTTCTTGCTGCTGGAGGGAAGGTTTGTATGGCCTTGCTTTGTGTGTTTGAAAATATAATATAAGTTGCAAGTGAGATTATACAGTTGCAATTTCGTTTTCTTCTCTGACTGTAAGTTCGCCAATAAACCAGAAAGGTAAAATTAGTTAAACATGCTCAATATGGGAGCTTGCCTTGTGTTTTGAGTTTAAGGTATTTCTTTTTTAGGTTTAGGCATGCATACAGATTGTGCGCCTGTTAAGGTACTTCTCTTTTAGGTTTAGGCATGCATACAGAATGTGCGCCAGAAGGATAGTATCTTGGTAGATGGTCTTCTTTAATGCCAGGCTTTATAATGGATTGTTATATTTAGTTGCTTCATTGGCATTTGTTACAACCAACATCTTTTTTTAACTGCATGAAGTGTCTGATCTTAGTTGATGCTAGTAAATTGATTGCTTACTTTATTGACACATTTTGTTTATGAATCTGTTATACTATGAAGAGTGATTCATGCACTTGTAACTATATCTTGTAGGTGTATGTTGCATCTAGTGAAGGGGATTTAACAGTCAGGATGAATTTGCACTTGTTGAAAATAAAAGATGATCTTCAAAATTCTTCAACGGGTCCACACTATTTAGCTTGCTCTGTTTTGGAGAACTTTCATTCTCTTGATCCCACAAGTATTACAAATCCTCAGGTGGGAGAGATATTAGTAGGTCTGGCTGAGGAAGATGATACTTTCACAGATGCCTTGACCGATTTCATATCATTGTCTGATTCTGCTGAAGATTTGGCTCATGACAAAGATCATGGAAAAGCAAGAGGCAATTCTGGAGATATATTTTTTGAAGCAGAGGACATTGATGAGTCTGATTTTGTATCACTTACCTTCATGAAACGGACTCCTCAATCCCCTTATTATGATGGTACAGATGCTCAGGTACATAATTTATGACAATTAAAATACTAATGAAATTGATGCAAATTCTTGTCTTCGGTGGTTCTCTTTGTGTTGTGAAATTACTTCCAGATGAGCATCCGCATGTCAAAATTTGAATTTTTCTGCAACCGCCCGACTATTGTTGCTTTAGTTAGTTTAGCCATTGATATGGGCAATGCAAGTAGTGGTAGAGTTTCATCAAAAGAAGAAGAGAATGAAGCTTTAGTGCAGAAACATAAGAGCGAAGAACACGGGGAAGCAAAAGTCAAGGGATTATTGGGACATGGGAAAGTTCGAGTTGTATTTTCTATGAACATGAATGTTGCCGGTGTCACTGTATTTTTTAACAAAGAGGACGGCTCTCCGCTTGCAATGCTTGTGCAAGAAAGTTTCTTCTTGGATCTTAAGGTGAGTCAATTTATATTTTGTGGCCTCTTGCTCTAAAAGGGAAGCCTTTGCTGCTTATGAATAAAAACTTATCATTGGTTCATGTTTTAATTCACTAAATAATGCTTGTCTTAGGTTCACCCTAGTTCTATATCTGTTGAAGGTACGCTAGGGAACTTTAGGCTATGTGATCTTTCACTAGGTGCAAATCATTGTTGGGGATGGCTTTGTGACATACGTAATCAAAGTGCTGATTCCCTTGTTCAGGTAAGGCAATTATAATAATTATAAACTGCTACAAGGAATATATAGTACGTATACTGAACTAAACCCTACAACCCTTTTACATATTGGGCGTAATTCATATGTTTACAATCTACACTCATGTTGGTGCATGGGTATTGATTATGTCCAACCTGATACAAAAAGGTAATGCTTTAATAAAAAATCTAGACATGATGAGTTGTGTTTGTACCATCCTAATGCTTTTTTGGAGTGAATTAACTATATTGTACGTATTTTGTTAATTATAGTTATTAGTACTGTATTATTATGTGTACTTGTAAATAGCCCGTGGGCCAAAGATATGTTTTTCAATATTTTTTTCACTTGTATATACTGATTGTTCCCACTCCATTGTAATTATTCAAATAATGCAGTTCACTTTAATTGGTATGACACAAACCCTAGCCAAGCTTCACCCATGTTCCTCCTATCATCACCACCGTAAACATGCGATCAGCATAGCCCGTGAGCACACAGTCGATCCACCACTAGATGCAGTGGCTCTCGCCCTGATCCCATAGCCGCTCAATTTGATGTGTAATATGGAATGTAACAGCAGTTAGTTAGTTAGTTACTTTCAGTTACAAGTCAATGTGAGTCAACTTTGTTAGTCGAAATAGCTATAAATAGAGTATGTGATTGTAAGAAGAGGCAGTTTTTGAAATAATAGAAATCCTTTCTCTTTCTGTTCCAATTGTTCTCATTGTAACTAACTTTCGAAGAACCTTTCTTCTTCCGTTCTTCTGAGTGTTACCTAGTTCAACCATTGATCATTCAATCTTGAACTAATTCTACTAGAAACCACATCAGTGGTATCAGAGCCAACCTTGGAGTGGTGGCCCACGGAGTGGTGGCCTGGAGAGAGCCAACCGTGACCAACGTGGCCGTGACCAACGAGGACGTCGGTCCTTAAGGAGGGGCGAATGTTATGGACTGAAATCAGTATAAGGTATGGGCCTTGTCCCACATCGGTTGTATGGGCAATTGGTGTGAGGTTTATAGGCCAAATGGGTTCCCTCACCCATCAAACTAGTCTTTTGAGTTGAGTTCTTCCGTTTGGTCTGTAACACAATTAACCACAACTTTAGCCTAGTTGGAGTCGATCCAGTCTCTCAAAGATGGTGTTGCAACCTTGAAGTCCCAGCAAGAGAAGTTCAGTGGCGGTTCAAGGCAGCACGAGGATAGAGAATCATCATGGAGGCAAGCCCCACTACCAAAAGTGTGTTCCTAGTGTTCAACAGGGGTGATCCTAGGAGGTAAATTCTCAAAGCCGAAAAGTATTCAAGTACCATAACATCACTAATTAAAGAAGACAACGTAGATATCAATTCTATGCATCTTGAAGATGAAGCATTGGATATACTCATAGCTCTCTACCTATCAATAGTTACCCTACTAAGAAGATCTAGTTCAATCCGCACAAAAACTTTAGGTAGTGGAGTTCCAAAATCAAGACGAGTTTCTTTTTAGTATCAAGCAAGAATACTATCAAGAATGTCCAGAGATCAGCCTGCGTGAATAATTATCTGGATCACTGCCTGTTAGGGGTGTTCTTAAATGGGCTCAAGGACGAATTGAATCCGGATGTAAGGATTCATAAATCGTGCACCGTGTACAAGGCAACGAGCTTGGCTATGGAGTATAAAGCCAAACTAAGACAAACTTGAACCGGTAAGAGATTGATTCAAAGTTCCTCCCTTAACCATCACTCCCGGTATAACCTCTTTGCAAGATCAGCCGTTTTGTATTTTTGAGACTGAAAAATAGCCCCAGTTTCTCAAAGGAGAATGCTTCCACTGCGGGAAAACATAGGCCGCGACATTGTCGTAACAGGTTTTTTTTCAGCTCTTACTGTCCAAGGATGAAGCATGTGCTTGCGATGTTACAACAGCAAACGAGCTCTACTCGATCAGGAGGATGTGGCTAAAATCAGCCTTCATGCCATGTTAGGATAATCACCAACACCCATCGTGATCCTTCACGAAACATATATTCTTCCATATATTCTTCTGAGGTATTGATTTTGATCGATAGTGGGTCAACCCACAACTTTATAGCTAATACTTTTGTCAGCGAAGTTAATCTACCCACATAGACAATACCCCCTTTGGGGTATAGATTGGCAACGTTGACAACGTCCAGCGTAAGCAAATTTGCAAGGATCTCGTGTTACAAATCGGGGCCATTCAAATCACCCAAGACATCTACCTATTTTCACTCGGGGTTGCCAAGGTGGTCTTAGGAATTCAATGGTTGGCCACTCTAAATACTATTAAAGCCAACTGGAACAAGATGTCCTTGACATTCACTATGATGTGGCAAGATTATAGGCTGCAAGGCGTGCATACACGAACTCAAAGCTCTTGAATGTTCAAGGATCTCACCTTTGAGGCCGTCAGGAAAGATCTAGGAGGGATGACCACGCTAGTACCTTCTTTTCAAATTGAGGACAAATCATTTCTTCAGGATGGAAGAATTGATACATACCCATGGGTTGACTTATCTGCTATGGGCAATTCTATTTATGTTTGGGGGTCTTGTTCGACCAAGTCAAAGATTAGTGAGGAAGGGAATTAGTGGTGTAGTTACCGAGTAGTAGGGGGTTAGTTATCTTTGTCTTTAATTATCTTGGTTCTGGCTTTTTGTTGTTTTCTTTTTTTTTTTGATTTTTTTTCTGATTTATTTAAGTTCAGTAAAGTTTGTTTGGGTTTATTCCATTACTTGTAGGTTCTATCAACGACTTCCAATCAAAAGTCACTTGTAGGATTCAACAATTGATTAACAACATTCTAGTAGATGAGATATCTTGTTAAATTGTGACATAGTTCTTCCAACTAATCCTTTAATGGTATAAGTTTAACATTAACATCCATTAGTGTTCACTAGTTTGCAATCAACTAAACTTGCTTCCTTGATGATATCTAGGGTTGTTAGTCACAATGGTAGGAAATTAAACGTAAGTTGAAAATTCTATCAAAAATTCATAATCTTTGTGTTTATTATCTAGTAGTGTTGCAAGAGAAAGAATAGATCAAGTGATGAAAGCAAACAAAATCACCATAAAAAATGCATAAACAACATCAAAAGAAAATAGGACACCTGGATCAAGAGATCGAGATCCAGTTTGAAACTCGGTTGGAAACAACATCAAAAGAAAATTGGACACCAGGATCGAGATCTAGTTTGAGAGCCGGTTGGCAGGTGATCATGTTTTTTATAGGATTTCTCATTACTCATGGTAGCATTCTCACTTTTGATATCTCCAGGTCTTGTCACCTAAAACCTTTCCCAACATAAACGTGTTTGTTTTATGTTACACTAAGCAAATCGTATATCATCGGACAAGAAGAAAGATGTTTTGGGTATTTAATGAATAATAGAGAGATAGAAAGAGGTCGAGAGAGAGTGAGAGAGAGTGATATATATATATATATATAATATATATATATATATATATTTTGAGCGATTAGGCGAGAACAAAAGAAGCATGGGAGGAGGAATAATCAGAGAGGAGTCTCAACAACCCAGCACAACTTGGTGGGTGCTGAAAGATCTTGTTTAAAGAATAATTTTGGAGAACATGGATCCAATGAAGAATATCTAAACATACCACCCCCATGAAGAAAAAGAATCAAATAAAGATCAAAAAATTAAAGGGCCTAAAGAAAAGGAAAGAACCACGATAGTTAAATTAAAGTGAATTGTATAGTTAAATTAAAATGAAGATCTTGTTTAGGATGGAAAACATGGATCCAATGAAGAATATCTAAACATACCACCCCCATGAAGAAAAAGAATCAAATAAAGATCAAAAAATTAAAGGGCCTAAAGAAAAGGAAAGAACCACGATAGTTAAATTAAAGTGAATTGTATAGATGTGATGGGAGTATGTGTATGGCGATAAGGACTAAAAGGAAAAGGTAGATAAGAAGACAAGATCATTCTATTAAATGACGAGTAGATAAAGGAAGGATCTTGATGATTTCGCTAAAAAAGAGGAAAAGAAGTATGTTCGACGCGGCTGGTGTACGAAAGAAAGGGAAAAACACCAACGACTTGTGTGACAACAACACTAGAATTAGGTTGGCAGCCAAAGGTTATGGAATATTAACTAGAATTGTGACAAGAATCTTAAACTGATGACAAGACTTTATTTGAATGGAAATAGAGAAAAAAGAACGAAAAACAAATGGTGGCCTGACAGCGTGGCGATGCCTATTGTGATGGCACACGGCTCGACTTGTATCAAGTGGCGTCGACTAGGGTTCTATGTGTGTTGCAATGGAGATGGTGGAAGAAGAGAAGAAAGAGATCTAGAACCTTAAGGCAAAAATACTATGTAAGATAGTTGATAGATTATTCATTCAAAAGTTGATTACAATATAGAGTTTAGAATAAAACCTAGATACTGAAATGGGCCGTTGCCTTAATACTAAATACTAATGATATATTCCAATATTATCTAAACATACTTTTTTAGATATCAAATGCCTCATGTACATAATTCTTAAACCTCGCACCTAGGCTAGCTTTTATGACTGTTAAATATAATTATTATTAGTTTATTGTAATTAGGGTTTATTGTATCTAGCCAACACGCCTTTAGGTTTATCTAGGTTCTAGCTTTTGTTTCCATATAATTATTATTAGTTTATTATTAGGTTTATCTAGGTTCCTAGTTAGGTTTATCTAGGTCTATATTGTAATTCATAGCTTTCAGATATTTATTCAGTCCGGTTTAATTTATAGTGATCTAAACGTCTCAAAGGCGCCTCCCACTATTTATAGTGATCTAAACGTCTCAAAGGCGCCTCCCACTTTTTAAAACCAAGGATACAACAGCCTCTGAAAACTAAGCAACACTTCTTAATGGGTGCCTAAAAGTCTGATAGATACAACAGCCTTGAAAATACAAGCCTCAATTGGTATGAGATTCGAAAAAAAACTGATTAACCGAAACAAAAGTTTAGGTGTTGGGGTGGAATAGTTGTGTGACAAAAGATGTAGAAAAAAAAATTGTTCAGAAAGCACCTCATGCCCTTGCATATGAACAAGGGGTAACACTGGCCGGTGGTGCATGCAAGGTGGGTATGGCTGGGAAGGCGGCGCATTTTGTAGGGTGGCTAATTGGAGGGCACTGAGTCTGATTATGTGGGTTGTGAAATGAATTAGGTACTCAAAAAATGATTATTCAACACACAACATAGGTGGCACTTACTGCGTACTTAGAAGCGTAATGAAGGGAGAACTGTTCACGTTCATGGAAGCCAAACAGAGTACACATAGGGTGCTGAAATTGGATTTGTTGGATAATCCGACTTGCAAATAACGATATCGATTGATGAAACTTGTGGCAAAATGAAGAAGATTAATTGTTACATCAGACTTCTATGGTATATATACCCTACATATCGACACTATAGTTTTATACTTTGGGTTTATACATACACTAGCTTTAGTGAACCCGTGTATTACACGGGTTGAACAAATAAAATATTAAATAAAAAAAAGTTTATCAAGTATAAAACGATATTTTATGATAAAATATAATTGAAATTACGTATAGTAAGAACAATATGTAATAAAACAATTATATCAACTTTTTTAAACTTTTAGTTTAAAAATTTTTTCCCAAAAAAATAATATATATTTTGTTTTCGTATTAAAAAATATTATTTTAAAAAATTTTCTTATTATAAATTTTAATTTTAATTATTTTTTGTTTATAAAAAATTAACTTTTTAAAAACACTAATTTTAAAAAGTTTAATGTTTTGTAAAAATTTCTTATTCTAATAAAATTATTTTTAAAAATAACATTAATACAAAGATCTTTTTTTAAACTTATTAAAAAACTATTTTTGTTCTAAAAAAGTTTAATAATATTATTGATAATTAAGGTAATTTTTTAATAGCAGAGAGAAGCAGAAATATTTTGATGAGAGTGAATGTGGTGCCGTCATGTGTCACCCCAAGATACTCTTTTATTAGAGTAGAAAGATACCCTTTGACTCTATACAAATACAAATATAACTCTAAATATGACTTTCTACTAATGACACAAATGACCCAAACTATATTTAGTTTAATATTCTAATACTCCCCCTTAAATTAAATATAATTAAAGAAGATCTTCAACTTTCTTAAATCTTCTTTTTACAACAAGGTTGATTCATCATCATCATAAATAAGATTGGATTCTTGTTACTTTTCTTTTTCTTTGTTCTTTCATTTGGTGCATTCATATGTAAAGTGACCAAATCCTTCACATTCATAACACCTAAATTTGTTTTTGTCTTTGTCTTCTTGAGTTATATTTTTCTCATGATCTTTTTCTTCTTTGGTGAAGTCTTTTTCTTGTATTTTGTTGAAATTTCTTCCATGACCTCTACCATGACTTTGATTGTTTGAACTTGCCATTAGAAGTTTAGTTTGATGATTCCCTTCTAATTCATCATGACTTTTGAGGCGTTCTTCAAATGCTGTTATTCTCCCTACGGCTTCTTCAAATGGCATTTTATCTATTTCCGAATATTGCTCGATAGATGCCACTATTGGTAGAAACTTCTTAGGGACCGAGTTAAGTAACTTTTTTACAATTATCTTATCTTTCAGAGTAGTGCCAAGACTTTTGAATTTGACTCTTATGTTGCTTAACTTGCTTGCGAAATTACTTACGGTTTCATTTTCTTTCATCTTTAATGTCTCTAGCTCGCTTCTTAAGGTTTGTAGACGTGCCTTTTGAATTAGATCGGCTCCAAGGTGTCGAACTTTAATTGATTCCCAAACTTCTTTTGTATTTTCACATTGTGCAACTTGCATTAATATATCTTCGGGTAATGTTTGGAAAATCATTGCCTTTGTTATATACACTTTCTTTTCATCTACATCTTCTTTAGAATCAATTGTTTCCCAAAGACCATATGCCTTTAAGATTGTTTCCATTAATAATGCCCATGAAGTGTAGTTTGACTTGTTTAGCTTAGGACATTAAAGTGATAATTCTCTTGTTCATGTGTTGGTATTGATGAGCTTCCTAATTTTCCTTCCATGCTTTCTTGCTTTATATTCTTGCAACGTTTCTTTCCTATCTTGCTTTAATATTTCAATGTTCTTACTTCTTGCTATGATATCCTTGTTTATCTTGCTTGCTCCGACCGAAGTTGGTCTATCTGGTTTGCTATGATCACACGGGTCATTCTTGCTTGCTTTGATCATACAGAGCTTTCTTGCTTGCTTTGACCATACAGATCTCCCTTAATTTAATTTTCGATCGATGATAACGATTTGTTTATGTTTTTGGTTCTTGCTTTTCCTTTCTTTCGTCGCTGGAAGATTTCGTAATACTCTGTTCCTCGTCTATTCTTGATTGGGAATTTTGATTTTGTTGATTTCATATAATCCAATGATCAAAGATGTTCTTGATTTTGGTTTTGTTGTAGTAAATTGATTCTTTCTTGCTGTCAATTGTGATTTTGATTTCACTGTGATGAATACTTACGAACGTGATGCAGGGTGTGTTCGTGACTTCCGGTTTCATTTTCTATAAAGTTTCTGATTTGATGTTCTCACACTTTCGGTTTCTTGCTCATGGTTGTGTGAAACAGGATTCGATCACAAGTTTGATCAAAATTGATAGATCAAAACTGATTTCATTCTTGATCATAGAACAGGGATGAGAAACTTCGATCAAGATTGGTCTTTCTTCTTCACAGGATCTTCTCAAGAGCGCACAACGCTCTGATACCAATTGTTGGATAATCTGACTTGCAAACAAAGATATCGATTGATGAAACTTGCACTAAAATAAAGAAGATGAATTGTTACATCAGACTTCTATGGGTATATATACCCTACGTACCGACACTACAGTTTTATACATACATACCCCTTGACTCTATGCAAATACAAATATAACTTTAAATATGACTTTCCACTAATGACACAAATGACCCAAGCTATATTTAGTTTAATATTCTAATAGGATTTTGTTCATGGGTCATGGTTTGTTTGCGGGTCAAACGGGTCAGAAAATGGGTCATCCAAGTTTGATTTCAAACGTGGGTTTAGTTAACTTGGTTTGACTGGAAGATGTGGAGTTAAAATGTGGAAAGTGATCAACGACTCACTAGGAGATCACGGAGGAAATTGCAAAGTTAGTTAGTCATTATTTATGTTATTTAATATATCCTAGTTTACGTATTATTATTTAAGTATTGTAATTCCTTTGAATTTCAATACATAGAAAAGAGAGTCCCAAATAGTGTGTGTTGAGTGTGTGTATTTTGGGGCTTGAACCGACATATTATAAACAAGAATGTACAAGGGGATATAGAGGGGAGGAAACACAAATAAAATCAAACCCTACGGCCCATTTAGAATTTTAGTGGACTATGTAAATTAATGGGTCTATTTATATTATGACAAGAGACAATGTGAAAGTAGCACTTGTATGCTTGTTAATAGATATGTACATTCTAACATAATTCACTATGAATTTACTGGTTTTTACTTTACCCTAACTGCTCTTCTCTCTCTATATATATTATCAGTTCACATTCAAGTCCTACAGTCCTGATGATGATGACTATGAAGGATATAATTATAGCTTAAGTGGCAAACTTTCTGCTGTTCGTATTGTTTTTCTCAACAGGTTCATTCAAGAGGTTAGTTCTGACATATTCTGTTCACTTCAGTTGTGTGACTAAGCTCGCAGTACGTGATTCTTTTTGACAGATCTTGATTCTCATATGGCGCTGATATTTGAACTCGGTGTCATTCGAATTCGCTAATGCATGGCTTCTTTTTAGGCTTTGTGGCACTGTTTGTTTAGATTCTATTTCAATAATGAAATTTATGCTGCAGCTTTCTGCATATTTTGTGGCGCTAGCGGCTCCAAATACAGAAGAAGCAATCAAGTTCGTTGACAAAGTTGGAGGCTTTGAATGGTTGATTCATAAGTATGAGATGGATGGATCTGCTGCAGTGAAGCTGGACCTCTCGTTAGAGACTCCAATAATAGTAGTACCGCGGAATTCCTCAAGCAATGAGTTAGTCCTTCTATTGTTTGTTCATTCAGAAGCATAGCGTTTGATGGTGATAATCTGATTTTGAAACATTAAGGTTTATGTTAGGACAATGATGCTGGACTCGTTTGCTCTATTATGGTCTTTGAATTCTTGTCTTGAAGTTAAATCAATTTAAATTTTCATCTTCACCCCTATTGATATCAACATCTTAATCGTTTTAATCTGATTGGTTTAGAAGAACTATCCATGTTTTCGTGCATTACTTGCTAATACATACAAAACTTTGGCCTACTTTGTGTTTATGTCTCCTTTTCTTTTCTTGCTTGTTTTTCCAGCTAGCATATACATGCATTCAATCATTTATACTAGTTTCATAAAGCTTCTATCTGTTTGGTCGTATTACATAGTAATATTCTTTTATCCCTTTGACAAATAGAATCAATTGTCATTATTTGAATTAAATTAATCAGGTTTAATAATCCTCTTTTGGTGTGGTACTCATCATGTTGCAGCATATATATCTTGTTTCTAGTCCAAGAAAAGCTTAATTACATGTTAACCTCGTTTGTGAAAGATAGAATACAATCCTGATTCTTATTTTGGCATTCATAATTATCAGAACTCATCTTAGGTAGTTTGAAGTAGTGACTTTTGTTTGTTTTTCCCCATTAGATGAATAGAAATTATGTGAATCAATGATGTCTGTCTTTCTTTTTGAATATCGTCTTTAATCATGTTCCCATTTCTTCCCAGTTTGAATTATTTCCCATGCACTTGATTAGTTGCAACAAATTCATTCATTTTTTTATTTACTGTTATCGTCTGAGATAACATTCATATTTATGCTGTTGGATTGTTCTTCTATGATTTTTTCCATGTATGTGCTGTGAAAATGGCATAGCTTTGATAATAGCTCTTCCATTATGGGCGCAGCTTCTTGCAACTTGATCTAGGGCATTTGTGTGTGACAAATGAAGTTAGTTGGCATGGACTTTTGGATGATCCATCGGCTGTCCATCTTGACATTCTTCATGCAAAGGTAATTTTGTTGGATTCTTTTAGTGTGTAGCACTACTGGAAGATAGCACGAACTTAGGTGTTGAATACTGCTGCAGATATTTGGAATCAACATGGCTGTTGGAGTAAATGGTGTTTTAGGGAAACCAATGATACGAGAAGGCCGTGAAATTCACATTTTTGTGAGGCGCAGTTTAAGAGATATTTTTCGCAAAGTACCAAACTTTGCATTGGAAGTTAAGGTTGGATGTTATTACCTAAGATATTTGGATGATATTAAGATAAACTTTTTGTACTTCTTGAAATATATCTTCACTTTAGGAACTTATTAAACTTACAATATGTATTATTTATGCTTGTCACCAATGTTTTTTCCTCTTGGGACTTGTGTTTTGGAAGGTATGATATGTCAGGGGAAATAAACTTACTGGCTCTTTATTTGCTTATATATTCATAATATAGTAGAGTGTCAAACTTATAACTCATTATGAATATGTTCTTGAAAACAGATAGGCTCGTTGCATTCTGTGGTGTCTGACAAAGAATATAGTGTGATTTCTAGCTGTGTGACCATGAACTTGAGTGAAGAACCTAATCTCCCTCCTAATTTCCGTGACACCGACTCTGGTTTGGATACAATACGGATGCTGACAGATAAGGTTAACATGACAAGTCAAGTTTTCTTGTCACGTACTGTTAACATTATGGCAGTTCAGCTTGATTATGCGTTGCTAGAGCTCTGCAATGGTGTCCAAGAGGATTCACCTTTAGCAAATATTACTGTAAGTAAAGAGAAACCCATGTTTTTGGTTTATCATATTTCTTTGTGGATATTTCAGTAGTTATGTATGTGTTTTTTAAGATGTTCATTCTCGTCTCAGTTGGAGGGCATGTGGTTTTCTTACCGAATGACTTCTTTTTCTGAAATGGATCTTTATGTCACCATTCCTCGATTTTCTATTTTGGACTTACGCCCTGATACCCGACCTGAAATGCGACTAATGCTTGGGACAAGCACTGATGTTCTTAAACAAGCTTCTAGTAAAGGTGGCCTTGTAAGAGCTGTAACCATGTCCAATGTGGATGCACCACACTCAACCATGTTATTGATGGATCTCAGATGTCGCCCATCATCCCAATTGTTTGTGGTGCGGATTCAGCTGCCTCGAGTTCTTGTTGTCCTGGATTTTCTTCTTGCAGTTGGTGAGTTTTTTGTACCATCCTTGGGAGCAATAACCGGAAAGGAGGAGGTGATGGATCCTAAGAATGATCCAATCAGTAAAACTGACACAATAGTCCTATCTGATGCACTCTACAATCAGACTGAAGATGAGGTCAACCTGTCCCCAAAGCGAAAGCTGGTAGTAGATACAGCAGGTGTTAATGAATATACTTATGATGGTCATGGGAAAACTATAATTTTGAATGAAGATCTTGAGCAGTCTCAATCTTCAGAATTTCAACCCATAATTGTTATTGGAAGGGGTAAAATTCTTCGGTTCATAAATGTGAAGATCAAGGTAATTGCATTACAATCTTGCAATCTGAACTCTGCAGTAGCTATTCCTGGTTCATATGCTTAGTAACAAAAAAAAAAGTTAATGTATTTATTTTTCAAAAGCTAAAATTGATTTTGAACAAGTAAAACATATATAGTTGCTGAATCATGTGAAGGAAGTAAATCTGCTTTAAACCTGACTCCTATATTTTACAGAATTTATCCTTTGGTAATTGTCAAACTGAAGAATCGGAAAGACTGAACCCAATGTGACTAGTAAAACACTCATCAAAATTTCTGATGAGGAAGTCTTCAGGTAACTGGGATATGTGTTGCTTCAGGCCCCAAATAAACACAAAATACGCACGTAAATTGTTTTCTTTAATTTGATTATATGATATATCATTTTACAAGAAACAAACATAGTCCATTTGTAACGAAAAACCAAACCTAAAACCCATGTAAACATGGAGTACGTGGAGTATCAAACAATTAATTGAAATTCTTAATAATAAGCAAAATAAAGACTACCACGTCTTCCCATAACCCACGTCCAAATTGATAAAGGATGACTCATTCTTTTGTTTATCCAATGATCCATTTAACCAGCTGCCCCATGACCCATTTTGACTCGCGTCAAACAAACTCGATTAACCCAACAATATGTAGCCAGATGATCATACATAGTAACAGTTAAGAAACTTCGTGTTTCTATGTTATAAGGGTAATGTGCAATATCCTTGTGTGGGCTGGATTGTTTAATTGGTTGCATGCTTTACATTCTAACAGGAAATAAGTCTTTATATGTACCAAGTTTTGGGCTTAACCACATTGAACAGTTGAAAGTGCTACAATATTATATGATTAATAACTTCTGAGGAACTGATGATAACTTTTTATGTCAGAATGCTTTGCTCTTAAAGGATTACACATACTTGAGTAACGATAGTAGTTTCTCAGTGTCTATTGAAGATGGTGTAGAAGTCGTGGTGCAGGACGACTTTTATTCAACCACTGAAAGAAAGGGTCCAGATAAAGCTGAAAAAATGTCATATTCCATAAGTACTCCCGACTCTAATCAAACTGACTCATCTAAACCAAGTTTAAGTTTTGAGGCCCAGGTATGTTATCATAATGTTTCTACATGTGTTTAATAGTGCTTTGTTTTTTCAGACATGCACCTCCTTTATATGTTCAGCTATCCAAGAACGTTATGCCTTATGAGTCAACATTGCATGATATATTTTTACTGTTCAGTGGCTCAACTTTAATCTGCTTGTGGTGTGAGTATGAGTTTGTATATGGCTTGCAATTGTGAAATTTTTTTTTCTCCATTCTCCTGCAGCCGCATAAAGCTTCTGTTGGCCCAGATCACTCACAAAAATAAGAATAACCAAAAGATGAACAATAGATATTGAAAAAACCGATTTTCGACTCTTTTATTATATAAATCAGAAATCTACATCTCTACAACATCAACCAAACACCCCTATTTAACCTAAACAAAATCAAATCATTCTATGACTCATACTCCTACCTTCTAGGACTTACACAACTATTTAAACTTGGAAAATAAGATTCCTAATTCTAATCAAAGACTAACTTAATCTCAATGAAGATAATGTTGACCTAGAACTTTATAAAACAGCCACAAAAACACAGAAACACCAATAATGTTTGTGGAACTCCACGACTCTTTACTAGTAATATTATTAAAACAAAAACTCACACCTTATAATGAACCCTAGACCCTTCTATATATACTAAAAGCTTCAACAAAAAAACAAGTAAACCCTAATCTACTTATTAGGAAACTCTATTAAATTAAAACATACTCAATTAATTTAAGCAAATCAAACTAAATAGTAAAATAATAACCTACCTTACTCCTGAATTTCAACCCACCAAAAATAAACTGAAAATTTAAATCAAAATTAAACCAACAGATAACATATATTCTTAATTTAAACAACTAATATAAGACTACAAAATCTCCTAAAAGACCTCTAGAATTGCAGCTGCCAAAATCTACAAAAATCTTGACTTAATTTAAATTGAACTTATGCTTTTCTTTCAATTTACGTATAATACCAAAAAAAAGTTTTATGGTGGGTGGCTTCCCCCCAACCCAAAGCCTAGGTCCTCCCCTAACATGTATAATTTTTTATGGGGTTTAGACAATCATATGATCTGATATATTTAGTTCTAGTCCTATCCGAGTGCTAACATTTGATAAAATTTATATGCAATGCAACATTTGCTACATATACAATTTGCATTTGTGCTTTCATGTTTTTGAAGTCTTTTGTGAGCCAAGCTCAATGACTTCTTTGGTTGAATAATCTCTCACTGTAGTTCTTCTTTTTAAAGAAAGTAAACACCAGTGAAAACCAACTTTTAAGTTGTTCAACTTGAGTTAGAGTTTATAGTAAATACTTTACAGATTTAAATGTAATTCTTGCTTTCATAATTGCTTCAAAAGAAGGGCTCTATGTTCTATGTCTTGGCATGTGAGACGGGTGTATGCACAGTAGAGAAAAATCGCATTCCTGTTACTACAAAAATTGAAGAGCATTTCCATAGTGGTAGAAAATCGGATTATGTGTTTTTAATCATTTACTATCTTTGTTGACATTATAATGGGTTTCTTTTCTAGTATTCCCTTAAGAAAAAGAATGTATATAGTTTGTGCATATAATAAGATTACATAAGGGCTCTTTATATAAAGTATAAAATTACACACAAATACTATGTGAGAAGAGCAACACTATTGTGAGCTGCTAGGGTTTGGGAGTGTAGGTTGGTTTGGAAGCGGCCTATGGTGGCGACTAGGGTTTCAAGTGGCTGTTGCGCGTTGATAGGTTTTAGGAGAGCATATTAGGGTAAAAGCGATGTGTTGTGACTAGGGTTTCTAGCAGTTGTTATGGACATGAACGAATTTTATGCACCGACTAGTGTTGTTAAGGATCAAGTGGCGCAGCAGAGCAAATGATTCGTAATGAACACACAATAACAAATAATAAAGATAACAAGACATAATAAGGTGTGATGATATGAACACAATGGATCCAGTGGGTCAAGTACACCCTGCAGAACCCTTGGAGCAGCCCTGACCATTTACCCAGGACTTGGTCAACAATAGCAAGGGGTTTAGTGGATGAGTGGGGCAGTTAACTCCTTTATTTTTTGCACTAGTATTAGCTTATTTAATGTTAGGATGTTCATGTTCTTAGGTTGCTTAGTATTTCTGAAGGTTTTCTAGTTTGTATTCAAAATTTGAAGACTAGCCCCTCTTGATTCGGGCCAACAATCTTGTTTGTTCTTGTTTTAATCGAATTAGAAGTTTCAATATCTAACATGTGAGTAGGTCCACATGAGTGATTTTTCATTAGTTAAGTACAAGGATTTACAATACATATGACATGATATACATAGTGAACAAATGAGTGTTTATAGATTGATGAACAACAAAACTAAACGGGTTTCCATACACGTTGTTAAAACACCCAAGCCCAATAGCAACAAATAAGCCCAAGGACTTCACTCATTAAATCCAACAATCTTCCACTTTAGGGTTGTGTGATAAACTCTAACCAACAAGCACATAGTAATCCATGTCTTTAGTTTTCACATAAATCTTCCAAGTGCAACTCTCAAAGAATAAACCAAACTTCAAACCTGTCCACATATCCACCTAGTTTCAACGAAAGCTACCGTTCGAGTGCCAAAGGACCCAACCAAATCTTAATAAAAGACCTCATCATCACATACTCTATCCGATCTAACTACCAAAATCAGATCTAGAAATACTTAGAGGAACACTAGCAATTTTCTATGAGAGACACTTTCATTCGTCTTTCTAGTCTTTCGAACCCAACATCAATTTCCAGATGGTGTCAAATTACTCCCACTGTTATGTAGATCTTTCTTGTGCTCAAACTTCTGAATACGCTCAAACTGATTAACCGGAACTCCAAAGTTCATTGTTACAAACCGTAGTGATAACATACTGCATGCCATCACTACTTGTTCATAGTAGATCCATGACCCAAGAGTTCACACCACTTTCTTCACAATGTATTCAAATATCATTATCATAAGCATTTCCGGTAGCAGTGATTAATTCTTAATCATAATTCTTCATCGGACATTGACTCCTAGTATGTCATTTCTTATTGCAGTTCCAACATCTCACACTCACCTTAGTTCTAGACAAAATCTTGCCCCGACCATTGGTGCTTCTACTATTTAGGCTATTATCCCTTTCCCTATTAGCATGTAACATCTCAGAAGATGATCCTTTTTAGCACTCCTTTGGCGAAAGTCTTCACCCAACACAAATCTCTCATCTTTTCAAATGTCATCCTATCAGTTCCCATAGAGTTGGTAACAACAGTCACCTTCCCAGACCAACTATCACGCAATGAAGATAGAAATAGTACATCTATGGTCTCATCATCAAATTTTATTTTAAAAGATGACAATCCAAACAAAATAGAATTCAAATTATTAATGTGTTTGGCACTTCGGTCACTAAACTTCCTTATTTCATTCTCATCGTGAATAGCTCTCTCGTAAGGAAAACTTTGATAGCTGCTGATGGCTTTTCATACATATTTGATAATGCTAACATGATACCACGAGCAGTGGTTTTAGACATGATGTTATAAGCAACATTACTCGTCAACGTTGCCTCTAGCTTTCTTGTGTTTGTCTTTAACCATCTTTTCACAAAGCTTCCTCAGCTTTAACCACTTTTTCATTTTTTTTCTTCAAGTACCACGTCTAAATCATTTTGAACAAGTAGTACCTCCATCTGCATTTTCCACCCACTAAAGTCCGAATTGTCAAACTTTTAATCACAAATTTTTCGTCTTCAGCCATAATGACAAAAGGTAATCTGGTTCCAAGTTAAAGTTAAAGTTACATGTTAAGAAAAACTCTAATAGATGCTCCAACTCTAAACCTATAAGACCATTTGAACAAGAGTTTTATCCCAAACCCTAATCGGCCAACACCCGATCTCGGTGGTTAAACATAAAACATGCAAAAGCAGTGGATGAATAGTGTGAACAAACAATAATGTTTTCCCAAATCAAACCCAATTGAAAATCAAGAACAAGTTTCTAGAGTTAAATTCGCTAGGTACTACACCCTCTTCCAATTGATCCAATAAACAAAACCACCAAAAATGCCAAAACCTTAATCACTAGACAAGCTGTTTGAATTAAATATAGAACCAAAGTCTGTTACCTGATTGGCAGCGGTAATATGGGCGCACGTGGTAGCGGATTCGATTGAAAAAGAATAAAGTGGTGGCTGTAGAGTTTCAAACGGCAGTGATGGGATAACAAAAAACCCTAGCCGAGAACTTTAACAAACTACAATTGTAAGATCAGGCCCCAAATACACACAAAACACACACTAATGCTTCAAAACTCACGTACAGCACTCATTGTTTACTGCTTTGAAAGACTCCTTATTTTGATTCATCTAATTGAAACCTTTACTGCGTGCATGAACGTGAACATGGTACCACTACCCCACGTTTAGGACCCCACTTCCTACTAAAAACAAACACATGACTTAAACATTAAAACTACACAAACTACAATCGTGACCCATTGACCTAGTTATATTAACCGGCTGTAACCCGTACCCGTTGATTCAACTTTAACCCGATCTAGATTAATCCAATGTTCACCCCTTTAATCATGATCTCGGCTCTTACTTCTTGCTCATTAATTGAACCACACAAGTTCAATTCTTGCTACTTGCTTTAAGAACCATTCTTGTGTCTTCTTTGATCGGTTCACACAGATCCAACTCGTCTCTTGATTTTGTTTTTTCTTTTTTTTCCTCTCTTCTTGCTCTTTCTTCTAATTGCTTCTTTGATTCATTAACCTTTGGTTAATATGCTTCATTTTTTACTCTCATAACATTCAACAACTTTCTTGGATGCAAAGTTGCTGGAACCAATTCTTTTCGTTGCTTTAGATTGATACACCTATGTGCTAGGTTGTTGCAATGGCTTCGCTCAATTAATTCACGTGTGTGTTTGTGGCTGCTTCACCTACTTGGATGCTTGTGTGCTTGCTTTTCTTTTTCTTCAAATTTAGCAGCCAAGGAGGGATTTAATTCCACCATCTTCAACAACCCACTCAAAACAAAAAAACTCTTTCCTTTCTTTTCCTTGCTATCGATCGTACAACCCAAAATTATCTTCCTCTCGCTCAGACTCAATGAATAACACAGATTCCTTTCTTTTTCCGAATCACATTGATCCGCCTTCTTTTTCTTCTTCTCAATTGATTCTCATAGAATCTCCTCTTCTTGTTCACACAACACACTTATCTTGGTTTCTCCTTGATTTCACACAGAAATCACACAACTCTTCTTCTTGTCTTGATCACACATATCGTCCTTGACCTCGGTTAACATAGAACATGGTTTTTCTTTGCTCACACATAACCTTTCTATGGTCACACGATTCGTCTCCTCCTTTTCTCTTCCATCTCACTAAGAATGTGTTCAGTTCACGTAGAACCTTTTCATAAAAACCACCCAAAACAGCCACACAGGCTTGTACCCATGATCAAACACATAAGCCACTCTTTTTGGTTCACTTGAAACCTTTTCTACCTTTGATGTAGTCTCCCCTTTCCTACCTAGTTCTCCTTCAATCACATAGATCGAGTTTGATCTAGATCACATAGACCCGATCAATCCTTTTAGCCTTCTCTTCACACACCAAACAATCTTTAACAATGACCTCTTTCTTCTTAGCCCCGCAACCCAAGGGCTGCATCCCCATTCAGAAGCGACTCTAAAAATGGCCTCTTTAACCCGAGCGCTTTGATACCAAATGTTGGATCAGACCCCAAATACACACACAAAACACACAATAATGCTTCAAAACTCATTTACAACACTCACTGTTTACTGCTTTAAAAGACGCAACATTTTGATTTATCTAATTGAAACCTTTAAATACTACTACATTCGTGAATTTGAACATGGTACCACTACCCCATGGTTAGGACCCCACTTTCTACTAAAAACAAACACATGACTTAAACATTAAAACTGCACATAACTACAATCATGCCCCACATTAACTCGCTCCGACCGGTACCCGTTGATCCGACTTTAACCCGATCAAGATTAAGCCAACAAGAATTTCACGAATCATTTTTGTGAATATGAGTACTAATCTTGAATACAAGGCTCTAATAATTGGTGTAGCAGAACAAATGATTAACAACTAACATACAATAACAAGTAATAAAGAAAAAACAACACGCGAATTTACGTGGTCGGTCGATGTGAACTGCGTCCACAAGTAGGGATCTTTCATTAGTTTAGTACAAGGAATTACAATACATATAGCATGATATATATACACAAGAGGGATCTTAAGAAAACCATATTATTTTGAAAAAACTAGAGAAAACCAATGAAACCGGTCACATAATTTATAAATTTTTTATCACTACCCTCTATATATATGTGTGAGTATATATAAATAAGGGCATGGATCACATGATAACCATAGCATGGTTTTACATATACGTCACACATAGTTTACATATACGTAACCATTCTTCATTTGACATAGTATTACGTATGCGTAAGACTCTTCATTCTCGTATGTATGCTCAACATATATGTACCAAACACTTAAATAACATTTTAACAATTAAGATAAAAAAAATTATGAATTATGTTATTGGTTTTTATGATTTTCTTTGGTTTTCATATAATTATTGGTTTTATCAGGAACCCTCTCCATATATATATATATGTGTGTGTGTGTGTGTGTGAAACAATTAGAATTCATAGCTTGATGAATAAGAAAACTAAATGGGCTTCCATCCAAAGTCTTCTAAACACATAAGCCTAATAACAGCATATAAGCCCAAGGACTTCACTCATTAAACCCAAAAAGTGTTAGATAGAGCAGGGATCATTGGCTGGTAGGATTTCCAATGAGCGATGGCTGTTAGGTTTCCGGTGAATGATGGCTGTTGGAGCAGTTTTCGTGGTGCAGATTGTATGCAAAGGCTCAGGTTTAGAATTTGAGTCCGCATCTCATTAGTGTAAGTGAAACACATGTGATAGCTAGGGTTTAGTAGCAACTTGGTTTCGATACCAAGTTAAATTAAAAAAGATTGCATATTAGGGTTATATAGGGGTTTTATATATGGAGTATAATATTATATATAGATACATTTTACACTATGATAATTACATAACTACTCTAATATCATGTTTCTTGTATATAAAGGAAGGTTATCTTCTCATAACTTGAAGCAACAATATCATTTACTTGGGAAGCTTAGTTCTTAGCTTTTTTATGTGCTCTGTTATGTACTCTACTTATTATATGCATGCTTAATCTAAACCCTTTAGATACCAAAGTGTTTCTCCATGTATTATGCATGTTTATTTACTAATGTGCTAGGTGGTGTCTCCTGAGTTCACATTTTATGATAGCAGTAGATCAGCTGTTGATGGTTCCTTCCATGCTGAAAAGCTTCTTCGTGCAAGAATGGATTTGAGCTTCATGTAATATTTCCTTTTGTTGAATTAATGCTTGTTTGTGTATTTATTTTCATGTAAGATTTTTTTTTGTGAATTATACAAGGGTTGATACATAATGCTACATGTTCTTAGGAGAGAAGAAGCTCCTTAATGCCTCGCTTTTTATCACAAAAAGACATACCAACACCGTTCTCTAGTCGGAGATCTTATAACATTGATCTTTTCTTTTTATTCATGGATGTGGACACATACTGATTTGCATAAAGGCATAAGCCTTAAAGTTCACCATGAAAACTTGTGACTTGGATGTGATGTTTAAAACTATGTTCTCTAAACAAAGAACAATCTTACCGACTTAACTTTCTAGTCTGCAAATAATTGATGAACTGCATATGATTTATATCATTCCTAAAAAAGTAATGTAGGCTACTTTACTATCAATGACCCATAATGTATCCTCGTATTTCTTATAGAAATGTACTTTGAGAAATCTCCGATTTAATCACTCTCAACATCATAAAGTTGGCTAATCTTGTTTCTTATATGTCGTTGTGTTCTTAATAGGTTTGCATCAAAAGAAAATGACACATGGATTCGAGCTCTTGTCAAAGATCTAACCGTGGAGGCTGGTTCTGGTCTTAGAATTCTTGATCCGGTGGATATATCTGCGGGATATACTTCTGTAAAGGATAAAACAAATATATCTTTGATATCTTCTGATATATATGTCCACTTATCTTTAAGTGCAATCTCCCTGATTCTTAATCTACAAAGTCAGGCGCTTTCAGCATTACGGTTTCAGAGTGCTGATCCATTGTCTCCTTGTACCAACTATGATCAAGTTTGGATGCCTCCAAAAGGTTTTCCCTTTACCCATTTTGTTGTCTCTTTGCAGTGTTTTCTCCTTTGTACTATCTTTTAACAAGAACATGCGATTGATGATGATTGTAGTGAAGGGACATCATAATGCAGTTACATTCTGGAGACCTCGAGCTCCCCCAAATTATGTCATTTTGGGAGATTGTGTGACTTCGAGGTAGAAATGTTTTTAATGCTTTAGGAGATCTAATCTACAACTGGTTCATTGTTGGGTTATCAGTTATATAGTGATCATACTACTTTACAAGTTAATATATCTCTTGTGTAAGGCTAAAGTGTATCACATTCCAATTATTCATGCATGTGTAATATGGGAGCGCTATTTATATATTATTTTCAGTTGACATCTAGAAATATCACTGTTAGATTTGGATTTGAGCTACACACATTCATTTATTTTGCATTGTGATGTTTCTTGATAATAGGGTGATTGTGTAGTGCCACAAGTAGTTGATAGTTGTAACACAGTTTTGACCTTATTTTATGTTTCAAATATGGTTGAATTAGGTCTATTCCTCCTTCGCAAGCTGTTATGGCTGTGAGCAATACATACGGGCGTGCACGGAAGCCTCTTGGCTTCAAGTTTGTTGGGTTATTGTCTGATATCCAACAAACGGAAGTTGATGATGTGGATTGTGATTGTTCTGTATGGACACCTATTCCACCACCAGGATACTTGGCTTTAGGGTGTATTGCACATGTTGGAAACCAACCACCACCAAATCATATTGTTTACTGCATAAGAGCTGACCTGGCAACATCCACAGCATATTCAGCTTGCATGTTCAATGCTTTATCAAACAAAACATACTCATCAGGATTTAGCATTTGGAGAGTTGACAACCTTCTTGGATCATTCCATGCAAATCCTTCTGTTAGCTGTCCCCCGCAAGATATATGCTATGATCTTAACCATCTTCTTCTTTTGAACTCAAGCTGGCATCGTCCATCTACAAGAGAATCCATGTCTAATGTAAATGCTAACCTTGATAATGCACACCAAGAAAGAAGTAACCAGAGTATGACGAGTTCATTAGCGGGGTGGGATGTTATCAGATCAATTTCGAAAGCAAGCTGTTACATGTCTACTCCAAGTTTTGAGAGGATCTGGTGGGATAAGGGTGGTGATATTCGTAAACCAATTTCTGTTTGGCGACCTATCCCACGGCCTGGATTTAAAGTTTTAGGCGACTGCATAACTGAAGGGTTAGAGCTCTCCGCCCGTCTATATATATATATATATATATATATATATATGTGTGTGTGTGTGTGTGTGTAGTGAATGGATAAAAAAAACGATATAGTTATGTTAAAACCAAAGTAAACCAAGAAAACCAATCATATAATTTATAGATTTTTATCACTAGGCTCTACATATATGTATATAGATAGATGTATCAAATGAAAAATAATATAGTTTGTAAATAAACCAAGAAAACCAATCATATAATTTATAGATTTTTATCACTAGGCTCTACATATATGTATATAGATAGATTTATAGGGGTGGGGATCAAATGAAAAATAATTATTTTTATATGTTTGATAATGGATAAAAAAAACGATATAGTTATGTGTAAACTTTTTTACTCTTACGAATTTACACATATACATAAAATAACATATTTTTTTTTATATGTTTGATAATGTTATTCCAACAAAAGATAATTATTTTGATAGATCTTAAACAGTCTACATGGTTATCGTAAAAATAGAGGTTTAACATTTGATCATTATCCTATATATATATATATATATATATATATATATATATATATATATATATATATATATATATATATATATAGGGTCAAGATCATTAAAGAACCATTTTTTATTTTTAAAACTAAAAGAACCATTGATTTACATAAATGTAAGTTAAACCTTATGATATTTAGGTGTTTTACATAGTTTATTGTTCCTGTCTGATATACACATATGTAAAACAGCGTAAGTATTAACAGATTTAATTTACATTTATGTAAATCAATGGTTTTGTATGTGGTTCTAAAATTAAAAGTGGTTCTATAATGATCGTAACCCTATATATACATATATATATATAGGATAGAGATGAAATATTAACCCTTGTTTATTGCAATAACCCATTAACCCAACTAGTGGTTCATAGTAAGCCACGTCTCAAATATAAGTTAGAGTTATAATGGTAAACTAGTGGTTCACAACGAATGTTAATTATTTAAAAAAAATACATATTGCAAGACTATACTCAAATTAATGATATTGAAATAATCTATTTAATTGTGTAATTTGTTTCTAAAATTAACATCATATTAAAAAGCTAAGAAGGTTTTAAAAAATGAGTGAAGTTTTTTTAAAAATGGAGGGGAATTTTGAAAATGATGGAAAAATTATTATATAAGTAGTGTAACATGGTGTAAAAGTTAGGGTTAACAGGTTATCGCAATAAACAAGGGTTAATAAATGAACATTACCCTATATATATAAATATTATATATATATATATATATATATATATATATATATATATGGTAGAGTTATCTTGAGAATCACTTTTTTTTATGAGAACACTAGAAACCAATATGAGCCATACAATTAAGTCACATGCAAGTCACATGCCAAATTCACATTTTTTTTAAATGTTTATAACTTTTTTTCACGACATTATTTTTTCAAAAAAATTGCAACATTAATTTATGTACTTTTTTATCTTTCCAACGTGTACCATATTAATATATTTTTTTTAAAAAATTGTTCATCCGTTATTTACACATGTGTAAATTAGTCATTACACATGTGTAAATCTTGTTTTACACATGTGTATTTTCAGGTATTACATATGTGTAAAATTACGTTTATAAAAAAAACGAGTTTTTTTTATTTTTTATAAATTTTTTATAATTTTTTTCATGAAAGAGGGAATCAAAAGAAATATTTTCGTCATTTTACTTTTTTATTTTTATGTTATTTTTTGTTTTATAAATTTTTTTATTATGTTATCATTTTGCCCTTGAAAATGTGTGGCTCACATTGATTCATAGAGTTCTCATAAAATAAATGAGTTCTCATTTGAACCCTCCCCTATATATATATATATATATATATATATAGGGTAAGGAACGGTTGTTAACCCACATTTATTGCGATAACCCGTTAACACTAATGTAACAAGCACTTACACCATGATTATGTAGTATAACTAATTTTACACTGCGTTACACCACTGATGTAATAATTTTTCCCTCTATTTTTTAAAAAGTTTCAACCTTCTTTTAAAATCATCTTAACTTTTTTGTATGATATTATTTTTTTATACAAATTACAGCATTAAATAGATAATTTTAATATCTTTAATTCAAGTATAGTCTTGCTATATTTAAAAAAAAAAATTTAACGTTAATTGTAGACCACTAGTTTACCACTGTAACTCTAACTTACAATGATAACGTGGCCTGCTGTGGACCACTAGTTTGGTTAATGCGTTATCGCAATAAACAATGGTTAACATTCGTTCTCTATCATATTATTTATTGCGATAACCCATTAACCAAACTAGTGCTACACAGCAGGCCACATTATCACTCTAAGTTAGAGTTATAGTGGTAAATTAGTTGGCCATAATTAACGTTAATTTTTTTTTATTAAAAATATATAGCAAGACTATACTTGAACTAAAGATATTAAAATAATCTATTTAATGGTGCAATTTGAATAAAAAAATAAAATCATACAAAAAAGTCAAGATGGTTTTAAAAAAAGGGTGAAACTTTTTAAAAAATGGAGGAAAAATTGTTAAATCAGTGGTGTAACGCGGTGTAAAGTTACTTATACTATGTAATTATGGTGTAAGTGATTGTTACATTAGTGTTAACGGGTTATCGTAACAAAGGTGGGTTAACAACTGTTTCTTACCATATATATATATATATATATATATATATATATATATGTGTGTGTGTGTGTGTGTGTGTGTGTGTTTTTGTATATATATCCCTTCTTTCATCACACCATCCTAATACTTATATTAAGTGTTATTCATCTTTGAAGTTTGGAGCCACCTGCATTGGGAATAATATTTAAGTCCAACCCTGACATCTCGGCAAACCCTGTTCAGTTTACTAAAGTTGCTCATATCATTATCAAAGGCCTGGATGAAGCATTTTTCTGGTACCCAATTGCACCCCCAGGTTATGCTTCCATGGGATGCATAGTTACTCGAGTAGATGAGATGCCAAAATTGAATTTAATATGCTGCCCGAGGATGGATCTTGTTAGCCAAGCTAATATTCCCGAGATGCCAACATCAAGTTATTCAAATTCAAAAGCATCTCCATGCTGGAGTATTTGGAAACTGGATAATCAGGTCAAGCATTTCCAAATGTTAAAATTTGAGATCATATAATATGGAATATATAATATGGGAATTTAGTGATATGTATTATTGAGTTTAGATGATATTTTAGATGCCAGGATCAAATGTGGATGAACATGATATGGGTTCTGCACATGAATGTGCAGTGAACCTGGTGGAAAACAGAGAACAAATCGGACACACAAAACACACAAATACAATCTGAATTTCCCCACATTCAAATGTCGATGTACAGGGGTATTTATACACATACATTGGCGGTTAACAACTAACAAAACTAACACAATTAACCCTTTTATTTCCACCTAATTACATCAGTTGACTTTTCTATTTGACTTATATGAATTATCTAATAATACTAAATTGAAGAAGATTTCTTGATTAATGACTCCCAACATAATATGAGTGCCTTATGCCATTTTCATTGGCAAATTTCAGGCCTGCACCTTTCTTGCACGTTCTGATTTGAAGAAGCCTTCTAGTCGGCTGGCCTTCGCTATTGGCGATTCTGTGAAACCAAAGACACGAGAGAATATAATGGCAGATATAAAATTGAAATGCATCTCTGTAACCATTTCAGACAGTCTGTGTGGAATGGTACTCGGTTCTCGTATACTTTTCTTGTAGCATAAATCATTGTTTATTATTATTATTCACTCACATTGCATACTTGGATTCTTTCCAGATGACACCATTTTTTGATGTTTCCATTACGAACATCAAGCTTGCAACTCATGGCGGAATAGACTCTATGAATGCTGTGGTGATATCTTCAATTGCTATATCTACTTTCAACACACTTTTGGACTCATGGGAACCACTTGTGGAGCCATTCGATGGAATATTAAAGTATTGACTAACCTTAATGTTTCTTACTTTATTGCTTATTTATTTAGCCCTTTCATTTACTTCCATTTTGCTTCTGAAGATTCGAAACATATGATACCAATGAGGAATCCCAATCAAAACTTGGAAAAAAAGCACGTATTGCAGCTACAAGTATCCTTAATATAAATATTAGTGCTGCAAATATTGATACATTTGCGGAAATCATTGCTTCTTGGAGAAGATTGAGAGAACTAGAACAAAAGACAATCAAATCAGAGGAGGTCGATTGGAGTTGAATATATTGTCTTCAGTTTTTTCTGGCAGTTGAATGACTTAGATTAATGCGTGTCTCTTTTTGCTTGACAGGAAACAAGCAGCCATAGCATTGGTGAAGATGGCTCTAGTTTTTCTGCATTGGATGTGGAGGATTTGCAGACTGTGACCGTAGAGAATAGACTTGGATGCGACATTTACTTGAAGAAGTATGAGCAAAGTTCAAGTATAGTTAACCTTCTGCAGTACAATGACAGTACCTCCATGTGGATCCCACCTTCAAGGTACTCAGATCGATTAAACTCAGTTGATGATTCAAGGGAAGGACGATGCTATATTGCTGTGCAGATAATTGAAGCCAAGGTTGTATAATCGACATATTGCAAAATGATCATGAATTTCATCAGATCATTTGGTTGCTAGTATTTATATTTTGTTTTCTGTCCTTAATAACAGGATCTACCAATCGTTATTGATGGAAATAATAATAGCTTCTTCTGTGCACTCCGGCTTCTTGTTGATAGTCAGGAGGCAAGTCAGCATAGGCTGTTCCCTCAGAGTGCCAGGACCAGATGTGTGAAGCCCTTGATTTCCAAGAGTAATGATCTTGGCAGTGCCAAATGGAATGAACTGTATATTTTTGAAGTTCCTCGCAAGGTATGTTCAAATTATAAAATCACCCGATTTTTGTTTGCAAAGTCAAAGGCTATACAAAACACTTTAACTAAGCAGAGGTAACACTTTAAATTCCTCTAGCAAAGTAGAACTTTAGGAAGTTAGGCTAGCGCTGTAAACGAGCCGGGCCAGGGTGGGCTCGAGCTTGGCTTGCTAAAAAACCAAGCCAAAGCCGAGCCGAGCTGAGTTGCTTGTCATCGGCTTATTCCGGGGAACCGAATTTCATAGGATATGAAGGAGAACATCTTAGGGTGAGGTTCTTGGCAATGCTATGAATTGGCGTATCACACTTACGAGGAAAATATCGCATTAATTAATAGTAAGAGTTTAATTTTCTAACACTCTTTTGCACTTTCAACGGTTTTCAAGATTTCTTATGCTTTCACTTTTACATTGGGTGTCATAAGAGCATCACATTCTCTTATTTTGATATCATTCAACACATATAGATAGTAATTATGTTGAAATAATAAATTCCTATCATGCTACAAGAGACTTCATTCCTTAAGAAGTAATTTAGTGGGCCAATATCATTTGTGTGGAAGTGGGTTCCAAAAAATGCTTTTCACTTATGAATCCTAGGTTTCATCGCTTTTTGTAGTAAGCATATCATCAATATATGACACTAATAAAATGCATCGCATGGTAGATGAGATAAATAATATACTCTTCTGTAAGACAAATTATTCCACTACAAGTATTGAACCTCCTAAACAAGGCACACGGAGATTGTTTTAAGTCGTAAAGAGATTTTTGTAATTTGTACACTTTTCCTAACTCCCATGATTCTCGCTACAACTATGTACCACATTTGTTTTTTACTCTTATAAAAAACGAACTTGCTTCCAACTAAAACATAAAATCCTGAAGTTGATTGTCGACTAAAAGGATATTCATCATAGTTCATCCGAATATATTGAAGTTATGTGTGACCATGATTCTCGTACCATAATCCTTTTCCAAAAAATCCTTTGATGTACGTTAGAATTTGTAGAGCGACTTCCTATTTAGAGTCACAAGAAAAATTCAAGAACTTGCTAACAACACTCGCAACAAACTAGATATCCCATCAAGTTACTATGAGAATTCTTGCCACAAACCTCTGATATTTCCCTTGATCTGGCAAAGGCTCCCCTCCCTGTGTGTGTTGTGTGTGTCCTAGTAGGAGTTTAACATTAGGATCCATATAAGTGTTTATTGGTTTGTAATTAGCTAGATAAGCTTCCTCAAGGATATCTAAAGCATACTTTTATAGCGATATTGAAATTCTATCTTTACACTTTTAACTTTAATGCCTAGAATTTATCTAAGTCCTCCTCCTCTTGTATCCTTAGTTTAAAAATATTTGAAAAAATATTGTTAGGATACTAATAAGATCATTTGTGGTGATTACTATGTCATTAACAAGGGCTAGCACATAAAATAACCCTAAATATTGATAGAAAAGTATATGATGTCCGCCTCACTATATGTTATTCCAAATTCTTTTAGCATGGTATTGAACTAATCAAGCCTTGCCCTAGGAGATTGCTTAAGGCCATAAAAAAACTTGTTAAATTCCATAAACTAATCTTGGCTCCTTGAGCAACAAATGACACAAAACCCAAGGAGATTGCTCCAAATATACTTGTTTTACATCATGAATGAAGGCATTTTTTATATCAAGATGATGAAGGGACCAGTTACATATAAATTTTATAGATAATAAAATACATGTACCTTGATTTTGAAAACAAAAGAAAATGTATCAGGAATATGGATATATCCTAGGCAGGCCTTATATCAAATTCACCTACTATTGGAGTAAAACTCTAACGACATCTGACTTTAGTTTTCCAAGAGGTGATGTGATTAGCTCCCAAGTCACATATAACTTTTATACATAATAAACTATATGTAGCGGTGATTTTGGCAATGAAAGAAAACGTATTAAGAATATGGATATATTCTAGGTGGGGCTTATATCAAATTTGCCTACTATTGGAGTAAAACTCCAACGACATCCGACTTTGGTTTTCCTAGAGGTGATATGATTAGCTCCCAAATTTTAATGGTGTGTAATGTTGTCATTTCATTAATCATCACCAACTAGGATGGGAGAAAGCCTCTCTTGGGAATAGAAACAGAGGTAAGACTTGCAACATAAGCTGAAAAGGTAGGTAATACCTAATCATTGTCCGAATAATGATATATAGGATAAGGGTTAGCAGTGGATTGTGTACCTTTCCATTTGGCAAGAGGCTAATCATCATTTAGGCTAGAGAGCTGATTGTTGAAGTAGAAGAGTAAAGACGGATTTGTTATGCATTAAGGGTGACGAGCACTATAGACAAGTGGAGTTGTAGGGCGAGGACGTCGATCATAGGTTTGTAAAGGTGGACGCGAAAGCACCACAATAGCGGTAGACTCAATATTAAAAGTAAGTGGGGAAAGTGACACTTGAATGTGAAAGGTAGGCTGCCAAAGATGATACACGATAGGGATATATTTGTGAGATAATTTAGAGATACATGTGTGTGCTAGTATAGACAGAGAACCAAGAACCCCAAGTATAGCTAATGGGTGTGTCGGTTAACCCTACTACATATTTTAACACATCTTTTACAAAGAGTCAAAGAGTATACACGGGTGTGTGTAGGATATGAACCTAAGAGAAATGAAACCCCAGGGCCTATTGAACATTATGTTAGGGTCACATTATGTGGATTCAAACAAATATGTTTAAGTGAGACATTGGTACTAGTGGAAAAAATATGAACCTTGTAGTAATATATTATTTGACCACATACATCATACATGTGTAGTCCTGAACTCTCTAACGGATTCTTAGGGCTATCCATTCCTCATGAAATAATTTTCTATTATAAAGGAAAATTGGACTAAACGCCAACTGTAACTTGAATTCTGCCTCAACGTTGCGGTAGAAAATTTTTTTTCATATCCTTACAGCGAACATTAACAAGTAAAAATTTATGTGTTGGTTTAGTCCTAAGATTATACATACACAAAACGCACACCAACAAAAGGTTAATCACTGCTTAAATCTTGTTGGTCTAATCTTGAATAATTGATAAAATAATCTCCAAAAATAAAGAAAACAAAAAGTCACTAAATTAAAGCATATATTAAGTAGTGCTTGACTTATGCAATCAGTCATAATTTTTTTTTTCTAAATTAGAAGCTATTTTTCAGTTTAAAATGATAGGTAGAATAAGTTGCAAATTGTACTAATTTATTTCGTTTTGAATAACTGAAAAAAGTCTAGGAGTTCACCTAAAAGTACTATTGTTCTTGCTTTTTCCTGATCCATTTGTCTAACAATTGGTATCAGCGCCACAAGATTTAGTGTTTGTAGAAGAGAAGGAAGAACCTACTTAGCCAAGAATCGCAAAGCAGGAAGAAGCCTGCTGTCTGATTATTGCAGAAGGAAGAAAAATTAGAAAAAGAGACCAATGATCAGAAGTTGTTGAAGAAAGTCTGCTAAAAAAGTAACAGAATCTGATCACAAGTACTATAACCATTTTGGTGTGAGGAAGTTGCTGAAAGATTATCGATGGCACGACGAATGAAGGGAATGCGATGGTATCGGATGCAAAAAAAAGACAAGCAACATCTTTTTGCAGTGTCCTAAACTCACGCCGACCAACTACATAGTGTGGTCGATTACGATGAAGACGATTCTTGCTACTAATGTCTTGAAAGACACCATTACAGCAAATACAACAGAGGAGAAAAAGAAGTACACTGCTTTGGCGTTGATTTTTCAATCAATACCGGAAGAAATCCTTGTCCAAGTTGGTAAATATACTGAACAAAAGGACGTGTGGGAGGCTTTGCGAGTTCGGTACTTGGGGGCTGAACAGGTCCAGGCTATAAACTTTGAGAAGTGAACTTGAAGCATTAAAGATGGATGAGAATGAGACTATAGATAATTTTGCTGCCAAGTTGGGGGGGTGTACAATCTAAATACAAAAGTTTAGGAGCATCGCTTGATGATGAGATTCTAGTAAGAAAGTTTCTAAATTCTATGCCTAGTAAGTATCTACCTATTGTATTCTCTATTGAGCAGTTTGCTGAAATCGAGAAAATGTCATTCCATAAAGTAGTTGGGTGGTTGAAGGCATTTGAAGAAAGGAACAAGTTCAAAAGTATGAGTGGAGATTCATCTCAAGGAAAACTATTGCTCACCCAATTTATGGCCAGAAAAATTAAAGAATTGTTAATTACAAGGGTCGAGGGAGAAGAAGGCTTAATGGAAAAAGAAGAGGGAATAGAAATTCCTGGAATAATGATAGAGAAAAAAATAAAGAATTTTGATGAACAGTATGAAAGATATGAAAAACAAGACAGGATGAAGAACTTGAGGTGCTACAACTGTGACAAAATTAGGCATTACTCAAGTGAATGTAGAGCTCCAAGAAAAGAGAATGAAGAAGCAAACCTAGTAAGGCATGAAGATCATGATGACGATCAAACCTTACTAATGGCAACTTGTTCATTGAAGAATGTAATTATGGAAGAGAACAAAGTCTTTCCTGTTGAGTACAAGAATGACATGTGTGATGATGGAACATGGTTCTTGGATAATGGAGCAAGTAACCATATGACTGGTCATAAGAGTTATTTCTCTAAACTTGAAGAAAAGGCAACTCGTCAAGTAAAGTTTGAAGATGGCTCTACTATTGAAATAAAAGGCAAAGGATGTGATGACACTATTTTTGTTTCGCTTGAACTAGTAAACTTTTTTTTACAATTTATAATCCATAACATTAGAGTTAGGGACAGAAGCATCAAGGACTTTGACAAGAGCAGAGTGCTCTTCGGGTCTTCGCTATTGCTTAACACCACTCGAGATGTTGATGGTGATCAACGGTTGCCAACAGTAAAAGAACAAAAATTACAAGATTGGATCCTACCATCTAAGAGTGGTCTGGGCGGTGACGAAACATATGTCATATAAAAAGGATACCTCTTGTTATTTTGTTTTACGACATGTGTGAAGCAGTGTGACGGAGATATTTTCTGATTTTAATTGCTGAATGGGACCCCTTGTGATACTGTTGTCAAAGATGGCTAGGGGTTGCACATTGTGATGGTAGCGAGAGGTAGGATATAGTAGGGTAGAATGTTTCTCCTAAGGTTTTGGGTTTTGGTGCAACTTGGCTTTCATACCAAGTTAGGACCATATAATGTATTGTATATTGATTGTGCATTGAATAGGGTTAAATTATGTCACTATGTAGAGAGAACAATCTTACTCATAAACATCTAAATACATATCTACATTTAGGTACATAACTAGTCGATGCTTTTAAGTTATGCATGTGTTGTTGTTTGCTTTAAATTTCTTACTGAGATAATTTTTGTATAATCCTATATATGGTGTTTTTGCAGGGGTTGGCTAGACTAGAGGTTGAGGTGACTAATCTTGCAGCAAAAGCAGGAAAAGGTAATATAAATTTGGTAGACCTATACTTCTGCGTTTCATTTATCTTTGAGCTACATGTAGTTGTAGTTAGGCATGTTAGGTAGCCCTCCAAGGACTATGCTTTTTCGATTTCTATCTATATACAAACTATCTTACTAGCATATCTATTTTAGCTTCACATGCTTTTTAGATCTTTGGAAAACAAATTTTATTCTTGTTGTGTATAACTTTGACAACCACCATTCACATTGTGTATCACTTTTCCTGCCACCATCTTGTTTGCTCAATTACATGTTTCCTCATATATACTTCACATGGCTCCTTAACTAGGTTTAGATCAACACGTCTTGTAAGTTACCTTGAAAGTATGAAATAAAATGACAATATGGAGTCTTATTACGATAAATGGTGGCACTTATGCAAGATTTTGATGCACTCATGCCATTTGTAAGCAATCATGCATAACAAGTTGCACTATTGGGGAGAAATTCTTTGTAGTTATAGCTCTTTCAGGATTTTACTAGAGTATGAGTTCACAAAGCACATATTCTGACGAGTTCAACCACACCAACTATGAGGGACCCTACAAATGACTACTCAATGGTGACCAGAACTAGTACAACTTCCACCACCTTACTCAGCCTACTTTTATGGTGTGCTTGTGGTTAGTAACACAAGATGACTTACAAATAACTTTATTGTTAAGAATGTTCAAAACATATCATAGTATTAAAGAAACTTGGTGGACCTAGTTCACCACCATAAATTCTACCAAGTCTGCACCACCATCTCACGTGGTGTATATCTATTAAATATCAATGTGCTTAACATTCTCCTCTTCAACGAGTTATACAAGTAATCTTTCCACTTATGTTACTCAACATGGCCCCTGGATTTTTCAAGGGCCATTAATGTGTGTGGTGACAGAGATCTTTTCTTTTTCTCTCACATATAAGAGTGCAGTTTGTAAAGTTGGTGAAATGAAACATACTTCATCTTGACTTTCTCTTATGTCACTCATAACCCTTTTAACTTGTTATCTCTTCAGCATGTCACAAAAGCTCGTTCTTGTTGTGTAATCTCCAAACGACCTTGTTTTTATGCATGAAGTGAGTGATTCTAATGATTGAGCAAGTCCAATGATGGCGAAGGGCATTAGTCAAATGAACATCAGTAGTTAGGTGGACCTCTCTCCATATTGCTTCCAATACCACATCATTGTCCTATTTCATCACCTATATGGCCATCCATTTCTTGCGAAATTATAGAAATTACACGACCAACTTTGCCACATTCTTGTCATTTGATTGCATGTCATGTGAACTAGGAAAACACAATTATGCTTCTCTTTTTCTCGAGGAGTTAATAAATGAATAGATTCTCTATATCTCTTATACACGATGATGTGTGGGATCTTAATCGAGTTGGTTCTACTTTATTTGAATATTTTGTTACGCGTATTTATGTATTCTCATTGCACTTGGGTTTTCTTGATGAAAGAACGTTCTAAATTGTTTGATATATTTATAAGTTTTTGTGCTAAAGAAATTCCAATTTGACATCAATATTCATACATTACAAAGTGATTACGCCTTTTCTTGACGACATAACCCTAAGGCATGTTATTACAATCCTTATGTTATAGAACTCCAAAACAAAATACAGTAGTTAAATGAAAAAAAATATACATCTTGTTAAAGTTGCTTGCATCTTGTCTCATTTTCCATATTGTGCCCCTCATCATCTTCACCTTTATCCTTTTATGTGCCCTTTTGGGTGTGTTTGCTACCTTCATTTCTCGCAAGATAAGTTGACCCCCCCCCTTTCTTGCTTACCCGACGTATCCTAGTGCCAACTTTTCTTTGTTAGGCTTGCTCTCTTTGAAAATTCTCTTAAGGAAATGATGTCTATGGTCAAGGAAATGGAATAAAGGCACACAATCAACAAGCATCCGTTCCTACTACATATTCCAAAGAACGCAGGAGAGGCTTTATCCCATCTTGGTTGGCATGAGGCAATTCTTGATAAAATGATGACATTGCACTTGAAGTGACTTGGAGTTTTTCCCTTGAAAAACCAAAGTCGGTTGTCCATGGTTTTTACTTCAAAAGTGTGTTCACATGGTAAACTTACTTGACCAAACATTACTACAATGATATACTCAACGGCATACATTACAATGATTTTCTCCTCTTGCCAAATCGATCGGTATCCTAATTTTATTATGGCAGATATTTATGATCGTTCGCTTCATTTTTATGATATCAAAGATGCCTTCATCGTGATTTTGTGAGATGTATAAATGGAGCAACTTGGTTTATTGTTAGGGTTGTTGGGGGGAGGGGGTGTGTGGTCAAGATTAGTTTGCAATCAGAAGATGGAATTTCAATATATCAACATGGGATAATACATAGAGAGATACACCATTTAGTTTTCTATAGACATCTTGCACCTACTTGATAGGCTATATTGATGATATAGTAATCACATGAACGATATGGTTGGTATCCGACAGACTAAGTTGTACAATCAAAAGATAAAGTTTCAATATATCAATGGAAGGGTGCCCTATATATCCTACGAGGAAGTAGGTCTAGTTGATTGCAAATGATGAATACTAATGTTAAAATCCTAAGGAAGTTTCAGAGGTTAGTTGGTAGAATTAATTATCTCATAGTAACTAGACCAGACTCAACGAAAGCCTTACTTTTCTAAAGTGCATCAAAGGAGCTCCTCCAAGAGAATTATACAAGAATCAAGGTGATATAAAGGTTTGATGTAGATTGTGATGGGTATCCTTTAGTCAAAGTTGAACTTAAGATTTTGCTTCTTATTTCGAGCCAATTAAAATTGTGCATTACCTCTCTGATGAAACTCATACGTTACAATAAAGTTTCCTTACATATTATATTGCCTCTAGCCCTGTACTCTACAAGAGGACAAAACACATTGATATTGACTGGTCACTTGTGTGAGTGACTTAATGAGTAGCTGTCCTTACAAGATCTTTTAGTCGTCCTGGGGTTGAACATATATATATCACATCCTATACCAACATTTCATATTATTTCAATATGATACCTGATTGAACTCAAAGCGTACGAGTAACACAATCATGTGATTCCATTGTATGAACGAATTGATCTTGGTTGTGTTTTGGATCAGGTGAAGTGGTGGGTGCTTCGACAATTTCAGTTGGACATGGTACGATTCCCTTAAGAAAGGTGGCCTCAGCTAGAATGTTGCAACAAGCAACTGATGGTCAGAAAAATGTTACACACCTGCTAATGAGGAGGGTTAGTAATTTTCTCATCTTCATGATTTCTTATGTTCAATAAATGATGTATTTTTTTATATCTTTTCATTGTATATTTTACTTGTTTTAAAATTTATAATTTGTAATTGTTGATGTTATTACTACAGGGCCAGAAAAAGGATGGTGAATTGCCCTTTCAAGGATGTCTCGTGGCTTCTACATCCTGTTTTGAAATGAAAGCAGTTCCAAACCTCCAAAGTACAGTGGAGCAGGAGAAAGATGTGGATAATGATGTGGGGTTTTGGGTTGGACTTGGCCCTGAAGGTGTGTGGGAGAGTTTTAAATCATTTCTTCCACTCGCAGTCATCACAAAACAGATGGATGACGATTTCATCGCCATGGAAGTAGTCATGAAAGATGGAAAGAAACATGCAATTCTAAGGGGTCTTGCAACCATTGCTAATGATTCAAATGTTAATCTGGATATAAATGTCTCTTCTAGGAGTCATGAGCCTTCTGAAGTACTTGATACTAATATTGCTGTGGAAGAGATCTTTGAGAATCAAAGGCATCGCTCATGTTTAGGTTGGGGTACTAGGCTGCCTGGTTTCCGTGGGAATGATCCTGGACGTTGGAGCAACAGAAATCTTTCATATTCAACTAATGTAAGTCTTCCTTTAAACAATATATGTCTTTTTTATGGATTTTAATTATTTTGTGGCATAATAGGAATTCTATGAACCACCACTTCCACCTGGATGGACATGGACATCAACTTGGGTGATTGATAAATCTGATCCTGTTGATGTGGATGGATGGGCATATGGGCGTGACTATGAGACTCTAAAATGGCCTCCAACTCCTCAAAATTCTTCAAAGTCGCCTCAAGACAATGTACGCCGAAGACGTTGGGCGCGTACAAGGGAAAAACTTACTGACCAAGACACACCAAATACTGGTTCTGATATCCATGTCTTAGAACCTGGCTGTTCTTTTGTATTACCATGGCGATCTCTGTCTAGGGATTCTGATAATTGTTTACAAATTCGCCCTTCTGCTCAGCATCACGAGGGGCTCTACACTTGGGGTTGCCCTGCTGGCATGGTTTCCGCCACTGTTGGGACTAATGACCAGGGGCAGCACTCTAAAGAAGCTTCTGTGAAACAAGGAAAAAATATGCCGAATTCTTCATTCAAGTTAAATCAGCTTGAAAAAAACGACACACTTTGGAGTTGCCCATCATCTGATGGTAGGCAGTTTTGGCTTAGCGTAGGTGCAGATGCATCAGTTCTTCAGACAGAGCTCAATTTCCCTGCTTATGATTGGAAGATATCGGTGAATGCTCCTTTGAAGTTGGAAAACCGACTTCCTTGTCCAGCACAGTTTATAATATGGGAGAAGTTGAACAATGGAAATACAATAGAGAGGCAGCACGGCCTTTTATCATTACGTGGTGTTGTGTCCATATATTCTGCTGATGTCCGTAATTCGCTATATATTTCGTTGTCTCTACAAGGTGGATGGATTATGGAAAAGGTATGTTGTTAATTGTTATCATTCCAAGTTTCTTTTTCATTCTAAGATATCTCGATATATTATTTTCTTTAAATGCAGGAACCTGTTCCTTTCTTGGATATTTTATCTAATAACCATGCATCCTCATTTTGGATGATCCATCAACATAATCGCAGGTTAGCATAACTGTATGTTCACTCCTTTATTGCGTAGAGGTATCCATCCTCATAATCGCATGATGAGATGACATCTACATCTCTCCAGTCTAAGTAGAGGAACTTGAATGAGATTATCTTAAGGTGGATCTTTTCACTTCTTTCTAATAATACAAATAAACAAAGCTACCGTAAATATAATGAAATTCATAACCATGAAGCTTATTACAAGCATTTGCTTACGAAAATATAATGAAATAGAAAAAATAATGTAATAATTGATCATTGGCAAGTTAATCTTCTCTCAATTCACTTTGTTGCCACATAGAAAGAATAATGTGGTTGAGCCAATTACTTGACAGAGGCACACGAATAACACAAAGGCAAGTACAAGGTAAGTGCAATTATTTATGTATGTGTGTGTATATAGTAGGTTAGAAACCCATATATTATAGAAAGCTGGGGCGGACCTAGATACAAGCTTGCCATAATTTTGCTTTAGTGTTATATGTATGGGAAATTCTTGAGCGCCCCGCGTAAAGTTATACAATTGCTTCACTTTTGCCCCCAATGATATAAACTAGCAAATTCTATGAATATTGTATGTTGAATGTCATCAGTCATTGATAAAATAAAAGATAAAGAAGATTTAAAAATTATAAATAATGAAGATTTAAGAATTGTAATATTCTATTTTAAGATATAATTGAAATCTTATTATGATTTAGCAAGTTGTTATAATTTATTAGAACAAGTAGATATATTATATATATACATATAAATTATTTTTTTAAATCATTATGATTTAATTAAAGAGAGATGACGTAAACAAAAATCTAGACTTCACTTGAAGTCGACATGTGGCAACCCAAGTTTCTAATTTAGTATATATAAAGCATATTTTTGAGACACAGTTTAATTTTACAAAAAATTTATTTAAGACATGTAATACAACTTATTAAGTATTAGATACAAGTGCTCACTTATTCTAATTAATACATTGTTTAATGCATATTATTAATACATTATTTAATAATGTGAGATAATTTAATTCACTGTATTATATGTTATATTATTTATAATATTTTAATGATCATTTAAATTTATAAATAAGTATTTTTATTTGAATACTTAACTATATAATTATCAAAGGTTTTTATTATTATTATATTATTATTATTTATTATTATTATTATTATTATTATTATTATAATAATAATAATAATAATAATAATAATAATAATAATAATAGTCAACTATGATTAGTGTTTAATGCATGTCGAAGAAGATCTCTAGTGACACATGTTGTATTGCGTGGGCCAACTCACTATCATATCTATGTTACCTTATAAAGCATCATTTTAGGACAAAATAAACACTTCATTTCATTTTAAACCACTTAGTAGGGATATTTTGAGTATTTAGTATTTTGATATTTATGACTAAATTTTGTTTTTAATAACATATTATTTATATTAAAAGGTTACAATTAAACATTAATAAAGTATCAAATAAATATATTTTTAAATTTAAACTTATACATTTTATGTATTTTATTTTGGGTTTTATCTTATGTCAATTTAGTCTTTCTCAATATTTTGGGGTAACATATGTTTTTGTTTTAAAATATTTTTTTTAATTTTAATAAACGATGATATTTAAAAAAAATAAATCTTTCATTAAATTTATTTATTTTATAAATGATTAATTGGATTGTTGATTGATATGTCGGTTAAAGAAATAAACGAATGATGTAAACAAAGAAAAAGTTAGATAAAACCTTGTTGGTCATTTTAACTTATTATTTTTTATACATATTTAGTATATCAATTTATTAATAAATTATTAATAAATATTACATAGACTAGTCTAAAATATAAATTATATATATAAAAAACACAATACCTAAAATACAACTTAAAAAACATGTCAATATAAAAAGTAATTTAAAATTATAACTACTAATTTACAAATGAAGTCTTTAAAAATTAACAAAAAATAGTGAAATAAAATATTGTTAACTCATTTTTAAAATATATAATTAGTGGTTGTTTTATTTTTAAGTTTAAAAATTTAATAACTCTAATATCTATGATTAAAAGGTAAAACAATAAACATTATTTTTATATTTAATAATTTATCATGTCAGATCCAAAACTTAAAAGAATAGATTAGTTTTTAGACAATCCAATTAACTGTCTAAGTTAAATGCATAACTTGTAAAAATAATCATAAAACTCAAAAAGTGCGAGTTTAATAAAACCATCAACCTTGTTGATTTTTTCAAAGGCGTGTGTGCTTTCTTTTCTTTATATTTTTAAGTGTTTAAATATATATATATATATATATATATATATATATATATATATATATATATATGCGTTGAGCGAGTAAAGATCGTACCACACCGCAAATTAAGCGTGGTTACCATCTAGTACATTATAATAAGATGTGTGACTGCAAGATTTGTTAGTATACTCTATTATCTATATTTTTTATTTGATGTAGGTCACAGCATGGTATACGAGAATGACCCATTTCTATGATATTATATTTTTTTCATTTCATATTAAGATATAAGAAGGGCAAGTAGTTGAGATGTATGATATTGTGGATGCAGGAGATTGCGTGTAAGCATTGAACGTGATATGGGAGCATCTGCTGCTTCCCCTAATGTCGTAAGATTTTTTGTCCCGTATTGGATTAATAATGACTGCTCTGTACCACTTACATATCGAGTGGTAGAAGTCGAACATATTGAGAATGCTGGTGTAGATACTTTGGTGAACTCAAAATCTGCAAAATCTGGGAAATTTTTAAGCTTTAAGAATCCTTCTAGTCCTCCATTGGACACTAACTCAAGAGGGAATATCCAAGTTCTAGAAGCAATAGAGGACACTAGTCCTACTCCCAGCATGCTTTCTCCACAGGACTATGTAGGACAAGGTGGGGCTATGTTGTTTTCATCCCGGAATGATGCATATCTTTCACCACGTGTGGGTTTAGCTGTTGCTACTCAGAATTCTGAAAGTTTTAGTCCTGGACTATCACTTCTTGACTTGGAAAAGAAGGTGAGACACACATTTTAATTCATTGACATAATTCTACTACCTTGTTGCTCTAGCATGTATTTTTTGCTAAGCGCCTCCCTCCTCTCCATATATAGCAAAGAGTGGATGTCAAAGCGTTTAGTTCAGATGGATCTTACTACAACCTTTCAGCTCTACTGCACATGACATCAGACAGGACAAAGGTGTGTACCCTTTAAAAGTTTGGCATGCCTTTCAGCTTAATTTAGCCTCAGTCTAAGAGCCAGTCCTCTTATTTGATTTTACTGTTTAAAGCTTCTTGTTTTGTGCTTCTTTTTTTAATCAAATTAAAGCCGTTTTCCATCCTTGATTGGCTCTCTTCTGGCCTAAATGACAACATTCACTTTTGTAGTTGGTGACGTTTAACTTAACGTAGGTTCGGTCTTGAAAAGCATACTCATATTTCCTTTCTTGTTCATTTCCCGACTTATGTCAACATCCCTAATGCAGGTTATCCATTTCCAGCCACACACTTTATTTTATAATAGGGCTGGCTTAAGCTTATGTCTGCAGCAGTGTGATGCACAGTCACTGGTTTGGATACATCCTACAGATGCTCCAAACCATTTTAAATGGCAGACATCTGCCAAAGTTGAATTATTGAAGGTCTGGATATAATTACCTTGTTCCTTTGTAAAAGTTACTATTTGATATGCAAATTGCTTACTTCTGTTTCATGGTCATCTATTACCTCTATTGTAGTTAAAGACTGATGGATGCCATTGGAGTACGCCATTTAGTGTTGTAACTGAAGGCTGGATGCGTGTTTCCCTGAGAAATGAAATTACTGGCAAACAATTGTATTTGAAGATTGAAGTAAGGAGTGGAACAACAGGCTCATGTTTTGATGTCATCTTTCGACCCAATTCGTTTTCAAGCCAGTACAGGTTATTGTTCTCTTCTGTTTTAAGAGCTTAAACCTTTGAGACTTATTATTGTTGTCTTTTTTTGCAAATTGAAAAACTTAATAGCCTGAGTGTTTATGGCAGGATTGAAAATCGTAGTATGTTTTTACCTTTCCATTTTCGGCAAATGGATGGTGATGATGATTCATGGTGTTGTCTACATCCTTGCACAAGTGCTTCATTTTCATGGGAAGACCTTGGTAGGCAACGAATCCTGGAAGTCCTGGTGGATGACACCGACACTAAAGATTCAGCTAAGTACAATATTGATGAGGTTCGTGATTATCTACCTGTTCAAGTAGATGGGGGACCCACTAAAGCAGTGCGTGTTACTGTAGTTAAAGAAGAGAAGATGAATGTTGTTATGTTGAGAGACTGGATGCCAGACAATAATGATGATCCAAAAGCACCAAATGCCAATAAAAATGTTCCCACCTCATCTTCATTACCAAGGAATGATTTGGTTTTATCTACCTCAGATTGTGAATTCCATCTTACTCTTGAGCTCATTGAACTCGGATTGTCCATTATTGATCATACACCGGAAGAGATACTCTACTTGTCAGTACAGAACCTTATATTGTCACATTCAACTGGTTTGGGTTCTGGAATCAGTAGGTAATGTCCTGCCAGCTTCTGGCACTTGAATCCACTTTTTCTGTTATGCTAATTCATGTAAATTGGATGTTATAGGATCAAATTAAGAATGCAAGGGATCCAAGTTGACAATCAGCTGCCTTTGACACCGATGCCAGTTCTCTTTAGACCACAAAGAATTGGAATAGAGGCAGATTACATATTGAAATTTTCTATGACAAAGCAATCTGATGGATCATTAGATTTTTGTGCTTATCCTTATATTGGTTTGCAGGTTAGTATGTGCTTGTTACCTCTTCTGATATAGGCTTTTATCATGCTCCTGTAATATACTGCCCTGCGTTTTTGTTGTTATTATTTTTCTAACAGGGACCTGAAAAGTCTGCCTTCTTGATAAGTGTTCATGAACCAATTATTTGGCGACTTCATGGTATGATCCAGCAGATTGATATTAGTAGATTCAGTGAGGCTCAAACAACTGCAGTTTCGGTGGACCCTATCATTGAGATTGGGTATGTTATTCACGTCATTTCTAGCCTCTTCAACTTCTGTCTAGTAACAATATGATTAATTATTATCATGATTGCAGTGTTCTAAACATCTCAGAATTTCGATTCAAGTTCTCCATGGCTATGTCGCCAACTCAGCGCCCTGTGGGTGTACTTGGTTTTTGGGCATCCTTGATGACAGCTCTAGGGAACACAGAAAATATGCCCGTAAGTACCCTATCATCGCCTCATATTTCCAACAAACTAAGTGATTTGTTTCGCGAGTCTGATTGGATACATAGTTGTTGTATAGACAATAGATTGAGGATGTATACACGATAGATTGATGTTGGCATGGCAGGTACGTGTAAATCAGAGATTCCTTGAAAACTTGTCCTTGAGACAAAGTGTTCTTACAACGAATGCCATCTCAAATATAACAAAAGATATTCTAAGTCAGCCTCTTCAGCTGCTTTCTGGTGTGGATATACTAGGAAATGCAAGTAGTGCATTTGGACATATGAGCAAAGGTGTTGCGGCCTTATCAATGGACAAGAAATTCATTCAAAGTCGGCAGAGACAAGTATATTTTTATTTATATCTTTATGATATGATTTTTAGTTGAAGGAAATGAAGTGATGTTATTGTTGGTTCAGGCCACAATTAAACACACACGAAACACACAGTTTACTGCTTGAACTCTCTTGTTGTTCATTCATGATTAACATTACATTAAATAAGAAAAATAAATCTTGCTCCTAAAGATATGGAAAACCACTAACCCCACTACTTTGACTCTAACAAATCCACTACTTTTGACCCATTAGACCAAATCAAATACATCCATTTTCTAATCCATGACACATACTTGACCCGTTATTAAACTAAATCAAGATTAATCCAACAGTTATATTATAATGGGTGGCAGGAAAATAAAGGTGTGGAAGATTTTGGTGATGTAATAAGAGAGGGGGGAGGAGCACTTGCAAAGGGGCTATATAGAGGAGTAGTGGGTATAATAGCAAAACCATTAGAAGGTGCAAAGGCTTCAGGTGTAGAGGGTTTTGTTTTGGGTGTTGGTAAAGGGATAATAGGTGCTGCTGCACAACCTGTTAGTGGTGTCCTTGATTTGCTATCCAAGACAACTGAAGGTGCAAATGCAATGAGAATGAAGATTGCTGCTGCCATCACTTCTGAAGACCTTCTTCTTCGCAGACGACTCCCAAGGGTTATCAGTGGTGATAATCTACTCAAACCATACGACGACTATAGGGCACAGGGACAGGTACTATTTACCTATATACCCTTTTTTATTTAAGAGGGTGCTTTTAGCCATTTACCTTTTCCATTCACAGGTAATACTGCAGCTTGCGGAATCAGGGTCATTCTTTTTACAGGTGGATCTATTTAAAGTTCGTGGAAAATTTGCTCTATCCGATGCTTACGAGGACCATTTCTCACTACGTAAAGAAAAGATACTTCTTGTCACACATCGAAGAGTTATTCTCTTACAGGTGTGTGTAACTTGTCCAAAGATGTCTTCAAGAGCTAAACAAAGATTTTTATATTATTTCGTTACCATATATGATTGCAAATGAATATTTGTACAGACATCCAACATTATGACACAGAAGAAATTCAATCCAGCTAGAGATCCATGTTTAGTGTTGTGGGATGTTATGTGGGAGGACCTAGCCACCATGGAACTAACTACTGGAAAGAAAGATCACCAGAATGCACCTCCATCTAAACTTGTTCTATACGTAAAATCTAACTCATCCTCTGAGAACAATGATCATACACGTGTTATTAAATGCTACCGTGATACGAAACAGGCAATCCAGGTTCATTCCTCCATTGAGCAAGCAATGAGTACATATGCACCAAAAGAAAAGGTACTGGCTCTTCTGTTTTGCCATAAGCAGGTTTCTTGAAGGTTGACTTTGGTTTGACTTTCAGGAAATGCATAAAAGGAAAGTTAAAAGGCCATATTCGGCAACAAGTGATGTATCGACTGCTGAAGCAGTTTTTCTAAAAGAACGGCCGTGGTCTTCACAGCAGATCTCTGCACCCCATCCTCCAAATTCAACTTTTGGCAGCAGCAGTGGTAGTCATCATTAGACATGTTCAAATGTCAAACCCTGTATGGTATCCATCTTCATTGATTCTTCTTGTAAGCAACTTAAACCCTTGAACCTTTACCTATATAAATTGGTCTCACCAACATTTAATATTTGTATGAACATCATGTTTGCTTTTCTAAAAATTAAATGTGTGCTTCCTGTAAATGTTACCTACCGGATTTTTATCTTTAGTCTTTAGTTTATGACAAATGAGAAGGCAACAATTTGCAAAGTTAGTACCTGGTGCTTTCTTTAGCTGCTGGGAAAATGACAACAAGCTGCTTTCTCAAAGTGGCGGCTTGCTATAGAAAATGTGTGTGATTTTGGGCAAGGCATCATGGTACTGATGATCATAGCCTTTATAGTTGTCCGAGTAGGCTTAGAAGTGATATTGGGATATATTGATTGGTTGTAGTGTCCAGATTTTATATTTGATGTTGTATTACATAACCACGGTTTTTTTCCTCTTGATGGATGTTATCATGGAGAATGTTTTGGTGGGTCATTGCAAAAATGTAGTGCTAATAATAGTTATTATGATGATAGTTGGTCATCTTCATTAGTTGTAGTGTCGAAATATATGATGGTTGTAAGACATGACTCAAAAGGCCTTGCCATTGTGCCTTGTATAGAGGGGAATTGATATATGTAATTGGATTGTAACAAACACAAATGAAAAGGGAAATAAGAGCAGAATGTGTATGATTAATAGAAACTTGGAAAAGAAGGTACAAAAGATGACATACATCATGAAAGAGACTAACACTCTATAACTCACGCATACCTCACCATACATTCCTCATCCTTATTTATTCTCTCTCTCCTCTAACAAACTCTTAGCCACTTTTAGGAATGTCTCTTTTTGTCCTTCTAGAATAGACTGGGCTAGAGTAGGCACTGGTACTGGGTCGAATCATATCCAAGGTCAACAGTTCTTGGACCTGTCTTTCAATTTCAAATTTCTGAATATGCGGGTATCGGTAGGGGCGAACACAAATAGGATCAGTTGTTTTCAGTCGAATACAATGGTCATGAGAGCGTGGTGGAGGAAGCCCAGAGGGATTAAGGAATAAGGAGGCAACATGTTGTAAAAGGGAGTTTAAAGTGGACTGTTGGGTAGGGGATAAGGTAAGAGAGTTGACCACCGTATCCGACGTGAGAGCCAAACAAGAAGCCGAGGGGGAAGGATCATCCAAAGGCAACCACTGATGAAGTGCTGCTGGAAAAGGTTGACCAGATAGAAGACCCTGAAGTCGAACCATAGTTCCAGCATGTTGAAATTGCATCCAGGAGTGGTGCCAATCGTGTGTTATTTCGCCGAGAGATTGGAGCCAAGCCATTCCCAGAATCAAATCGAGATTGCCCGTATCAAACACCAAGGCTTCAATGGTAAAGGTACAAGGACCAATATGAATTGTCAATTTAGTAGCAACAATCCGTCATGAAAACCATTTGACCATCGCCCAATTTGATTCGAATGCCCGGAAAAGAGGTAAAAGGAAGACCCAAAGCAAGTACCACGCGGCGGGACACGAAATTATGTGTGGCACCACTATCCACAAGCATACTGATCGGAATACCATTCAAAGCACCGCTTAATCGAAGAGACTTTGCACTCCTCGTAGTCGACGGTATCCCCACCGATTCCAAGGCAACACAAGTCCTTGAAGGAGGTTCCTCCTCTATAGGCGATGGTGGACAACCGATTGGTTCCATGAGCAAATGGTCACTATCCAACGAGTCGGATTCGTCATCCCCTAATAACAAGACCCGTAGTTTACCTTCGGGACATTTGTGAGCCGGTCCGTATTGTTGACCACATCGGAAACATAAACCCTTTTTGCATCTGTCTTCCCATTCTGAAAGGGAAAGCGATTTGAGCCCTCTATCACGGGGAAAGGACGATCTGGTATCAGAGGTTGGAGAAGTGGGGAATTTCACGAAGGAAGTCGGCCAACCCCAATCAGATCGATTGGAAGCGGGTCGGTCGAAAGCCTTAAAGCTGATGCTGGGTTTGGGTTCGGGCCGCTCCAATGGACTGGCCCAATAGGTAAGCCAAGTGAATGAGATCCATATGGGTTAAGATAACGAAAACGGGAAAGGGAACTGTTACCGGAGGACGGTCGGAGCATCCCGTCGACATCTTTTGCCAAATACATGGCATCCAATCGAGATAGCGGCCGATGTAGCCGCACCCACTTTTTGACATCGTCTTTCAGACCGGCAATAAAATAACCCAAAGCTTGGGATTCCTGCAGACGAGGAACTAGCGATAAGAGGTATTCAAAATCATCGATATAATCATGAATGGAATCAGCTTGTTTAATAGTCGCCAATTGCTCATAAGGATTATGAATTTCTAATCCACTAAAACGTTGAAGGAGCTCCGATTGAAAATCGATCCAAGAAATTGAATCGCGAACCTGGGTGATGATGGTAAACCAGTGTTGAGCAACCCCAACCATGCTTAATTGAGCTAAACGGAGACGTAAATCATCCAGGGTCTTGTTGATATCGAAATATAACTATGCCTTTTGAATCCAACCCTAACGGCCGAATCCGCTGAATTCCGGAAGCTTGATTTTCTTCATCGCCCATGGAAGGCCGGAGGAGGAGTCTGATGAACCGCTGCGACCCGCCGATCCCAAGAGGGAATCAGAGTCAATTCCCGAACCCGAGGATTCGTCGGTTTGCTTTTTTTCTTGTTGTTTCATCCAAGCAATTACCACTTTGCGAAATTCAGTAACTGCCACTTTGTCATCTTCCAAAACTTTCAAAGTGGAATTGATTTCAGTAACATCAGTGTGAAGCTGTTTGATCTGAAGTTCTTACACATCCAATCAAGCAATGGAACGAGTTTCCATGGTGAAAGTCAGGAAGATCAAGTGCAGGTCGAACCAATGATAGGGAATGATATGTAATTGGATTGTAACAAACACAAATGAAAAGGGAAATAAGAGCAGAATGTGTATGATTAATAGAAACTTGGAAAAGAAGGTACAAAAGATGATCCAGGGCTATGCCCTCACTCCATACATCATGAAGGAGACTAACTCTCTATAACTCACGCATACCTCACCATACATTCCTCCTCATTTATTCTCTCTCTCCTCTAACAAACTCTTAGCCACTTTTAGGAATGTCCCTTTTTGTCCTAGAATAGACTTGTAATGGTTTAGACCCCATATTCTTATCAGGAATGCTCAATACGTACATACAAAAACATATTCTATACCTAGCTATCCTCATGTTCATGGGACATAAACTAATAATTGTACATTGTTGATAATATGAAATAGATACTACTAACACGCCTCCTCAAGATTGACACATAATACTAATCATGTCCGCTTTTCACTAATAAATCTATTGGGATATAAGGTTATAGTGATAATATCTTCTAATTAAAATTTTCTTAACATGAAATAGTTGGATAAGATAAGGGTCTGTTGGGGTGTCTCTTACTTAATCTCTAAGTAGATGACAGTCAATCTTATATATTGCTTAGCATTCTCTGTAATGTGATCAACTGGGGTTGTTTGATATGTTTTACTAATTAAATTGTGGGGGGGGGGGTTGTTAAAATATCTCAATTTATTAGTAAACTTTTATCTTTGGTTCATATTCTTATTATTATTTTTCCTTTTATTGTGATTTCATCATCATCTTCATTGTTTTATTGTTTGAATCTACTATCTATTTGTCTGGTTCATTGTTTGAATCTGCACAACCCTTGTGCGGATTCCCCAGTCTTGAGTAAATGAGTTATGTTAGTTCTAGTTTCATTGTGTTGTCATGATTTGAGTACTTTTGGGTTTTTGATCTTGTTCTATAATCGTACTACGACTTCTGATTGTGTTGATATTGACTTTTTTTTATTTGTATACCATTTTATACCAACCCCTTGTTTTTCTACTGAACCTTCAATATTGGACTTTTTATGAGTATTATTTGTTGGACTAATCTTGTAATTACATAATAGTTAAAGGGGTAGTAGATAATTATGTTAGTTAATTAATTAATAATTATCATTTAGGAGTAGATAATTATTAGTTTATCTAAATGAGTTTGTATTAGATTAGGATGTTAGTTAGTTTGTTTATCTTATTATTTAGATAGTGTTTGAGTATGTTTAATATTAGTATTTGTTTAGTATATATAGGGAATCAAAGAATCTTTATAAATTATCCCGGTTTTATTAAATACAAAGAGTTCAAATATCATGTATTTTCTTTCTTGTTATTGCTCGGTTGCCATCAATTGGTATCAGAGCTTTAGAGCTCGATCGGGAAGAACCAGCGATTACGATTAGCAATAAGAAAGAGTCCGGCAGAAAGTCTTGATCATCAAAGGCTAGAGATCGAGAGAGACCTGCAACGGGTTCTAGAGATTGTTGATCACAATCATGGTGTTGGGGAAGATTGTTGCGCAAGTCTGTGGGGATTCAAGAAGGTCAGAACCGAAGGGAAGGTTTGATAAAGCTGCTGTGATCGAACAACCTGTTTGAGATCAAGATCAAGAACATACCGAAGGCCGGGTTCTGATCAAGATTAAAGGGCTTGAACGCATCAAAGGAGTGCAGTAATCAAGTTTGTTCTAATCAAACGAAGACCAGACTTGAAGGTGTAGAGAAGCATTGAACAAGATTCGTGCCAAATAGTTCAATTCAAGAAATCAAGAACCATAAATAGAGAAAGATTGGAGTGTAAGGAACCAAGTTTGAACAGAAACTATAAACGTGACCAAGAGGTAGTCAACCTTGTGTTTTCAAGATTGATTCAAGACCGGAGACAAAGCTTACTTACGATAGAAGAAAACAATCTGGTTTCATGGGGGAAGAAGCAAACCGAGTTGTTGTTACAAAGGAGCAAGTGCCGAGTCTTCCATGTCTAATTCTTACGAATACGAACTATGTTGTGTGGGCGATGAAGATGAAGGCTATCTTCAAGGTTTACAAGGTATGGGATGCTATTGACCCAGGAAGTAATGTTGATACTCACAAGGATTCCATCGCAGTAGCTTTGTTATTCCAAGGGTTACCCGAAGAGCTAGTGTTGCAGATCGGTAACTATGATTCAACAAAGAAGATGTGGGAAGCAGTGAAGTCTCGCAATCTAGGTGCTGAATGCGTGAAGGAAGCAAGACTTCAAACCCTAATGTCTGAATTTGAGGGTTTGAAGATGAAAGAACCGAGTACAATCGTTGAGTTCGCAGGAAAGATTTCAGGGATTACCTCAAAGTCTGCCTCTCTTGGAATAGTGATAGAAGGAGAGAAACTAGTCAAAAAGTTTCTGAATGGATTGCCTAAGAAGTATATCCACATGGTTGCTTCTATTGAGCAAATGGTGGATTTGAAGACTGTTGGGTATGACGATGTTGTGGGTCGACTCATAGCTTATGAGGAACGCATCAACCTTGAAGAAAAAGAACCGGTTAGAAGTGATCAATTACTCCTCACTTATGATGAGTGGGAAACCAAGAAAAAGGAAAGAAAAGAGTACGATCGGGACAAAGGATTGGTTGAGTCTAACCAAAGAGGTCGGAGTCATGGTCGGGGAAAAACAATGGGTCAAGATGGAGACAAGGAACCAGAACAAAGGCAAAGGAAAGACCGTTCAAAGCTGAGATGTTTCCGATGTGATGAGTTAGGACATTTTGCTTCAGATTGTCCTACTCGTAAAAAGGACGAGGTGAACTTGACCCGGTATGAAGATGGATCAACTCTTATGTGAAAGAGAAGTACATTACAAGATTAAAGGGGTGATTGTTGGGTTAATCTTGTAATTAGTTAATACTTAGAGGAGTTAATTCGTAAGCTTGGGTATTTACTTTATTGAGTCGGCTATTAGTTTGAGTTAGATTAACTTTAGAATTCATGTTCAACAAGGAAGTTTTTGTTTTTATTAGTATAAATAGGGAAGAAGCCTTGGTTAATTCTTGTACCAATTCTTATCTTCAATAAAAGTGTCGATCAAATTTTTTTGTTTCAAAAAAAAAAAAAGAATCTCTTTCTATATCTTTTTTGTTTTAGCAAAAGTATTGCTATTGTTCTTTGTTCGTCGATCTAATTCGAAATGCTGAACCAACAATATCACCCCCCTAATCTTGTAATGCACTCTTCTTCACATGAAAGCCGGTTCGTCATCTACATATCGGGTTAGGTTCACTTCATCCTTTTTCTCCCACTTGGACACTCCGATATGTAATGCCCGAGTTCATTGCAATTGTAACACCTGATGTGGCACTTGTCCCATTGTACTCAACCATCTTCTCGATCTCTCTCGGACCCCCGACCTCTACCTTGATTATTATCGGTTTAATCACTTGTACATCAAGTTTTTTCTTGTCATGGAACCACATGTTCTTGACCACCAACCAAAAGAAAAATCAAAGCCAACTGCTTCTACTAATTTTCCTTCACCCGCTAAGCCTGACTCGATTCAAAGCCTCCTGCTTGACGAATCACTTCTGTCCGCTTCTTTCGCATTCGGTTGGAACCTTTTTTGCCACAAAAACAAGCCACCTTGCTTTTCCATTCTTATCCTAGGCTAGGAAGAAAAACCCGATCAAAAGTCAAACCCCTTTGATCACCACTAACAACCACGGAAATGTCGATGTTAATCACCGGTCACCACCGTCATCCCAAACAGTACTCTACCATGGCAACGATTGACCGGAAACACCCCATCATCACCGTCTACCGTTGTTGCTAGTCTCTAGCCCAAATTCCAGCCCTTCTTTCATGCTTGCCCTCCACCGACCGACACACCCGCCGGTGGAGGCTGCCTCCGATCTTCAAACCCGCTTCCCATGGTACAAGCCTTAAGCTCTGATACCAATTTAATTTAAATCTTCGTATGTTGTGATTAAAAGGATTAAAATAAAACTCAACTTAAAAGTGATTATTCTTTCCGCATTCAAATATTAATACGTATAGTTTGAGTTTGATTTGAAACATTTTCTCTCTTATAGTTATTCTTAAACTGTGGTGGTTTATTATCAAAATTTCAGTTTTTAGTTTTTATTATATTCTCTCAAAGGCTTTTGGTAGACATTTACCTTTAGTGATCACTGTTTGGCAACAGGTGAGGTTTTACACGTGTACTTTCATCTGGTTGCACAAATTTAGTTATCCCTTTCACAAATCTACCAAAAATAATGTTTGATGGACTTTTGGTTTCAACTTCAATGGTATGTAAAGTAGTTGGACTAAAGGAAGTGCTGGGTTTAGGATCCGAGAACAAATTAACCTTTTCAACGGGTTCAGGCATGGGAGAGTTGCTTAATAGTGGAGCCTTATTGTTGGTTTTCGACCCAAGATCATACTCAAACTCAATTACTTTCAGTACTTGCAATACATAAATATATATATAGAAAATAAACATGAACTCCTAAAAACAAATGCCACTACTATACCTAATACATGCCCACTACTTTCTAACTCTAAAGACTAATTCAAAATAAAAACTTGCTCCATATTCTAAACAAAATATGATTCAAATACTAGACCCGTGACACGTAACTTGACCCGTCAAGATTAATCCAACACTCATATCCTGTCCCTATTTTCAACTTGTTATTTATTTGTGCATCGAGCATATTTTAAAATGCTTCTTTAAACCTTTCAACATCAATTTTGGCCTTTGCAATTGCACAGATTAGTTTCTTAATAAATCACCTATCTTATCTGGGTTTTAGAATTCGTATGTACTTCATGTTTTAATAAAGATATATCATTTTGTAATGACTATTTTATCTTTATAAACTTTTCCAGATTTCTTAAATTCAGTTTATAAAGGTTGGGGGTTGCATCTGCCGTATCCCCACCGCATAAGATGGCGTCGAGCAGCAACCCCCCCCCCCCCCCCCCACGTCGCATTTCACCCATCGAGTGGCATTTACTCGCCGATAGGAAATTCCCAAGCAACCGTTGCCCCCCCCCCCCCACCCACCCAACCCAAACCCCAACGGCTATTTTTAAAATTATTTTATACACAAACATAAGCAAGATGTTTGTGTAGATATTGGAATATAATCTTGAGCAACCTGATTATCTTATAGGATAACAAAGTCTAGTAGTTTCTTTTGAAAACAGGAATCATAGTAGAGGTGAGGATTATATATATAGTGTGATCCTCCTTCTCAAGATCTTCCCACGCATCTAAGACAAACTTTCCTATGCTATTAGGTGGTGTCTCGGGTACCGGATATTTTGATAATATGCTATTTGTCATTCTTCTAGATAATCTTATTGACCCTTTTGTATTGGTTGAAGTTTTTCTCATTAAGTGCTTCATAGTCAAAAATTGATCGAATAGACTTATTTTTGTTGGTTCTATGAGATATCTAAAATAAAATTATTTTAAGTTAAGTATCTTAGTAAAATAGTTTTAATTATTAATGACTTTTTAGCATATACATACATATATATATATATATATATGAACTTTAGTATCCATGGTTCACCATACTTATGTAAGGACTAAACACAATACACAAGTATGGTTTTGTAGGTATGTAGGTTTGCCAATATGGGATCATTTAGACAAACTGTTTGTCATTTTGGCACATTTAAACACATTTATGCCTTCTCTTGCTTGTGGTTTGCATAAACACTTTCCATACGTTTGAAGTTGCACTAAAGTTGCAAAAATAAGAGCTTGAGTGCCACTTGTAAATAAAATCCAACGAAGATGACGAGGATGTGAACCACTGAAGGTACTAAAGAAACAAGAACAACAACTACTAATTCATCGGCTAGTATATTTTCGAAAAGTCAAAAATTAAGTGATAGGGGCTTTGTGAAATCTTCTAAGATGCTAATAGGTAAAAGAACTAGAGTTAGTTGAATATACTTCCCGAAATAACCTAATCCCTTTTCCGCATTGAAATACGCCACTAACGTGAGTAAAGCCAAAGCAATAGTAGCATTTATATCATTTGTGGGTGCCCAACTCTCCATGAGGTAATTCTTCAACTAAGAGATCCAATATTTAGTAGAATCAAAGCATACACAAACAATAAATTATTTGAAAACCCAAAATGGTATCGAAGAAAAGTAACATCCTCACCACCATCATCACCACCCTGAAGTCAAAGTACGAGTAGAAGGCACAACAGCGATAACAATTACAGCAACCAACGATGATAAACCCCCGCTGCTATAAAAACACTAAAGGGTACAACGAGCTGGCAGATAAACCTCACCACCACCATCGCCACCTTCAACAAAGAAGGGTTGTTGGAAGAACGGAGGTGACAATGAGAACCATAACTAGCAGGAGAACCCATGAGGCACTTTCTCTTTCTCTTTCTAATAAAGGTGCAAATGCACATGGAAAGTAGGTTTTATACAGGTGCAGAGGTCAAAACCGTAAAACCACAAACGAATTGTGATCAATACCTAAGAAACACACGTGGCACTATTTCTTTACTTTGTTTTTTAATAGTATGTAATAATAATAATAATATATATATCAATTGAATGTCGTGTTACTACAAGTGAATCTATAGTTTTTTCTAAGAGCAGAACTACCCTTTAGAAAATGAGTCAAGTGAGCACATTAATTTTGAGCTAGTAGTGGAGCATATAATACTGAAATTTCAAGTGAATCTATAGTTTTTCCTAAAGGAAAACCCTTAGTATTAATAAGTTCATATTGTAAGAAGAATGAGCTCTTGGTTCATAGGTTTTCCTTGTTTTTGCGTGCGTCTAGCTTCATTTCAGGTAACGAGTTCAAGGTGTTTTTCTTCTCTCCTTTTAAATTTGTAAAATTACTTTTATATACCATTAATTTTAATACATTTTAGCATAACCCCCCCCCCCCCCCCCCAAAAGCCCAACCCCAATCAATTCTAGTAACTGGTCGGTTTATTTATTATGGTTTATCTGGAGGTAGAAAATTGAATCAAAGTAGCTTTTGCACACCTCTATCCACAACTCTACATAACCATAATAACCGGTAGTAAAGAGCTTATAGTCCAGTACGATTGCTAGAACACAAACAACACACGAACCGGGACACAACTAGATCAGATGGCACGGGTCGCGATTGGGATCTCGGGTTTGGGATGCGCAATCACGACACCCAAACAGATGTGAACGGGTGGTGTTACAACGGTGGCCGGAAAAATGGACAGCGGTAGTGTTCGGTTATGGCGATGACCAAGAAATTAATTCTTGTGTTTGCAGTCGTAATCGAGAAAAAGTGAATTTACCTATATATATGTGTATATTAAGTAATAAGCAATTAGGTTTTAAAAACCTAATTAACCATTTAATTAATGTTAATCTGCTCGCGGCCCCTGGTCATGCAATAATAGAAACCAACACGTTCAACATTTAATAAATAAATGTTTAATTAAATAATTTATAACTATTATGAATAATTAAAAACCTCATATAGCACGTAAAAGCTAGTTAATCAAATTAAACGGGGTTGATATTTGTTGCTCGCTCAAGTTGTATCTCTTACAGATTATAACTCGGTTGATAACGTTGACTAATTTAACCATACACATTAATTCCAACAAATATGTCTAGAAAAAAATGTTTATTCTAAATGGGGGTGGGGGGGAATTCAAGTCACATAGCGAATATATAAGTAGATTGATTGAAGAGTATAATTAAAATGATGTGTGAGTTGGTATTTTCTAGAAAAATCATTCATGATGGATGTGATGGAGAAACGATTTAAAAATGTTTTGTGATCAATAAAAGAAAGTGGAGGTAAATAGCAGGGTAATTTGGTTGAGCTGTCAATGCATCAATTAGTACAAACTAGGCTTGTTTCAAGCTTTATGTCTATACCTTGAGTTTGACAAAATAAAGTTTCGGTCTTAAGGTTGGTTGGCGGCTTTTGTTTATTATGTATTAAATATTTGATTATATATATATACACACACACAGACATACAACAAAATATATATGATTTAGTTATTTTTATGATAATTCTCTATATAATAATATCTATTACATAATCATACATATATTTTTATAAGATAAAATTATTATATGTATATGAATAATAAGTTTGTTTAATTAGATTGGTATGTGAAACTTGGGGCTTTAGTTCAAACTCATTAATTAGACGAGCTCCAATTGATGCTCTTGTTGATTTTGCTTGAAGAGATTCGAGCTTAATTTTAACGAGTCAATCTCGAATAGTACATGAAGGATTCAACTTGATTAGTGAGCCCAGTTTTAAATATATGTATTCATTCATGTAAAATTATATAAAAAGAAAAAATTCAAACATAAGTTTAAATAAATGTATCACTATTTTTACTTTAACTTATAAAACTATTAAATTAAACTATTATCATATGACATAAATAAAAATAAATTCCATTAAAGACTTGTTTTGCATTTAATTTATGTTACAAGATGAATAAATATTGGTATTTAATTTGGTTCCGTAAGGTTTTATAACTGAAAATATTCGAAATTATTTTTAGTATAGATTGTAATCGATCATGACAATTAAGGGCTGAAATTATAAAATCTGGTTGCTAAAAAAAAGAAATCTAATCTAACGGGGGGAGAATAAAATTTAAGTGGCAAATCTAGCTAGCTTGTTTAATGATATATGACAGGAGTAAATTAAAATGTAACGGTTAGAAATCTATAGCAATAAATGAAGAAATTCTGTTGTGTTGTCAGAAACGAATATTGACGACGGACATCTTTAAATTAAATTGGGGGAATTGAACTAGCTAGCTAGGGTTAAAAAAAACCCCATAACTTAACGTCCTTCCTTCCATCCATCCATCGTCTTAAAATGGGGGAATTGAAGTTACACATTCCGATTCCATCGTCTTAAATTGTTTGAAGAATGAAGCTGCATCGGTTGTTACTGGAATTAGGTCAGTCACTTAATTTGTATTTTTAAATAAAATTGTTAATTTTTGAAAACATCCCTGTAATCGCTTACTTAATCATCGATGGTGGAAGGTTTGATCGATCATTCAACAGGCAGGTGTTCTCGAGGGAGGGAGGGAGGGAGGGAGTTGATTCAATTCCTGATGCGCGCGCGCAGTTAACAAATTTGATCACAAATTAATTTGATCTGTGATGTTTCTGGTTGGAAAATGGAGGAGGTTGTCTGCCGTTTTTCTTCCTTGCTTGCTGTTAGTCTAACCCTTGAATTGTTTTCACCGATGTTCTTGTTTGTTTTTTAATGACTCTTTCTATCAACTCTTGATTAACCCGGCCATATATAAGGCAGGCAGGCATGCAGTTGTGAATTGAAGGGATAATATTTAAGAAGCAAAGGTACGTTCTTCACAGGCAGGGTGGATCCCCTGCCCCCAGGTTAGCTTCTTTTATTGAGTTTTTTAAAGCGTTTATCTTTTTCAATTTTAAACTCCGATCCTACTGGCCGGCCGGCCGGTATCATGCTCCTAATTTTTTACTACCGTCAATCTTGAAAATGGCATTTCTGTCTATGGTTTTATAATTTTCCATGGCAACTAGCTAGGTTTTTCTTGTATTCTTCCCTAATTACTGTTGCACCTAGCTCATATCTTGTTTGGCTATAAGATTAATCAGTAATTAATTAATTAATATATTTTTCTTTAGTAATGAAGATCATGGTTTGGTTATGATTATTTTTTTCCCATTTCTTGCCTGATGTGACCAAGACGTACAGGAGCCAGAACAGGAAGCTAGCTCTGGTGAGTCCTTGTGAAGAATATGCTGCTAGCATACAGAGTATGTTTTCATCATAAGTACGTGTTGCTAGCTATCATCTGTACGTTGAGATTCGTTTGTTTTTGTGAGTCAATGGATTTTAACAGTTACACCCATGCCTGACTTCTCTTGCAGGGAATTTTGTCACAAGTTGTGAAATGCATTGGTGACAACAAATTAAAAGCACATGAGAGAATGCACTTTGGCGACACTTGGATTCTTGGTTGGTCTTCCATGTATATCTCATTTCTGTGTTTTCTAACGTATACTTTATTTTTTATATTTATTGATGGAGAGGATAAGTGGATTTTCCTTAAGTTTATATACGTACAAGACTACAAGCTAAAGTCTAGTCTAGAAAATGAGAATAAATAATCAAATCGCTGATTACAATTTACAACCATCTTCCTTTTCTTACTCTTGACTCTTGATTCTCTGTTTGTTTCTTCTTTGACTGATGCTAAACTTGGTGCGGATGGATGCAGAGACCTTTTTTTGATTGGTTGTCCTGACAAATTGCAGAGTTCTCTAATGCTATTCAATTGCTGAGACCAGTTGCTGTTGCTATGAAGCTCATTTATAGAATACTATATTCATTATTTTTTTGTCAATATGAAACTAAAAATCAGCAGATTAAGTAGTTTCTGTCTGTTTCCTAGATAACCGGCATATGTCCGTAAAGCAGCAGAAGTGTGCTTGTGGAGATATTGTAGAGTTAGTGGACCAGATCAAAGGGTGCGCGAAACTACTTATTTTAATTATCTTTATATTAACTTCTGTAATCTTTCTTAACAATATTTTTATTCACTGTAGGTCATGAACAATGTAAAAGATATCCATAGACCTGTGTTAGCAATTATTCTTAATTCTTAAACAAATGAAGACACGCAACAGAGCATTTCCAGATGTATTTGACAACAATAGAACTATCTTAACTAGAAATACAATGAAAACACACTCAAAGATTGGAAAATCTAACGGTCATGCGTTGAAGAGTAAATTTCTCTATTTAGTATAATATATCAGCTCAACTTTGTTGTTTACACTGATCTAAAATTAAACATTGAATTTTTTCTTTCAGTTTTGTCTTCAGGTTTTAGCCACAGGATCAAAACAAGAGCCTATAGTGTCTGGTCAAGGTCACAACCTTTTCTAAACATCAGGGATTCTAACGAGGTACATACCTTCTTTATCTATCAACATTAAGAATTTCTAAGCATAATGTAGTTCCATATTTATCTTTGCTTGCTGGAAGAAAGAGGGCGAATCAAGGTCACAAGTGGTGTTTGAAACAGATTCAGGACCCCTTGAGGTTATATTTCAAAACTAATGACATTATATGTTGGTTAGCTTCCGGATTTGAAGAGTTCTATTTGATGTTCTTGTTTGCCTTTTATGACTCATAAGATAAACTCTTGATTACATTGCTTAATTTCTAATTGATTTGTTAGTTTATTATGAGTGGAGGGTTTATATTAAGAGTTTCAGACACATTGCAAGACCCATAAGGTACTTGTGAAGGGAGAAGAAGCAGACCCATTATAAGGTGTTCTTGACAGGTCCCCAGGTTAGCTTCTTTCAGAGACCTTCTGGAAACTTTCGTCTTTTTAAATTCAAGAAAGTCCATCACTTGTTTGGACAGATTAAACTCCTAACTTTCATCGCATTGCAAGTCCATCACTTGTTGAAAAATGCTAGTCTGTCACAGTTCTGGTTTTATATAACATGCCATTACAACTAAGGTTTTTTGTTGTATTGTTCTCCCTCTTTTCTGTGTGTTAATATCTCAGGCATTCAAATCCACTTTAAGTTTACTGCGGTGAAGAAAATTAGTTCTATAACTTTTGTGACAAGATTGACATTCTGTAGTCTAGACTCTAGACTTCAGACAACCAAGTCAACTAGTTCTAAATATTGCTTGAATTAATTTATCTAGTTTTTCCATGTTTTGATGACAAGTTAACTTTAGTCATGCGTAGTGTTGCACCTAGCTCATATCTTGTTTGTATTTACTTGGTAATTAATCTATTTTATCTTTAGTAATGAAAATCATAGTTATGAGTATCTTTTCCATTTCTTGTCAGATTGTGAGCAAGACAGGAACCAAAACAGGAAGTTGAGGCCGAGGCTTTGGGCTCTGTCCTTCTGAAGAATCTGCTGCTGAGAGTATGGTTTCAATATAATTGTTGCTATCTTTCTTTGCTTGTCTGACTTGTTATTCTCTTTCATAGTATCCCACTATCCCCCCATATTTCTTGAGATTTTGACCCGCAGTAGATCACGAGAGCTTAAATAAATGTTTTGTTTTGTTGATGAAATAATATTTGTTTAAATAATTTATAATGAGGCCACACTTTTATTAATTAAGTGGGTCGATGATCTCGATAGTTTGAACAGATTTTTTGGTGGTCATAATTTATTAAATTATTTTAATGATGGCCATAATTTATTAATTGAGTATGTCCAGGAGTGTTGTTATGCCCAAGCATGGTGCTCCTGTGAATATTTCTGTCATGTTTGAGTTTGCTGCATTTCGCTATCATTATTTTTAACTTCTTCAAGTGCACAAGGACTATGTTCACATTTGCATGGGTTAGTGACAGAGGTGAAATTCTTATATAGATGCGTTTGACTTTAATATTTGAGAGAAGTCATCAGAAACACTCATCTACATGTCAGACGACTTACCCATATTTGTTTCTGCAGTTGTCCAATTGTCAGGCGCAACAGCCCTATCATCTTACTAGGTTTGTTTTATCATATCTTCAATTAATGTTTTGTTAATATTAATTAGTATTATAGATAAACTGACATGTCTATGAAGCTATTTATTTGTAATGTGTTGACCGTAATGTGAATTAAGAGTATCATTAGATGGTATATATTTGCAGACTTCTTATGGAGCTTTTTTAGAAGGTCAGCAACAAGCTAGTTTAGTGGGAAGAAGCCTATTACGATTTACGGCTACTGTCTAAGTTTGCTGATAAGAATATCGGTCCTGCAAAGATGGCTGTTCGCAAGAAAGCAGATGGACCAAGTCAAACAAAAATAGTAGAACATGAAGATGTAGAGGTGAGTTCCAGGCATTGAACACAGACACACGTATAGGAACTGTTCAAGTAAATTAAAATTATGTCTTGCTTGTAGCTTGCAGTTGGCTGAGTTGACCCTTGAAGAGATTGAAAGCAGATTAGGATCTCTTCAAGTGGACCCTATCATTCAGTTGAAGAGTGTTGCATGGAAAGAATGATTTGAAGGTTTCTAGTTTTAATTAATTATAAATAAAACTGAAACACAAATATTGCATACTTATTACAGTAAATATGTTATTGGTTTGATAGTTAATTAGGCAGCATGGTTTCTTTCAATAACTAATGGTAAGTTGATTTATATTTGTTTTTCATATTTACCAATGATTGTGCCATTCACCAGTATGTTTTTCATAATTATGACATTATTTCCTGCAGAAATTACCTCATTCAAAGAACAAGTTGAAGCAATCCACTCTCCAAGGACTTGCTAGTTGGTTGACTTTTAAATTCGTCAACTCTATGTTGTACCTGGTGTTTCTTACATCAGTAATTTTGACTGCCAATCTTTACAACTATTCACAACAGTATCATCTTGCAGGGAACTTTGTCCGAAGTTATTAAATGCATTGGTGACAACAAAATGCACAAGAGAAAAGGCACCTTGGCGACATTCGATTCTTGGGTTGCTGCTACTCACCTTGATAAGATGGTTGGTCTTCTATATATGTCTCATTTCTATTTCTATGTCTATTCAAGGTCACAGGATTTTCTAAACACCAGGAATTCTAACAGGATTTTCTATAAATAATTATTGAATTATTTCGTTCAGTTTTGTGTTCAGGTTTCAGCTAAAGGATCAAAATATGAGCCTATAATGTCTATTCAAGGTCACAGGATTTTCTAAATGCCAGGAATTCTAACAAGGTACGCCGTAAGTTGCATATATCTTCGGTTATTCATCAATATTAAGAATACCTAAGCATTATGTAGTTCATATTTATCTGTGCTTGCAGGAAGAAAGAGAGAGAATTATGATTTGTAGGCTTAAATTTAAAGAGTGGTGTTTGGAACAGACTTAGGATTTTGAGGTTGACATTATCTGTTAAGAATACCTAAGTTGCATATACCTTCAGTTATTCATCAATATTAAGAACACCTAAGCATTATGTAGTTTCATATTTATCTGTGCTTGCTGGAAGAAACAGAGAGAATTATGATTTGTAGGCTTAAATTTAAAGAGTGGTGTTTGGAACAGACTTAGGATTTTGAGGTTGACATTATCTGTTGGTTGTCTTGTTGATTTGAAGAGTTCTGTTGATTTCCTTGTTTTCTTTTTTATGACACATTCTATAAACTATTGATTGACTTCATTTTTTTATTGATCTGTTAATTAATTACGAGTGGAGGGTTTATATTTAGAGTTTCGGACACTTTGCAAGATCCATGAGGTACTTGTAAAGGGGGGAAGAAGCAGACCCATTAAAGGTTCTTGGCAGGTCCCAGGTAAGCTTCTTTCAAAGACCTTCTAGACACTTTCATCCTTTTCAATTTTTAGGGCTCATTCAAGGAAATCAATCACTTGTTTGGATAATTTAAACTCCTATCATGCTCCTAGCATTTTTGTACTGATCATGTTGAAATATGCTAGTCCGTCTCAGTTCTGGTTTACTTGCACCATTATCAATGTTGTTGTATTGTTCTCCCTCTGTTCCGCATGTTTATATATCAGACATCCACTTTAAGTTAGCTGTGGTGAAGAAATTTAGTTCTATAACATATGTGACAACATTGATATCTGTAGTTTATGCTTCAGACAACCAAGTCGTTTTGGTTTAGGCCCCAAATACACACAAGAACACTTCTCTTGGTCTCTCTTTGGTTTAACACAGAAATCACAAAACTCCTTTTCTCTCTCGATCACACAGATCGTTCTTGATCTTGGATCTCACAGATCGTTCTTGATCTTGGTTCACACAGATTGTTCTTGATCTCAGTTCACACAGAACACGACTTTTTTTTGCCTCACATAGAACCCTTCTACGATCACACAGATCTGTCTCTTCCGTCTCACTCAGAACGTGTTCGGTTCACGCAGAATCTCTTCATCAAAGCACCCGAAACAGCCACATAGGCTTCTACCATTGATCACACAGATCTAAAACATATTGCACTTTCTTCTTCATCTCCAACTTTCCCTGCATTCAAAGGGCTGCACCGCTATCAAAAGCGACTCTCAAAACAACTCTTTAACCTCGCTCTAACAAATTCTGCAAATAATACGTAACAAACAACCACCGATGGCCCATTCAAAGTTTCCGCTTCATTACTCATGACCTGCTTCGACCTGACTAATAAACACGATCAAGATTAATCCAACAAGTCGGATAGATCTGATTGCATAAGATTTATCTAGGTTTTCCATGTTTTGATGACAAATTATCTCTAGTTGGACTTAGTGTTGCACCTAGCTCATATCTTGTTTGGTTTTATGATTAATTAGTAATTAATCTATTTTTCTACAGTAATGAAGATCATAGTTATGAGTATCGTTTCCATTTCTTGCCAGATGTAAGAAAGGCAATAACCAAAACAGGAAATTGCGTCTGAGGCTTTGGGCTCTGTCCTTCTGAAGAATCTGCTGACAAGAGAATGGTTTCAATATAAGTGTTGCTATCTTGCTTCTCTTGCCTTGTTATTTTCTATCTATAATATCTCTCCATATTTCTTGAGATTTTTACCCACAGATCACGAGAGCTTAAACAAATGTTTTCTAGTTTTATTAATGAAATAATATTTTGTTTAACCTTGTTATTTTCTATCTATAATATCTCTCCATATTTTTTTGAAATTTTTACCCACAGATCTCAAGAGCTTAAACAAATGTTTTCTTGTTTCATTGATGAAAATAATATTTTGTTTAAATCATCTACATTGATGGCCAGTTGGCCACACTTTATTAATTAAGTGGGTTGATGATCTCGAGAGTTTAAACGAATCTTTTACTGTTTTGTTGATGAAATAATTTTTGTTTAAATGATTTTAATAATGGCCATAATTAATTAATTGAGTACGTTCAGGAGGGTTGTTTTGCCCAAGCAAGATGGTCCTGTTTTTATCTCTGTCATGTTTGCGTTTGTTGGCTTCCGCCATCATTATTTTTGACTTCTAATATATACAACAATCACTGCTTTAATAAACAGAAGCACTCACTAACACCTCCAAGCAATTCACAAGGCAGGATATGTGACTCTTGCAGATGGTCTTTTTTTATAGTTGAAGGTGGGGGCTAGGGTATATACTTCATGACATGTTAAAGTAGAATTTACTTTCGTTTTATGTTTCTTTTTATATAGCAATCTGCCATGGTCTTTTTGCAGGCTATTGTTCCCCCTAGCTCTCCCTTAACAACTAAAATCCTTACCCTCCTTTTGCATGATGGGTCAGCGAGGAAATGGGAACAGCGGCTTAAGCCATTAGGTGTAGGCGCTTCCCAGAGGTGGAATCTTATGGTGAATGCGATACTTTCAGTGTTCATAAATTTTCTAATCAGATGTTAAAGCAACTGTCAAAATAAAGTCCCCCTTGTGTGCTTGCTGAACAAAGTAGCACATTGCATTAACACGAGCAACAAGACAATCATTCTTCAAGTGCACAAGGACTATGTTCTCAATTGCATGGGGTAAGTGAAAGTGGTGAAATTCTTATATATCTATTAACAATGCATTTGATTTTGATATTTGAATTTTTAATTCGTCTACTGTATGCTGTACCTGGTTGGACAAGCAAAATACTTTTTTACATTAGTAAGTTTGAGTGCCAAACTATGCAACTATTCACAACAGTATCATCTGCTGTGGTTTGTTTGTTTTTATGAGTCAGTGGATTTAATAATTATAGCCATGCAATAACTTCTCTAGCAGGGAATTTATCAGAATTTTTGAAATGCATTGGTGATAAGAAAAACACATGAGGAAAATGCACCTTGGCGACATTGGATTCTTGGGTTGTTGCTGAAGACTCTGTTGCCATCTTTCTTCACCTGCCTAATTGTTCATTCTCTATAATATCCCCCCCCCCCCCCCCCCCCCCAAAAAAAAAAAAAAAAAAAAAAAAAAAAAAAAAAAAGACAACCTACCTAACTCCAAAAAAACTTAAAACCTTGATGTTTTGACCTTGAAGAAGTTATACAAATGTTTTGCTGTTTTGTTGATGAGATAATATTTGTTTTGATCATTTATGATGATGGCCATGATTTAGTAGGTTGATCTTCAAGGACTATGTTTCATTTGCATGGAGGTTAGCAAAAGTGGTGCAGTTCTCATATAGGTCATTTAAAAATGCGCATTAGACTTTAACATTTAAGATAGATATTGTTATGTTCTCATTTCAATTAGAGATTGAACACTAACAAGGGATGCTGCATTTTTACCTTATTATTTTGGCTGCCAGCCTATAGTTCTATTTTTGCTGCAATGATAGTTTCTGTTTCTTTTTCTAGTCAGTTGGTATGAGGCCCTTTGGAAAAGTCATTGGAGAAACTTGTGATGTTAGGCGATAAAAAAACTCTCAGAAATGATTGGTGTTTCTGGAGGTCATTCACCAATTGTGTTAGGTTCAAGTTTCAAATTGCTTAGTTTTATGTTCTCTACTAAATGTCATTCTTATTTTTTTGTAGTCACTGCTATTTTTTTGTTGTTGTCCGGTTATCAGGCACAACTCAAGTTGTCTTATTGTCTGGTGGCTGGCACAACTGTTGAGGTTTGTATGTTTTATCATTTCTACAATCAATATAGCATGTTCATGAAGTTATTTCCTGAAATTATATAAGGTAACATAAGATGGTGTATATTTGCAGGTTCCTTATGGAGGTTTTTGCTAGAAGTTCAACAGCAGACATGCTTAGCGGGAAGAAACCTAGACCAACTACTGTAGAGGTTTTTGCTAGAAGTTCAACAGCGGCATGTTTAGTGGGAAGAAGCCTATACCAGCTACTGTGGTGTTAACCAATTTCCTATTTCATGCTTTTTGTTGAGTCTTTGAAACATATTATCCCTCTTATGGTATTGATATTAATTTTCTCTAATCACTATTTAGGTGTGTTGCTATAAAGGTACGTCCTGCAGCTTTTGGACCAGGTCAAACCAAAAAAGTGGAACCTAGAGATGTTGAGGTGAGTTCCTTGTGCCAACCACATATGCATACACACATATATGTTAGACTATATTAGGATGTGTATTTTGCATTTATAATTCTTTAGGGTTTATATTGTAATATCCAGCTATTAATGATAAATCAATCATTCCCAACTCATGATACACGGTTTTACTTGGTATTAGAGCCAAGAAAACATAACCCTAATTATACCGCCGAACCCAAAACTCTGGCTACCCTCAAACACCACCAATCGCCACCTAAAACCCATTCTACTTGTCCTCCTATTGCAAAAATAATATGGCAACCATTGTTGCACTTCAACGAAGAAAATTGCTCTTAATTCTCATAAATTTGCCTCAACCTCTCTCTTACAAATTATAGATATTGTAATGCCATGATTGAGCCATTTTTAGTTTCTAACAACTTACTTGGCCATGTGGATGGTACTATATCATGCCTATCTAAAACTGCCATTTCTATCACAACCACCAGTGATAACCCTATCCATTCACATTGGATAGCTAATGATGCACACGTCCGCATGCGCATTACATCAACCATCTCTGAAGAAACTTTTCAGCATGTTCAAGGCCAAATAACATCTAGTGAAGTTTGGCTTTCCCTAGAACATGCTTATGCACCAAATACATAATCTCGTGAGTACACTCTCAAAACTCAACTTCTTTGAATTATGATGAAAGGCAATGAAAACCCATCTACTTTATCTTACTCGAGCACAAGAGTATGCCACTACTCTAGCAAACATTGGTGAACTATTGAAGGATGAAGATCTAGTCATGCTTGTCATTATATGATCAAAAAGTTCTCTGTTGTTCCAAACCCGCAAGTTAATGCGGCCACTGCCGGAATCCACCATCAAACCTTAATACCATTCAGTCCCAACTAAATAGCCTCCAATTGTTAGTAGATGAGTTAAGGTACCAACTTCAACATGTTGCACCCTTTACTCATCAACCATGAGTCTTCTTTTCTCCTCGATCCTTTAAACAAAATCAAGGAAATTGTTGTGGGCATTCTCGGGGCACTTCACGTGGTAATTTCAACTCTAATAGAACCTGAGACAGTCATGATAATGGCTCCTCAAGGCTGTTTTCTTGGGCATCCACTCAAAACATGGTATATGGCCATTGTAATCGGTGTAGTATAAGCCATCTCTCATCTCGATGCCCAAATCAATGTGGCCATTATAATTGCATGGTGTACTTCATGATCATCACCAATAATTCAATTTCTATTCATGTTGTTACAAACCGGCAAGCTTTTACTGCCACGGCTACCACATGCCTTCTATTCTTCATGTGATAATTTCAACCCCAACAGAACCCGAAACAACCACAATAACAGCTCCTTAAGGCTGTTTTCTTAGGCCTCCACTCAAACCATGGTATATGGCCATTGTAATCGGTGTGGTATAGACCATATTCTATCTCATTGCCTAAATCAGTCTGCTTCCTCATCTTCTATCTTAATGCCAGTTAGGTCAACTTTACAAGCTTTTCAAGTGTTGGATCAACATGCAGGTCCACTTGGTTCCCTCACACGATGGTTAACAATCATGAAACTCCTGACTTTTCAAGCCATTTCAACTCTATGGTCTATGATGATAATGAATCACTCCATGTTGGTAATGGTAATCTTCTTCCTATTTTTCATATTGGCTCATCAAAATTCTTTTCACCCAACAAAATCTTTAATCTATCTAATATTCTTCATGTACCAAGCATTCAAAAGAATCTTTTATCTATTTAATATATTTGTCATAAAAATATTATTTTATTTGAATTTTACTCTTTTTTTTTTATTGTGAAAGACGAGTCTACGCACACTCCTCGCAGGCCCAAGTGAGGATGGTCTCTACTCCCTCAAACTCATTTGGCTTAACTCCCTTTCAAAGATTGCCTTCACCACCGCCAAAACATCTTCCACAGTTTGGGACAAAACCTTTAATCTCTCTAATATTCTTCTTATACCAAGCATTCAAAAGAATATTTTATCTTTCAACCCAACAAAACCTTTAATCTCTCTAGTATTCTTCATATACCAAGCATTCAAAAGAATATTTTACCCGTTCAACAATTGTCTTAAAATATCTTTGGGTTTCATTCTTTTTTTATTGTGAAGGACTGGTCTACACACACTACCTTCTCATGGGCCCAAGTGAGGATGGTCACTACTCCCTCAAACTCATTTGGCTCAAATCTCTTCCAAAGATTGCTTTTACCGCCACCAAAGCATCTTCCACAGTTTGAGACTAACGCCTTGGTCATCCACACCGTGTATTTTATAATGTTATTTCTAGTTTTTCATTACCAGTCTTTTCAAAATTGTGTTCTTCATGTACGACGTTCTAATTAGGAAAATCATCTAAACTTCCATTGCAACCCTTGAATTTTCGAAGCCATCACACTTTAGACTTGATATATTGTGATGTTTTTTGTTTCTTATGTAATGTGTTGATTATCATGCTTGCTTTATGAGGTTTTCCTTTTAGCACTCAAATCTGATATGCAAAATGATATAGTCGAGCGTCGTCATCAACATGTCGTTGAAACCTGGACTTGCTCTTCTTGCCCAATCCAATCTTCCGCAACGATTCTCGCATTTCTCTTTTGAGACTGTTGTGTAACTTAAACAACTATCTACCATCTTAAATCTTATCCAACAATTCTCCCTTTCAACATAGCTTCAATCGCAAACCTGATTACACATTTCTTCGAGTCTTTAGTTGTCAATATTTTACCTACTTACTTCCATATAACTGCCACAAAATGGACTTTCGTTTGACACCATGTCTCTTCCTCGATTACACTCGAACGCATCATGGCTATTGATGTTTTAACGCTGCCATCAAACGCATTTACATTGCACATGTTTGTTCTAACGAAAATGTTTTCCAATTCCACAACTAACCTTCTTCGCCACCAACCTCTAACCCATCCCAATATGTCTCCATCTTTTCGGATCCACTATACTGTCACAACAGAAACTTCCATAACAGATCCTTCTACCATCACCTCACCAAATCTTGACCCAACCCAATGACATTCGAACAACCCACAATCATCACCCAAACATATTAATTCCCCTTCATCGCCCCACTCCTTTATTACTTCATCTCCATCATCTAATTTGCCTATTTAAACTCCATCACTACCTCCACCACCCCCACCACCTCCTCCTCATTCTTGACCCCCAAACCTAAGACAAAACCTGAAAAGAACAACACCATACAACCCATCAGCCTACACTGCCGCCACCTTCCGTAGTTCTCCCTCTTTTCCCACTTCCTTTACCGTTGCCAACAAATCTTTAAAGCGGCGTCATACTATGAACCGCAAGTTTCAGATGCTTACTAAGAAGGAACATGTCTCTTGTGATCAAAGTACTATTCTTGTTTGACGAATGGCTTCACAAGGCAAATTTACCCGTTACAAAGCGCGACTCATGGCAAAAATGTACCTTTACTGTTGCCAACAAATCTTCAAAGTGGTATCATGGGAAGAGATTCAAGTGCTTATGAAGAACTGAACATGTCCTTGTGATTAAAGTAATATTCTTGTTGACTATAAATGGGTTTTACAAGTTAAAGTCGAATTCACAAGACAAACTTACCCGTTACAAAGCATGACTCATGGCAAAATGGTTTCATCAACAACTTGGCATTGATTATATGAGAATTTTAGTCCCGTCATTAAACCCACCACCATTTGAGTAGTGTTGTCTTTGGCTGTCACTAAAAATGGTCTCTCCGTCTGCTTGATGTGGAAAATGCATTCTTACATGGCAATGCATTAGAAACTATATGCATTAACTCAAGCAAGTTTCTAATCCTCGTTCAATCATCTTTTAACAATTCTTAAGCAAGTTGGCCTTTTCGAGTCCAAAATAGAACCATCTTTTGTTCATCCTCAAACACAGGAACTATCTTAGTTTATGTTCTTATTTATATGGATAATTCAACATCACCGGCAACAATAACCTAGCCATTGACAACATCAAGAAATAGTCGAATACCTCCCTTGTGATTAAAGATCTTGGTCAACTTCATTACTTTTTGAGAATTGAAGTAATTCATCATGAAAAGAATGTCCCGTTGCCTAACAAAAATATATCTTGGTCATTCTACAGGTCTTTCTGACTGCAACCCAACCAATGATGATGGTCTGCTTCTTTCATATCCGACACAATATCATCAAATAGTGGGTGTAACACCCTAAAACTTTAAAAAGAAAGAAGAGAAAGGAGTTAAAGGGTAGTTTTAAAATTTAAGTCGAGGGGCTAGAAGGTGGCAAATGAAACTTGCTCCCATGTGTGGGCATAAAAAAGGAAGGGTAGCCTCTGTTTTTGTTTTTATGCACTCAAATCACCCTCAAAGTTAGATAGAGAAAGCTCCTTGCAATTCTAGAGAGAACAAGTTGAATAATTTGAAAAAGATATATTTTTATCATACTTCTTTATAGAGATAAGCTAGATATAGGCTTCTAAGTTGTTTTAAATGTTTTTATATGCATAAAGTTTAAAAACTTACGTGTGACTGTGAAGAACGATTCCTACTCTTGGCTTTAGGGTTTTTTTGGCTAAAGGCTTCAAAGGTGAGTTCTAGATCCTTTTATTCACATGTTTTCTATACTTTTAGGGTTGATATGCATACTCATACGATAAACCTTTGTAAATTGATGTTTGCTCCAATAAATGTATCATTTTTACATAAATATCATGTTTTTAACATGATTTATGATGATGTTTCATGCATAGTAGGTTCTAATGATGAACCCTAGCTATATAAGGACTAGATCTATGAATTAGGATCATGCACGATTTGGTTATGGTATAAAAACACTAATCATAAAATTAGGCCGGAGGTTTTACTCACCCGCTTTTAAATACTATTACTCGCTTGTGTGGTTCACCTTGAATTGTTCATCGGTATTCATCACTATTTCCTGTATTAACCAAGTGTTGGTCACCCACATTGGGTGTCCACATTGGTCCCTTTACCCGCATTTGTTCCAATTAGCCATATTGACCGAGTGTTGGTCTTCCGCATTTGGTTATTCACATTAGTGTTGATGCGTGTGAAAAGTATATATATTTTTGTAAAGATTTTTTCGCACAGATTTAGTTTTAAATGGTTATTACTAATACTAAACTACACACACAATAGGCAAGTGTACCTATCGTGAGGAACCGAGTATCAATCCGTGGACACATCGAGCCTACTCAACGACCTTAATGATTGACTACGAGATTTGATTTTTGTTTGAGAAAATGATAAGTTGCATTGATGTAATCAAGATTTTTAGGGTTTAAAGACTATAATTAAAACAAAGTAAAAGTAAGATTGAAACTTTTGTATTTAAAACTAGGGAGTAAAGGCTAACATCCTAATTAGATTACAATTATATAACTTGTGATGATTTGGTGGTGTGGTTAAAGATATTGATTAAAGTAATTATGTTAATGTTTGTAAATGTGAGCCGACATGATTTCTCGTCTATCCGCTCCATAGTGACTAGGACATCATCAAGAGTATCTTGCTGAATAAATCAAAGCCACTAGTAATGTAGGTGAATCTCCTGTAACCTTTTGACATACGATTTCTGAAAACATAACTTAATGTTAAAAAGAGAGTTGATCAGGTTCGTTTCTAACATACAATTAATTTTATAAAACCATAACAATTACCGTAGATTTTTCAGACTAATAAAAGGGAACCTGCAAATGATCAAAAAGTTAAGGTGATATGATTTCTAATAACCATTTCTTGTTCATTAGCCATAGATTTATTATGAAGACCGGTTTCACGAATAAAAGTTAGTTCATACGTTTTCAACCTAGAATGACATTGACAATTACTAATCATAAGTTAATAACTTCCCGTTCAAATGCAGATGCCACCCATCAAAAGTTTTCCCAAGATTACCATAACATTAACATAATATAAATCACACCATTAGTTCATCACAAATTACATAAGTTTCATCCAATTAGGATGAAAATGAGAGTTTAGCTCATAATGAGCTTCAACATAACAACAAGTAACATAGAATATAAGTATGAAATCATCGGTGAAATGAAACAATCAAATCGGTGATCCACAATGGATGATGTTTAGACAATCCCGAGCTTCTTCCAAGTGTTGTACGCACCTCCCGAGCCTCCAAATTGACTTTAGATTCCCGAGAGAATTCAGCAGAGTAACTTTCCCACCAAAAGCTTGCCAAATGGTGAACTTAGGCCTTTATTTATAGGCTTTCTGGAGTGTTTAAGCACGGCCTCGTGCCTAAAAGGCATAACCTTGTGCTAGTACAATGCTTACGAAAGTTGGTCGGCTCGTACGTGTAGAGGGTGTGGGGCACAGCACCGTGTTAAATGGGGCACGACCCCATGTTTAAGGTGGGGTACGACCCTATGACTCATGGGGCACGGCCCCATGACTTCTTTTGGGGACAATACTTTTTGTCCTGTCAGATGTCTAAACACGGGGGTATGCCAATTTAAGCAAGGGGGTGTGTTTCAGGCAAGCCATGGGAGCGTGCTTAGTGAGACATGGCCCCATGCTTGGACTTCAAAGCTCGGTTTTCTTTAAATTCTTGTTAAATATGCTTCTTTTATCCATCTTGCCCTTTTTAACACCTGAAAACACAATTTAACAATTTTAAGTACATAATTATCATTTTAAGGAAGATAATAAGAAATAATTGATGTGCTTTTGATAGGATTTTTATGTATAATTTAGAGCACATCAGTGTTCATCTGCATTTGCTAATGTTGGGCATCTGCATTCGTTATCATCTACATTTGTTACTACCAGCAGACCAACTAATGGCCACCCGCATTGGTTGTCTACATTAGTTGCTCACGCGCATTTAGCTTAGCCATCTACATTGATTCACTGTCATACTTTGAAGGCCAGCTGGATACTAATCTAGTTACATGAGATACTTTATACTACATCCTACAGCCGGTCATACTTTAAAGGCCAGCTGGACACTAATCTAGCAATAAGATCAATGTAAAGTCAAAAGTCAAATTTGCTTTTGACATGTGACTATTGCATACGATAGCTCACATCTTATTGTATTATAAAAGTAAAAGAGTAGAAAGTTACAGACAAAGACACCATACTGAGAAGTTGAAAAAAAAAAGGTAATCATAGACAATAATAAAAGGTAATCAGAGTAGATAGCGGAAAGTAGGTCTATTTTTGTTGAAGTACGTCAGAGAATAATTGTGTATTCTCTGTATTCGGAAGAAATCTGTTTTCAAACTTCGAAAGACTGTCTTCTGGCTTCAGAAGACTTTACTTTTGGCTTCAAAGTAACTTACTTATACTTTTGTGCGTGTTGAGAGATCTTTGGGTAGCACCGGCCTCTAAGATAATCAACTTGACCTTACAAACTCCACTAGGCTGATGCTACCAAAACTTAAAGATGACTATGGATCTTGATTCTTCACTTGTTTACAATCATCATCAGAATCAAAACCATTTTAGTTTTCATCAGTTGGTCTGGATTCTTCATGATTCTCATAGTATCTTTTAATATACAAGTGATCATGTTCAGAAAGGTCTTCCGAAACCTTGTCCCATCCTCCATGTTTGTTGGATAAGGGTTGGATGACAACATGAAGGAGGTATTTCCACTGTGATATTATCTTCTAATGTCCAAGAGAGCATGTAGTGCTTAGGGAGTTCAAGTTTGCAAGAAAATTTGTATATACAAAGTAAGAATACCTAAACTTGACTACATGGAACATTCTATGGACTATGAAGAAAATGTCTTCCTAGTCCCATCCTCCATGTTTGTTGGATAAGAAATGGATGACAACATGGAGGAGTTATTTCCACTATGATAAGACATTTCCCTTCCTTAAGTTCCTAATGGAGTAGTACCCTTCTAGCCTATCAGCCAGAATGTCCTATTAACATCTTCCTTGGAGAACGATAGTTCACCATCTTCATCATCCAGCTATAGGTGACGGTTGATCGCGGCCGGAGTGATGAAAATTATTCTCCCTTGCATTGATGCAAACAGTGTCTTCTCACCGTCCATGAGGACTTCTGGAGTTGATCTTCATAAAGAGGACGATCTATGGTAAGGGCGGTGAGGTATGATGAACAGGAAAGAAATCGGCAGATGTCAAAATATCCAGCATCCTGTGAAGCATCAAACAGAGCAACCTGGTTATGTTGCCTGTGAAGCTACATGACAAAAGGAGTAGGCTTGTTTTAGGGTTCTGGGTTGGCCATATATGGAGCTTTTGTGAGAGTAAGGGAGAAAAACGAGGGTTTGATGAGAATTTAGGGCTTGATCAGATGAGAAAGAAGAAGATAGAGTGAGATACGTGTTCTTTTGATGAAGAGGGTGTTGTCAATGTTACCTCTTTTGTAGCCATGTTGAAGAAGATAATGTCATAGTGTCTCATATCGCTTTCTAAGAGCTTGATGCAGCCCATAGATAGCTTTGTCAAGCCTGCAGACATAATCAGGATGATATGGATTTGCAAAACCAGGTGGTTGGCAGACATACACCTACTCATCTATCACTCCATATAAAAATACACAGTTGACGTTAAGTTGGTATTTGTTGCCAACCAGATGTTTGGGCTTTTGTTTTGTGCAAGCGAGTTTACGAAAGATGAAAAAAATAATAAATGAAATGAAGTTAATGAATACAATAAAAGATGTTATAAAAGTTAATATGATTGAAATGAATAGTGGTTGTGTGTTCATTGAATGGATGAAAGTATATTCTATATATATTATTCAAAACTAGAAGTCACTCAACAACTCTTACATTGTATGCATATTAGTTGGTCGGAAATAACAGTTGCTAAGGATGACACTGGGATTGGAGCTATTTGGTGTTTAGACATTGTCATCCACGTATTTTAGATTGTTGTTTTAAATTTGAGAAGTAAAATTAAATGTATTGATTCAAGAACAAGTGTTTCTTATGTTTTTAAGCCAAATGCTTATTTCGAACAAGTTATGTTTTGGGATGAATGTTTTAAGTTTTTTTCTACAATTCTTTATATGAAATGTTTTATGCTATGATTGACCAACCGTGAAGCTTTTCGAGAAGGGGCCTTACATGGGGGCTTTACAATATCCCACTTTTTCCTAACCAGATATTGCCTTTGTTGTATAAAAAGTATGCCAATTTATGCATGATCCAACAGACAACAATAGGTCCACTCTTAAACTTATGTTATATTATTCGAAAGGTACAACCAATTTAGGCCTTCTCATTTGGCATAACTCTAGCTCCACTCCGCATGCCTTCACATATGCTAAATGGTAGCCCTATGTCTTACTGGCCTATTCGGATTCTGAATGGGTTGTCGGCCGTTGGTCAACAAAGGGGATTTGTAGGCTATGTGGGATCTAATCTTATCTCTTGGACTACTCACAAACTACAAACTGTCTCTGAATTTTCAACTGAATCAGAATACAAAGCTCTTGTAGATACAGTCGTAGAATTGCTTTGGTTAAAGGCTCTTCTCCATGAGCTCGATATCACACCCAAATCATCACCCATTCTTTGGTGTGACAATCTTGGAGCTACCCATATATTATCGGAGAATCGCTATGGTTACGATTCAACATACTTATCATGAGGTATTTGCCCATCACTAGATATTTAAGTGATTTCCAACATCTCTATATTTTTACTTAATAATATTTGTGTCATAGTAACAAACTAAGTATTAATATCTCTAAAATACATTAGAATCTAAACTTCATTTAGATCGGAATCATTCCGATGATTTGAGATGTTACATGTGCCAATCATCTCAATGAGTGCATAATTTTAGTTTGTTAATGGGATATCATCTATCTCTAAGATATTACTTGATTGTTAAAACCCATTCTATTTTTTAGATTGCTTTTGTTAGTATATTGATACTTATGTTAAGCATATTCAAATGCTCCCATCGTTTTTACGTAATTTCTCATTCTTTCAAATCTATCCATACTTATTGAATTAGTTATAACACATTCCTTTGGAGATATTGTAACTTTATAAGTTATATTTGCATTCCTTCAGGATTTCTAATAACAACTGTTAACGTTGATTTCCTAGAATAATGCATCTAATGTATATGTTAGAATCATTTTGTACTTCTAAATGTCGTCTGGTTCTACCAAGATGTCGCTCCAGACGTCGCTTGGATTTCTCTAGATGACATCCGAGCCTCAATGAAGGAACAACATTCTGCCACCATTAATCTCATATCAACTACACTTAATTGTGATGGTCTTTTCCATTGTTGTTGGAGTTTTATTCAATATCAGTATATCACTACTTGATCATAATGACAGATAGAACATTTTTATATACTATTGAGGTTTTGATCAGGTTCTACTCTTTAGAAACATATAAGATGATTTTAAGCGATTCCACTGTATTCATTCACTTTTAGATTTTAACATAAATCTATACTAGTTCAATCATATTGAACGGGTTTATGTTATTTCTTTTACTCAAACTATATGATATAGTTTAACAATATAAATCTATCTTTGGAATAAATGTAAATAGTTTTTGTATTTTTTGCAAACACTTTGCAACAGTTAGTGAATCATCAATCACTAAGGAAACAAGATTAGACTACTTATGTAGGTAATTAAAAGAATACCTTATTTGGTTGGCTAATCAATTTCTCTTTTTGTAAAATGATCTGTTTTGATAATCTCATTATCAAATTTATGCTATTAGTGGTTTCATTCTCTTTACCCTTCCTTTTATCTTTTATACCTTCATTATTCTTGAGAGCATCACCCATGATTAAATCAAAAGCAAGATGTTTGTCAAGTGGAATACTAGAGTGAATCAGGTTGTCAAGATATGTTTTCATCTTCCATGAATGTCTATAATTCATACCTTTGTAGTAAGGAATCATATGTCTTATTTCATTATAGGGTTTAGGTTTGTGTAGATATTGGAATATAATCTTGAGCAACCTGATTATCTTATAGGATAACAAAGTCTGGTAGTTTCTTTTGAGTTCAGGAATCATAGTAGAGGTGAGGATTATACATAAAATGTGATCCTCCTTCTCAAGATCTTCCCACGCATCTAAGACAAACTTTCCTATGCTATTAGGTGGTGTCTCGCGTACCGGATATTTGATAATATGCTATTTGTCATTCTAGATAATCTTATTGACCCTTTTGTATTGGTTGAAGTTTTTCTCATTAAGTGCTTCATAGTCAAAAATTGATCGAATAGACTTATTTTTGTTGGTTTTACGAGACATCTACAATAAAATCAATTTAAGTTAAGTATCTTAGTAAATAGTTTTAATTATTAATGACTTTTTTAGCAAAAAAAAAAATATATATATATATATATATATTAGAACTTTAGGATTTATGGTTCACCATACTTATGTAAGGACTAAACACAATACACGAGTATGGAATTGTAGGTATGTAGGTTTGCTAATCGGATCAGCTATACAACTCTCGGATCTTATGGGAGCATTTAGACAAACTGTTTGTCATTTTGGCACGTTTACACGCATCTATGCCTTCTCTTGCTTGTGGTTTGCATAAACACTTTCCAAACGTTTGAAGTTGCACTAAACTTGCAAAAATAAGAGCTTGAGTGCCACTTGTAAATAAAATCCAACAAAGATGACGAGGATATGAACCACTGAAGGTACTAAAGAAACAAGAACAACAATTATTAATTCATCGGCCAATATATTTTCGAATAGTCAAAAACTAAGTGATAGGGGCTTTGTGAAATCTTCTAAGATGCTAATAGGTAAAAGAACTAGAGTTAGTTGAATATACTTCCCGAAATAACCTAATCCTTTTTTGCTAAGACCAGCATAGAAATATGCCACTAACGTGAGTAAAGCCAAAGCAATAGTAGCATTTATATCATTTGTGGGTGCCCAACTCTCTATGAGGTAATTCTTCAACTAAGAGATCCAATATTTAGTAGAATCAAAGCATATGCAAACCATAAATTATTTGAAAACCCAAAATGGTATCGAAGAAAAGTAACGTCCTCACCACCATCATCGCCACCCTGAAGTCAAAGTACCAGTAGAAGGCACAACAGCGATGACAATTACAGCAGCCAACGACGATAAACCCTTGCTGCTCTAAAAACACTAAAGGGTACAACGAGCAGGCAGAACAACCTCAGCACCGCCATCGCCACCTTCAACAAAGAAGGGTTGTTGGAAGAACGGAGGTGACAATGAGAACCATAACCGGCAGGAGAACCCCTGTGAGGTACTTTCTCTTTCTCATTCTAATAAAGGTGCAAATGCACATGGAAAGTAGGTTTTATACAGGCAGTGGCGGAGCTTGAACATTCTCGTAGGGGGGGGCGGGGGCGAAATTAATTTTTTTAGGGGGGGCGAACTCGATATTTATAATAAAAATTTATACTATCGGACTAAAAATTTAAACCACGAGACTAAAATTTAACGCTATTGACAAAAAAAAGAGGTCAGAGGTCAAAACCGTAAAACCACAAAAGAACTGTGATCAATACCTAAGAAACAAACGTGGCACTATTTCTTTACTTTGTTTTTTAATAGTATGTAATAATATATATATATATATATATATATATATCAATTGAATGCCGTGTTACTACAAATCTTGATCGGAGAACTCTTGCGTCAATCATGATTATAGTTCTATAAATCTTGATCGGAGAACTCTTGTATTAATCATGATTATAGTTCTATAAATGAATACAAACCATATATCCCAAATTTTATATACCAATCTTAAAACATCTCTTCTACTCATTTTTAATTTTACACACTATGAAATCCAACAAAAGAATCAACAAAATCCTCAGCCCAAACCACAAAGAAATGTTCTAGAACGCAAACGACAAGTTACCCGGCTATGTGGTTGGTAGTTTGATTTATAGATTTTTAGTTTAAGTAGTTTTTTTATTTCTAAAGTTTTTATATTAGTGTAGTTTTTAATTTTAGTTTGTAACTAGAATTAAACCCCTCGCGTGGCGGCGAGTGCTTAAAACCATGCCAAATAGCACCAATGCCACACAACCGCTAGCAACCACCAACACTGAAGGTGCGGTGTGTTAATACGAATAAATTCGACCAAAACATAAAACATAGAAAAGTACAAATAGTTTGATATACGAACCGCGTGTTGTGACATACTTATCAAAAGAGAAAAAATAGAAGTAAAAACATTAAACCACACACGCACGTTGCGCTGTGTTAGCTCAGAAATCTTAGAACGTATAAACCACACACGCACGTTGTGTTAGCTCACAAATCTTAGAACGTAATGTAAAGTGAAACGTAAAAATGTTGAACCACACATGCATGTTGCGGAGTATTAACTTGCAAAATTTGGAACGAAACATAAAACAAAAATTTACAAAAGATCAAAAGTATAAGGGAACAAAGTTGAAAGTAAAAAAGTCATGAGGCTAAATTGCAAAAGATAAAAGTTTTGGGTTAAAAGTAAAAAAAATCAAATTTTATGAGGTCATATTGCAAAAGATGAAAAGCTTTGGGCTAAAAGTAAAAAAAAAATCAAATTTTTTTTTGAAATACATCCTAAGCATGAGATACAATCTCAATGTACAAAGTAAGTTGGTAATTAGTATATATTAAATTTTTAAAATTTTATGAAGTTATTGTTTAAAAAAAATGTCGTGGCATGTTATGACGTGAGTGCCCCCTCCAAATTTAAGGATTTAATATGGTATGACAAGGCAAAATATAATTCGTGGATATATGGTGTGATATGGTGTTTGTGTTAGAGTGCTCGCTCCACCCTAAGTCTTTCATCACCTCAACTTGTTCAACTAACTTATTTAAATCGATCTTAACACATTTTCTACGGAAGCTTCTCTAAGTGTTGTGTTGATAGGTAGCTAATCCACTTGATGTCTCCGGTTCAAAGTTTCTTTATAATCATCATATCTATTAATCTACCATCTTAACGTATTGGGTTACTTATGTAAATTGTCGTATTCTTGTAGTACTTTCATGTAACTTTTCTATCTATATATTTTTCTTTGCACTCACTATGGAAATATAGAGTATATATTCAATTGGGTGTGCTCACTTAGTTTGGTATGTCCTCACCTCGTTACATTCACCTTCCCCATTCTCTTCCCCTTCCTTTACCCGTCTTTTCTCCCTCCCCCTCCTTCCTTATCTGCACCATCTTTCTCTATCTCCATGGCTTCATCTTCAACTGATACCACAATTCCTTTCAACACTCTAATGCACATGATCACCATCAAACTCAGCTCAACCTATTACCTCTTATGGAAAAATCAAATGCTACCTATCCTCACTTATCAAAATCTTCTTCCCCATGTTGATGGCTCCTTGCGTGCCCCACCTCCCTTTCTATCATCCGATGACAAGACCGTGGACAATCCCACTTATTCCACTTGGGTAACCACCGATCAATGTACGATCATAATTCTTTATGCCTCCCTCTCTGAGCAGCCCGTCATTGTCATTGTGGGCTTAACTATGGCTTGGCAAATTTGGGTTGCCTTGGAACATGCCTTCGACAACTCGTCAATCGACCGAGTTCACAACCTTCGTGATTAACTCCGCCTCCTACAAAAAGGCTCTAAGATCGTAGTTGACTTTGGTCATTCGTTCAAAACTCTTTGCAACCAACTTGCTGTGATCGAACATCCTGTGGCTGATGTTGATCATGTTCACCGGTTCCTATGTGGTCTCGGGTCCTCTTTTGAGATGTTTTCCACTGCCATCCTCTCCACTCGGCCCACTTCTGTGTTCTCGGATGAACTATCTTCAAATATGGTCGAAGGTATTATTAAATGACAAATGACACAAAAGATTAATGGTGGTAAAAGTGGTATTGGATTTTCCAAAATAGCACCACCCATTAGTCATGATTATTCGTGTTTGCCTTCATTAGTTAGCATAACAGATAAAGATATGAGCTATGATTTGGGATTTTAACCAAAGTGTATCTTAAAATCTTCAGTCAACACTAATTTAACTGTTGATCCATTCACAAAAATTGAAATTAAACTCAATGATTCTAACTTTTGTGCAGAAAATATGAAGAAAGAGGGTTTATGGAAGATTAAAATAGTGATTATTATTTATATTTTCAAGATAACAAAAATAAAAATTATGCTAATAATATATCTACTTGTAATCCTTCACTACTAGTCAATGAAAAGATTGATTTTTCTATTCTCAAGACTGATTGTTGAACCGATTCTACAAAACAAAAGAAGATAAAAGCAAAAATGATTCATAGTGACAAATCTTGTAAAAGAAAACAATTAATTACATCATCATCCGACTTGAGAATTGATTTCAAGAATAGATTTGTTTCAAAATACAATATAGACAAAGAAGATTATATATTTTGAGAAATGAATGCTCGATTCTTAAAAATAAACTTCCTAATGATGCTAACCCTATGAAACAAGATGTTTGTAGTTAAGGTGTCACTAAAACTGGTTCAATTCCAGTATCTGTATCTCAAAATGTTAAAGCTACATCGCATGCCTCATCAGCTCCAAGTCAAAATCAACAGATAAAAAACAATTCCTCAATTCTTCCGGATCAATCTAGAAAAGTTTACGTTGATAGAGAGAAACGAGAGACTATTAAAGAATCACATGACCAAAGATATACTAAAGCCGGATTTTATGATAACTTCGGTGGTTATCATAAACAGTTCGAGAGAAATACACGAGTGAATGATATTTATCAGAAACTATGTTGTTTTGTTTGTGCCAAACCAAATCATATGGCAAGAAATTGCATTCATTAACATAAATCAATGAGCAAACAATGATTTCATGATATTATCTTCAAAAATAGAAAACAATTTTTTGTCAATGCCAAGTTTAATAAAAATTCAACTTATTCGAAATAGTTTGTTGCAAAACCAAAAATTTCTATAAAAGAAAACTTGAGCAAAATGAATCTTATTCATGAATCACATAGTTTTGATGAACGCAATATCAATTTCTTGAAAGATAATTTGAAAAAAAAATAACACGAAATTGACAAAGCCTACTCAAGAATGGAAAGTTGAGGTCAAGATTACAATTTCAAACATTATTGATGATTATGTGTTCGATGATAAAAGCGATATGATTTTAAAATCAGTAACATACTTTGATGAAAACAATGTTCTGAAGTCAACGATAGCTTTGGTTCCTAAAGCTAATTAAATTCATTAATATGTGGAGGAACAACCAAGGCAAGCTATAGATAGCTTATGGCATGTTGATAGCAGTAGTTCTAGACATATGACTTTAAAATGGTGGTTATGTTATCTTTACCGAGGTAAAATTACAAATAAAGGTAAAGTGACTAATGGTGTGTTAAGTTTTGAATACGTAAGTTTCGTTGAAGAATTAAAACACAACCTGTCAAGTGTTTTACCTTTGAAAGAATTTCAACTTATTAAACATTGTATGTATGCTCCAAAGGTAAACAACACACACTTGTTCTAATTCCAAGGTATCATAATACAACCCAACATCGTGAACATAATATTTCATGATGTTCGAAAACCATCTACATGAAAATATTTATTTTTCATTCATAAGTCATTGCTTGACGAAAATTGTTTCAAACTTGAGCATTTTAATAATGAGCATATACTATGCTTAAATTCTAATACAACAATTACAAAACGTACCAACTTTCTAGGGTTCAAATATGGTTTTGACTTTAATACCTTTCGATCTATTTTATATCATTTTATCTCTCAAAAATCTAAGATTGGTTTATTTTCTAATCTTTAATTAATAATAACTAGCGGACACCCGCGCTTCGCCGTGGTTTTATTTTAAATGTATACGAGAATGTCGCAATGGTAGTTTTTGAAATTATCATGATTTTTGTGAGTTCAATGATATACTCGCTCGAATTCTCGTGGATATCTACACATGCTTTAGTGTTTCGTTATTATATCGTTATGATACTATTAGTAACATATAGTATTTAGTAAGTAGTGGATATCAATTAAAATGAATAAGTTAAAAGTGTTTAAATAAAGCCTATTATTAAATATAGAGTTAATTACATGAAAGGTCCCTGTGATTAGGTCTGTTTTTATTTTCGGTCCCCAAGTTTGAAAAACTACAAGGTAGGTCCACAGGTTTGACAAAACGTAACACAACTGGTCCAAGTCGTTAATTTTTCCGTTAATTGCATGTAAAATGACCAAATTACCCTTAAGTATTAAATTTACTTAAAAAAATTAATACACATAAATATATTGCTAAGAGTGGGACCCATCCCATCATCTTCTTCTTCCTTTTTCTTTCCTAACCCACCACAATTACACCACAACCACCACCATTGATCATCTTCTTCTCCGGCCAGCCGCCGCACCTCACCACCCCTCCAAAGTTACAACACCTTTCGAAACCAGAACCACCATCACACCTGGAACTACCATGGCACTTGGAACCACCATCGCAGAACAACCTATCAACACAACCAAAAGAGGGGTTTTCTAATACCACCACCATACCACCTGTGATGGTTTGAAAACCCTAGTGTTTCAAGGCTCCGACTCGTTTAGGTGTTCATATGAAACCAAACACCACTATACCACCACCACCACCACCACCATCGTATAGAACCATCACGACGAGAGGTGAACAAGACACGTTGTCGTCGTATCCCTCTCCATTAGCTTCCCGCATTGGTGGTGGTGCGTTTATTAGATTCGTTGGAGCTAGATCTAAGGTAGTTGATATGGTGGTGGACTGGTGGCCTTGAGATAGGGGATGGAGGTGCTGTTGAAGAGATGAAGAAGGTGGGATGAAGAAGAAGGTAGGATGACCCACTTATTATTTCTTTTGAGTTAATTACATGTGGGCCCTATCATGTTTTGTTTAATTTGATTTTTTTAAACAAAGGTATAATGGTCATTTTATAAAAAGTTAACGGAAAAAGATAATGACCATCCATAGTGGGGACCAATTGTGTTACGTTTTGTCAAACCTGTGGACCGACCTTGTAGTTTTCAAACTTGGGGACCAAAAGTGAAAACAGACCTAACCACACGGACCTTTCATGTAATTAACTCTAAAATATAGAACATTGTATCATGATTAATAATACATTACTATCAAATTGTTACATGTACAATAACATGACAAAAGTATGAATTAAATTATAACACAATGTTGTTGTTGTTGTTATTAACCTTATAGTAAAAATAATTATTAGTATTAGCTTTACTATTAATATCCAAGTAACATGTAAAAAGATACATAGTCCAAACTCTTATGCTTTATATGGCGAGGAACAAAAACATAGATCTAATATAGACAATGTGACCTTATATTTCTAGCGTTATGGTAAATTACATAGTTGTAAAAAAATTACAAGATCATTATATTTATGCTTTAAATGTTTTTTCAAATATGTTATAATAAATTTAAGTTTGGGTTAGTTGATATTTAAGTTATAGTTTTCTTATTTAAAATCATTATCATTCAATAGAAGAAAAGCTAGGGATGGCTATGTTGAATTTGGTGAGAAGAAAGGCGACGAAAGTCATCCTCCAGAACAACAACAACAACAACAGAAATGCGTTTAGGTATGTTTCATGGAGAGAGATGACGACGATGTAAATCACAATGACATAGTTGTGATCGGAGGAGGTCCCGAAGGGTACGTGGCGGCAATTAAGGCTGCTCAGCTAGGCCTCAAGACTAGCTGTATTGAGAAGCGGGGTGCCCTTGGTGACATCTGCCTCAACGTAAGCTGCATCCTTTCCAAGGCCCTTCTTCATTCGTCCCGCATATACCATGAAGCCACCACTAAGTTTGCAAGTCATGGTGTCAGGTGCGGCCATGTGGAGCTGGATCTTCCCACCATGATGGCCCAAAAGGACAAAGCCTTCTCCAACCTCACTAGAGGGGTTAAGTCCCTCTTCCTGTCTCAAAGGCGCCTCCACCTTCTTGTCCCCTTCTCAACTCTCCGTCCAAGGACAAGGAGAAGAGGAGGATCATATCATCCACGGGATACACATCATCATTGCCATCAGCTCTTACGTCAAAGGACTACCCGAGATAAGCATCAACGAGAAGAGGATCGCCTGATCCACCGGAGCTTTCTCTCTAACCTAGATCCCCAACCGCCTCGTTGTCATCGGCGCCGGCTACATAGGCCTGGAGATGGGCTCCGTCTGGCCCGCCTTGGCTCCCACGTCACCATCGTCGAATTCTCCCCCGACATCGTCCCTTCAATGGACGGGGAGATCGGCAGGCACTTCCAACGCTCTCTCAAGAAGCATAACATCAGATTCATGCTCAAACCAAGGTGGTAACGGTTGACACTAGCTCCACTAATGTGGTGAGGTTGACCCTTGAGCCCTCAATCGGTGGTCACCAAACCCTTGTGGAGGCTGTTGTACCATGTGGTGCTTGTTGCTGCCGCTAGAACTCCCTATACAACCAAATTGGGCCTCGATAGGATCAGAGTGCAAACTAAAACCATCGATCAATTGCCTGTCGACAAAAAATTCTCCACAAACGTCAAAGGCGTCTACGCCATCGGTGATGTCATTCCAGGGCCTATGTTGGCTCACAGGGCGGAGGAGGATGGTGTCGCCGTGGCCAAGTTCATTTCCGGGAAGGAAGGACACGTGGGCTATGACAAGGTCCTAGGTGTGGTGTACACGCATCCTGAGGTGGGGTCTTTGGGGAAGACGGGGGACAGGTGTAGGAGTCCGAGTTAGCCTCAAAAGAAGAAAAACTCATCCATGAGGCTACTTTGGCCATAACCTTATAACGCATCCAGCGAGGACATTGCACGCACATGCCACGCTCATCCTCCATTGAACGAGGCTTTGAAGGAGGCTGCCATGACCACTTATGATAAACCCATCAACATCTAATTATCCTTCATCTGTCTCTTTGTTTATTTAGGATTCTACTTGTACGTTTTTCAATTTCCTCTTTGCATCTGAAATTCAATCATATTCTTGCTTCACCGTCTACTCATCTCCCCAGCAGGGAACGCAATGCATTTAGGTAATTAGGTTCATTTCAATCTTAAATAACACCTCAAAATTGCAACTTATCATCTCCATGTGACTCGTCCATATCCTTAAACTAATTTCACCTGGACTGTTTGTTTAACTGAACATATACTTTGGATTTGTGACAAATCAAGCTACAACATACTTACCTGGTAATATACCACTTACAGCAAAGCTATTCTTAAGGTTTGCAAAAGGAAGCGATGAGATCATATCTTTCCTTTATCTCGGATGACAAAGAGGCTACTAAAGTCATACTCATTTGGTTTGGGAAAACCAAGCCAAACAAACGGACGTGAACCAAATTTAAGTAAACAATTACAAAAGCCATAAACATTTATACATATTACTTTATATTGTGTGCAATCCTACAACACTTTTTGACCTTGATTTCCACAAACACAAAATAATTAATCACAAATATGCCATAACAAAGGTTCAGTTTAGGTTTTGCTCATTTGCATAAAGCCTGCTTGCCTGCCAAAATTGGAGTCTCTGTACTTTTACATTCTACTCTCACATAAACATGAAACTTAACTTTGTTTGCTGGCTGTTTTCTTTCCTTTCTTTTGTTTCTGCTTAAGTTGAGTGAGCCCTGCTGCAGAGATCTTGACGTTTCCAATAATCGCAGCCATCAGCTCTGGGTCTGTACATGCCTTCATCAACTCTTTCTCTCGTTGAGTTGCTTCCGCCATGTGACCAAACAGATTCATCGCCATTTTTGCAGCTAAAAACCCAAAGGGAAATTAACTTCATCATCATCCAAAAACACAAAACAGTATTCTCTTTTCAGCATTTTTTGTTTATTGAAATTTGGAAAGAGTACCTTTTCCTTTCTTTGCTGTTCCAGGGATTATCTTGACACGATATTTATATGATTGTACAGCAGTGTAAGGAGCACAGACAGGCACAGCATACAAAAGAATGTCATTTGGTAAAGGAACCCCTGTCAGATAATCCACATCATTCAATTTCTCTTTCTCATCTTCACCAATCTCCTTTATATCATCTTCTTCCATTGCTATCATCTCCGCTTCATTAAGTCTATCAGTTGCACTACCTCCATTTGCATCTTCTTCACAATCTTTAGCTAGATGCCCAACCTTTTTACACTTGTAACATCTTTTTGTAGCATCTCCGTTGCCTGCATCAACAACCATTACATTAAAACAAACGCTTTATATGTTCAGCACAATAGTGATGGTGACGCATACCGCCGCCTACAGGTGTCAACTCTTTGCTAGTAGTTATCGCTTCACTCTGCGCTTCTTGTTCGCCAGATTTTGCTTTCCCAGCAGACTGCAGTATGTTCATGGTAAACACTGGTTAGCCAAATGTGAACCGGCACAAAACAATGCAACTTATAGTACTCACAGCAAGTAAAGCCATTCGGATGTTTCGCTCTTCCTCATCTTGATCCCGGTATTTTTCTTTCATCTTCTTAAGTTTACCCTTCTGACCACGGCTGACTTTCACACCACCATCCACCATTAAATTTTCAACATTTTTGTCTTCAGATTTATACTTCTTTTTCTCCACAATTTCAATCACATGGCCACCATCTCCACTTTCACTATGTGTTTGTCCTTTCTTGAGCTTTCTTCTTTCTGCTTTGGAAATATAAGGCTTCTCCCTACTCACTGTTTCTTTCTTCTCCTCGTTATTTACGTCAGAGTCTGCTTGTGAAGAAGCAAGGAGCCCATATTTTTTAGCAGCTGATCCAAGCTCGAGAGCTCTATCTAGGAGATCCTCAAGTTCAGGGGACACAAATGCAGCGGATGTCTCCTCTTCCACAGAAACTTGTCTCGAATTGGAGCTAATGCCATGATTGTACTCAGCTTCAGAAGATAAATTTGTCACTTTTTGGTTATCTGTTGGTAAATCAGAAACATTCCCTGGATATTCAGCATCCTGTGATTCATTCTCGGAACTATCAGACAATTCTCTAAAAGGCACCGTGCCCTCAGATTCATCAAGTCCTTCATCTTCACCCCTTACTCTCCTTTCATTCAGATGAGATCCCAATGAAGTCTCATCCAAACGGAATAACATTCCAAAACCCATGATTAAAGGATGAGGTGGAAGGAAATTTTTTTTTCCTCTGATCATAAAACTGCCAACTGTAAGATATTCCCCAGTAGGAGCAGTTTTACTTACCTGGTGTGGGTACACCCACCATGCACTGGTAACAATCTTTGAGTTCCATGCCTGGCTATGGCAGACCTACATCACAAAAATGAATAAAATTGTTATGAATATCCTAATAGAACTCTGATCAAACATCAAGGAATTTTCTATTTTAAATGTTTATGATCATGAGTACAATTTAATGATTTAGAAACCACATTACAATCAAGGTAGATGTGAATACTGGCAACTTATTTCCACTCATGAAGAAGAAATCGATAGTTTGTAACTTACAGTGAAAGATCCTGCTTGATTCAATGTAAGAGGGGGTACAGGATTATCAGGCTTGTGATTCTTGATCACTGTACTCGAAGCTCCATGTAATTCTGCATGGACATACCTGCAAACCTCTTATATCAGCACCATAAATTAACACCATATAGCACAGATAGCACCATCAATAATGTGTGCTAAAAAAGAGTATCCAGCATATGGGTCCACAAAAGAGCTTTCACGTGTTTGAAACTTTGAATGTTACTTCAGTACAAGCCATTAAGCCAAGTAAATGAGATGATATTGGGCTGTTAACTTGAAAATAAAGACCTCAGCAACCCAAGAACAAGATAAAAGATATGGACATCATTCAGATCTCTTTTATTCTTTCTCTGTGCTTACTAAATGACTAGCAGTTACAATTACCATTTATTATGCTCAAGATATGACTAATTATTACAACAAGCAATTTATCTACTGAAATCGAACCAAAGAAAAGGGTTCATAAAAACGGTAAAAGACATTAAGGACAAGCATTAAAGCACAAAGCTGCACCTAGTTAGAAGTTAGAAGTAGCAGTATGCACTCACAGATCTCCTTTTGACATGTAGCGTTTGACTATCATCTCATTCTGTTGAGCATCCCGTCCGCTGATAACCAAATAATTCTCACTGCTGATGAACCAATTAAACTTTTCAAACCAGTGCACTTTTCGTATATGTGATATGGCAGCAACAGATTTTTCCTGATAATTTCACCATTAGCATAGTTAGTAAAGATGGCACGGAAACAAAGAAGCTGAGCAGAAATCATTAAAAGGAAAGACACGGCTGATGTGATAAGTGCACAACCAGCTAAAACTGTTTGATGGGAAATTGTTGGGAGACAACTGGATAAATAAACAGGAAAAAGAAAAAAACTGATATTTGAGGGAAACAGTCCTTGACTCTTTTTTTATTAATCAAAGACTTTATCAAATACAATACCGATAACCTCTATATATAATAAACCAAAAACTTACCCACCAAGATACCTGATGCCAGGAAATCAATACTATCCTTAAATAACTCTAATTTATTACCAAATTGAACTTACCAAATCAAAGACTCAAACGATACCAAAACAATAAAACTAAACAAACTCTAAACACCAAAAACTGGGCAGAAAACCCATGACCAAACTTCAACCCATTTGACCCATTTATCTTCTAACCCACAATTAGGATCAAGTCCAGCATACCTGAGACAGTTGCTGACGTGTCTTCTTTTCAGCAGCCTTGAAGGCTTTTGCATGAGCTGTAAGAGTTTTTTCTTGCTTGCTCTCCTGTTTTTTCTTTTGCTCATACCACCGTCGAGCATTGGCATGAGCAGAAAGTGATAGATCGACTTCCACCTAGAAGTGAAGAACATACATTCACAACTTCCGCGTATACTTCAAAGGGCTATCAATAATATCGGTAGGTATTGTGGCAATAGAGGATATGAGATGAATATAAATGAAGCATATCATAAATACCCATAAAATTGAATACTTTAAGAAGTCAAACATATGCCCCGAGTGAATAGTTGCAATAGTGGCAAGACCACAAAAATAAGCAAGATTAATATGATTTCGTTAGCATTAGTGGATGCACTAATCTATCATGGATGTTAAAAAAATAAAATGTGGGTAATAAAAAGTCCAAGTAACACCTTTTCGACAGGTTGAGTAATTTCATCATCATCCATTTCATCAAGATTGTTACTCAAAAGCAGACTCATGGAATTTCTTTCCAGATGTAGTTTGTCAATAAGACACGCAACTGGATTTCCAGATTTCTTCTCCTCTTTCACCATCCGGGTCAAATCATCCCAATTCATTCCATTTGCAAGAGCTACTCTAACTGCCAAGATAGCAGCATCCACATCTTCTAAATTGTATTCTATAAGTTCTGCCATTGTGACAGCCCGATCTACTTCTTTCTTCAGTAGTTGCACACGGTTTTCCTGTAATAAAATCTTTCAATAAGCTCAACAACATTTATGATATTGTTTGACGAATAATTATAGATGTGCCCTTTAAGCGCAGTTTAAGAAACTACGCATACCACATCGGCACATCTACATGCATTTTACATACTTCTGGTGCAGTCTCAGCTGTTAACTAGTTATATATCTATTTAACTCAGTTTGAAGGTTTTCCAGGTTTACTTGGTTTAATCAGCATCATGCCTAATAGATAGAAACATTGAAACTAAAAAATAAAGAACAAAACTGCAACAAAGCTGCAGTTAATTAGTGGTTAAGTACGCACCACACAGATTTCTAAAGAAAATTAACCCACCAAAATTAAAAGGAAAGGGAACACCACACCACCAAGAATCGAATATCTATAGAAAAAATAAAGATTTCAAAGAAAATAGAGGTTAAACTCCAAATCTCTATTCATCATTTCTTCCTAATGAAGTAACACATCCCCCAATATATAGAGATATTACAAGGCATCTCTCTAGACAAGAAATTACAAAAGCTGGGAATGAAAAATTTGTTATTCTAGTAGAAAAATTCAGCCAGTAATAAAAGAAATCTGCCGTTCATCCTTTGGGACCACTGTCTGCACCTATTCTAAGAATTTGATCTTGTCCCATTGATTTTCAATTTTATTATTGACAAATAAGTTGAATAAAAGATCAGACTTCTTTGGCTGGATTCTACGCTTCATTTCCGGGTCAAATAATTACCAGATAATAATAATAAAAACACATATGTGTGCATGTGACTATGTGAGCAACTTACTGAAAGCATATAAAGATGGACAACTTGTGAGCAACATAAATCCTTTGTTGTAACCAGGATCACCTAACAACTCCCTAAAATGTAATGCAGAAGGTAAGACAATCATAGCTTGATTTAAATCCATGAGAATTTCTTGGTTACTGTTGAATTGCTTACTGTTTTCAGGTACACCCATATCAGTGCCCCCTCTAATTTTTGTAAAATTAATAGACATGTTTTATCATAGTATGAATGTATGATCATAATTTTATAAAATTTAATTAGCATCATGATCCTTCCTTCCATTGATTCTGGCTATACTATTATTTTATTCATCCCGTCATTTGTGCAACGAATATAGCTTTTTGTTAAAAATGCTAAATGATCGTTGAACAATTTAAACAAATGCGAAATACATTGTTGGACTTCTATCACATAAATAGATAAAATCAACTTGGAAAATGAATTTTACTCACAGCCTAGTCTACTAAACTAAGAGATGTTAGGATGCAACATTACAAACATGTTTAATTATAAAACCTGGGGAAATGAACCTCGGGTGAATCAAATTTCAAGCTTTCATGTTTAAAGCTAGAATTACAGAGTGTATATGAACTAGGACCTGATCATTGCGAATTTTGGAAAGTCTCTGCATTGCAGAACTCTCTTTTGCTTGTTGTTGCTGTTCAGCTCGCTGGCTCTCAATTTTACTGTAGAATTCATCCAATGCAGCATCAAAGGTCTCAAATTTTACAGACACCCTCGAGCTGAACTGATTTAACAATAACGGACAGAACTCATCATAAATCTGCAAAAAAATAGTTCAAAGCATGTCAAGACTAACAAAATGGAAAAGGTTCTTGTTATTACCAATATGAAGAACTACTTATCAAAGAAAGAGTAGTTGAAGTAAAACAAGGAACCAGTAAGTGTGTGCAACGGTGCAAACAACATAAGGTTGAAAAATGAGGAGATTGAGAGTTTTCATTATTCATTTGATGAAATTACATAAATTTGAAAACCAGAGATAAGAAATCTGAAGGAATCAAATTAGATAAGCTTATAAACATGAGCCTGCTTATATTGAGTTGAACACGTTTTACTAGGTTATTTGGCATACCCCCCTTCTGTAGGAAGAAATTTTTACTTTTAAGACACAAAAAGCAAACCGTATGACTTCTCAGCTTTATAACTAACATATATTCTTTAACTTTCTAAGAAAATTGTGATAAGATTAACTTTCACAGAATGAACCACAAAGAGAAAAATTACATGCATTAATTTCACTACCAAATTAACAGAATTATTAGTTTCTTACAAACAACGATTAAAGACAAAAGGTAACCTGATCAGTGCCAGATGATTCAACAGGGATTTGATCCTTCCCTATTTTCTTCCGCTGCATTAAGATGTATCCTTCCGGAATTTTAGCACCTGAAATAACATCCTCCAGCCAGTCCTCAAACCGCTTAACACCTTCAGAAAGAGCCTGAATGCTACTATCCTCTAATTTCATGTCCTTAGAAACTTTCAAGTTTGGAGTTAAGTGAGCATCTAATACAATATGTTCTGATAATGCTGGCCCATAACCCAAAGCCTCCCCCAGAACAACCTTCAATGTAGCTTGTTTGGCATGGGTACTATCCTTCTTTTTACTAGAATCAGAGGACTTGATTGCCTTGTGATTCCCCTTTTTAGCTTGTGGTGGACCAGGTGAGTCATTTACACCTGAATCATCTTCCACATGTTCAACAATTTGGTGATTGTTGAAGGATATTAGTGTTGACTGTAACTTTGCACCATCAGTTCTCTCAAAGACTCTGCAACTTTCAATCGGATAACGATGGCGGGCCATGATAGCAAATCCCTTATCATCATCCCTAAATCAAGTTAGTTAGTAGCAAATTGCTTAATTCATAGACTGTAAGAATAGAGAACCTAAGAACATGTACGTATGTAACCTGTTGATATAAAAAGAAGCATGACGAAGATATGATTCTAGATTTTATACCTGTGTGACCGCAGAAGAGTTAAAACCACGAATTCAGAATCGGTGAGGAGTATGTTTCCTTGTGCATACAACTCCAATATAATGTAGTAAGCATTAGCACCGACCCCAAATTGAAAGAGAACTATCTGCTCAGATGAAAGGGTAAATGAGAAATAAACATGCTAAAGAAAACACAATACAATAATCAATGAGGTATAAGTAAATGCATTAACAAGATATACCCGATCATATCCAAGCTGCCTTACATCCTCAAGCCTTCTAGTTCTTATGTGTTTTCGCAATTTGAGAGTAAACCCAGAAGGAGTATTGCTTTTATCCCTGCAAACATCAAAGAAACCAAATGTACACTTTAAAACATTTAACAACTTACAGCTTATTGCCTGCTCTTATATGCACACAAACATAGATGTCTTCTTCCCTTAGCTAAGTTAAATCATTTTGTTTTCGATTACAGAAATGTTCTGTCAAAATGATTGACACTTATATAGTTAGTTATAGAAAATACATGCAGTATTGTAACTCGTAAACAATATGAAAGGTGCTACAGATATATTCACGTCACTTTTACACCAGTTATCTAAACATTGATTTCTAAAATCCGAACTATATTTCTAGCTCTTGAACCTAAAAATTATATCTAGATGATCTGCAATGGCATAATACAAGGCCACCCCTAGCTTTAGACATGTCAATCTATCAATAACGGGTTTCAGTTTCCATAGCGCACTCACAGCATTCTAGTTCCCATAAAGCACTCACAGCATTCTAGTTCCCATAAAGCACTCACAGCATTCTAGTTCCCATAAAACCTATGTTGTCAAAAGCACAAAAAGCGCTCATCTAGGCGCTCAGGCCAGGCGAGGCGCACCAAAAGCGCCTTCCACTGTCATAGGCGCTCTTCCGATGAGATTCCGGCCAAACACGACCTTCCGACGACTTCCCGGCTAGATTCCGGCCAAGTTCAGGACGGATTCTGATGAACTTTTGTATATTCCTGCCATACTCCGTCTGGATAGGTATGTGTTGAGTACTTGAGTTGCATTATGAGAGTGCAGAAATTTGAAGAACAAAGAAAGAAGATGAAGTATATACTTTGCAGGGTGGAGAGATATGGTTAGAAGAGAGAGGCATGAGAACTAGGTGATTTTATGTGTTAAAGCTGAGTTGATTTCTAGAGGTAGGTACTGAATTGATTTTTTTTTCCTCTGCAAAAAGTGACCGTAAAAGGTAGTGTGCACGTACCAAACTCCATAAAAAATTGCTTTTAGTTTGAATATTAAACAAGTATAGTATAAGGTTAGTAGTTTTTTTGTTATAGTTATATATATATTTTTATTTTTTTAAGCCTATTATACATATTTTTATTGTTTTCTAATAGTGTGCCTTTTTTATATGAGGCGCGCGCCTTTTTTGCGCCTCGCACCTAGGCGACAAGCGAGGTCTTTGCGCCTTGAGTGTGCCTTGCGCCTTTGACAACTATGCATAAAACACACAAAATTCTGATCTGACATGTACCAAATTGGGATGAAGGGAAATAGAACAACTAGAGAGGAAGAATGGAAGCAATTTATTCTTCATATTCATTCCTCATGCAAAATAAGAAGACAATGACCACTATTATAGCCTTACATGACTCTTCAAATAAGATAAGTACCCACTAACTATTGTTAGGTAATGACCCCCTACTTTACTAGATAAAGACCCCCTTCCAACTAACTAGTTACCAAGAAATAAACTCACTGCAAACCCAATGCTTTCAATACCCACGATCATTTCCCACACACTGCATGAGCATGACACAATGACAGGAACAACAAAGCAGAACTCATGGTCATGGCGGGGGTGCATGGCGACATGAAATTGGAACAAAGGAGTTGCGCTTAAAAACTCATTGTCTAGAAAAAAAAGAAAAATACAAGCGACTCAGCCACAGCGGCCGCCACACGATTCTTCTCCGACATTCACAGTAGATTTAGTGAAGCCCCAACGGTGGGCGCCACTCCAGCTTTCCGGCTGCACATTCTTTGTGTTCTTCCATGCTTAAACGACCGTACTCCATAGATAAAAAGGATGGGATGGTGAGATTTTTGTTTATGCATATCACAAGCCTTATACAATGCCTTGAATTATAGACCACAACTTAATTGAGTTCAAGCAACTTTGTGTGGTTGAATCAATGACGATGAACGGGTGGTTGATTGTGGAGATTAGCACTAAGCAGACAGGTTTTGTTGCGATGGTAGAAAAGAGAAAAAGGATCAGTGAATGTTAGGAGAACTAATGTCATTACTTGTTCAAGCTAGTAACCGTATCTTGGAAGTTGAGCTTTGGGAGGAACCAAAACCTATGTAGACGATACAGCGGATGGTGTTCATTTTGGTATACGTGTTGGTGCGGCTAATAGTGCAAGGAGGCGAGGAATGGCTGAGACGCATGAATGAGCCACGTCAAAAGCAAACAATGGGATGTATGGTAGTTTGTATCCAACTAAGGCTTCAATAGCGACAATCATAGTTGCCAATAGCGAATAGCGGTCAATAGCAACAAGCTACCTGTATGCTACATAGCGAATAGCGGTAAATAGCAACCGCTATTTCATGTTTAGCGATACACTATTAGAAACAAAAAATAAACAGTCACGCCACTAAAATAGCTAAAATAGCACTAAATCCCTCTTCTTTTATAGCTAAAATAAACATTCACCATTTATATTTATAAAAAATTAAGATAAAAAATAAAAAGTCGCTATTTAAGCGCTACAGATGACATGTACATATACCTAGCGCCCTATAGCAAGCACTATTACTACTATTGACAACTATGTTAAGGATTCCCCTCCTCTCTAAACTACCAACTAGAGATCATGACTCCATAATACCAGAACCCAAACATGGTGCTTAAATTAAACTCATTTTCTAACATTTCAGAAGCCCAACTAACTCTACTTATTAGAAAATTAGATGTTATTTTAAATTATTATTATATTAGGAGGATTAGAATGTAAATATTTCTTCTATAAATATCTTGTATTGTAACCTAGTTGAATCACAATCAATAATCAAATCTCCATCAAAGTTTATTTTGGTATCAAAGCCATCTAGGCTCTAACCCTAATTCGCCGCCTACTCTCCTCCCTCTACTGCCGGAAACAACCACCACAGTCGACAACACCCACCCTGGTTCTTCTTTTTGCCCAACAACAACCCTTCTGTTCCACAACTAACAGCCGATAGCATCCACAACAGCTATCACCCTTTTTTTTTCCTGCTACAGCCCAGTTCATCTTCTTATGGCATCCCTTGTTGCTTTCACCACCACCGAAAAGACAGCCCATAACTCCCACAAGTTTGCGTTTAATTTATCTCCTACCAACTATGGTCACTGGAAAACCATGCTGAAACTGTTTCTAATTACCAATGGTCCATTTGGTTGTGTTGATGGTTCCATCTCGTGTCCACAACAATATCTTCCAGCCTCTACCACATCCCAAGACAAAGAGGGTGTATCCACTACAGTGTCGCCGCCTATTCTCAACCCTGATTACAGAACTTGGGTTCCCAACGATGCTCATGTTTGTATGTTGATCATGTCCACTATATCCGAAGCATCATTTCAGCACGTTCAAGGCTCTACATCGCGTGACCTATGGCTCTCCCTTGAACGTGCTTATGCTCCTCACACCTCTTCCCAGGAATATACTTTATAAACTCAATTATTGAAAATTGAAATAAGGGGTAATGAGTCTTCTTCTACATACTTGAACCGGGCTCAGGAGTGCTCACATGCACTTGCCAATATTGGTGAACGAATGAAAGAAAAGTATCTAATTTATGTTGGTTATATCTGGTCTCCGTGAGGAATACAATACTCTCAAGTCCACCTTCCTTACTCACCCTCCTACACAATTTTCAGAACTCTATGGGCTGCTTTCTGATCATGATTATATGTTAAAGAAGGCAATGCCTGAAGTCATTCCAGCTCAGGCCTTTGTTGCTACTTCTAGCAGCCCTATTGATGTTGGTACCTCCACTATTTCTCCAGGTTACTGCACTATAGCGTTTGCTGTCCCAATTTGGTCTCCAGGTGCAACCCCAGACAAATTCATCTCCTCAGGCTTTTTATGCTAACAGGGGTGGTAGTAGGGGAGGTCGAGGTCAAAACCGCAATTCAAACCGAGGAAGAGGCAACTACAACAATCGAAGCCCACAGGATTACTCACACAATTGTTCTAACAGAAATCAGAATGGAGGAGGTAATCGTAGTCAATTTTCTTGGGAATCTAATCAAAACACTGTTTTTGGCACATGTAACAGGTGTGGTATTGGTCATATTCCATCACAATGCCCCAATCATGATCCGTCTACATACAAGAGACCACCACCATCAGCAAATTATGTTGATTATCACTCACCAGCTTCGACTTCATGGCTTCCGGATACGGGCTCCAGTCATCATGTTGCTTTTAATGCGTCAGGGTTTGAACATTCTGAAACTTACCATGGCGAGGACAGTCTTCATGTTGGCAATGGTAAAGGTTTACCCATTCTTCATATTGGTTCTTCAAAACTTTATTCTTCAACCAAAACCTTTTCCTTACCAAGTATTCTTCATGTTCCTCAAATTAAACGTAACTTACTTTCCGTACAACAATTTTGTCATGATAACAACGTTTATTTTGAATTTCATTCCACTTTTTTTGTTGTGAAGGACATATCCACACACACTACCCTCCTCACAGATCCAAGTAATAATAGTCTCTACTCCATCAATCTGTCGTACATGCAACCTCTTCCCAAAGTTGCCTTCTTGGCCGGTCGTGCTCTCGCTCAAATTTGGCATCAAAGACTTGGGCATCCTCATCACAAGCTTTGATTTCTATGTTATCTAAATATCATTTACCATTATCAAATAAATGTCCTAATTTTGTTTGTGACTCTTGTTTTATCAGCAAATCCTCCAAATTACATTTGTTTTCTTCTAATTATAAAAGTTCCAATTATCTAGACCTTGTATTTGTGATGTTTGGGGACCCGTGCCCGTTACTTCATCTAACATGCACCATTATTTCTTGTTATGTGCTGATCATTATTCTAGTTTCATGTGGATTTTCCCTTTAAGACTAAAAACGCTTTATCACCATGGCTGAACGTCAGTTTCAAACCAACTTAAATCTGTTCAAACTGATTGGGGTGGAGAATTCAAAAACCTTTCTCCATTCTTCTCCTCACTAGGTATCATCCATCGGCTTTACTGTCCCCATACGAGTGAACAAAACGGTACAATGGAACGGAGACACAGACACGTTGAAACAAGGCTTACTCTTCTAGCCCAATCTCACGTTCCACAGCGTTTTAGGCATCTTGCGTATGATACAGCTGTTTACTTGATAAATCGAATGCCTTCTCGTACAAACAACATTTCCCCTTTTGAACATGTCTTCAAATCCAAACCAGACTTCTCCTTTCTACGTGTCTTTGGGTGTTGTTGCTACCCACATCTACGCCCATACAATAAACACAATATGGACTTCCGTTCCACTCCGTGCGTGTTTTTAGGCTACAGCACATCTCACCACGGTTATAGATGTCTTGATTCCACATCCCATCGTATCTATATAGCTAGACATATCCGATTTGACGAGTCCTTTTTTCCTTTTAAAGCCACCACAATCCCACCACCTGCTCCACCACCGGCACCGTATGTCTCGTCATATCCAAATCCAGTTCCCAATTCTATCGTCCTTCAACCACAAACCATTAATCTCCCACAACCTACAATCATTCACACTTATAAACGCAAGCCTAAACCACCCCCTACCAAACCTTCTCCTGTTCCTCACCTCAGGTACAATCACCACCCCCCCCCCCCCCGCCTTCCACTTCACCCTCTCAGCAACCGCCTTCATCCAACCCCACCTTCCATTCGACTGCTACAGCAGCCACTCCACCTCCTTTCCGCCAACGCCCACCGAACTTACGTCAAAATCCTACTCAATCAAAACCATTTAACCCCTCTACCTATCACACAACCACATATTACTTAGACATCGAACCACCAACCTTTACTATTGCCAACACTATACCGCAATGGCGTCAAGCCATGTGTGAAGAATATTCAGCCTTGATGCGCAATGGCACTTGGTCTTTGGTTTCCAGGTTCCGGACGCAAATGTTGTCGATTGTAAGTGGGTTTACAAGCTTAAACGTGATCAAACAGGGGTTGTTAAGCGCTACAAGGCGCGTCTGGTTGCTATGGGGTTTAAGCAACAACCAGGCATTGATTATCATGAGACATTTAATCCGGTTGTGAACGCAACCACCATTCGTGTTGTCTTATCTCTAGCTGTTACCCAACAATGGCCTTTACGTCAGCTTGACGTCCAGAATGCTTTCCTACATGGGGATCTACAGGAAACAGTTTATCTTCGGCAGCCACCTGGCTTTGTGGATAACTCCAAACCAGATCATGTGTGTCTTTTACACAAATCTCTATATGGCTTAAAGCAAGCACCGCGATCTAGGTTTAATCGGTTATCGGGTGTTCTTACAGCTCTTGGTTTCCAGGGGTCTCGAAATGATCCGTCACTGTTTGTTTATTCTTCCCGAGGCACCCTATTGTATATGCTTGTTTATGTTGATGACATCATCTTGACAGGTAACAATCAGCAAGCTATTGATCAAGTTGTGCATAACCTTAGCAACACCTTTACTATGGTCCAAGCTAAGGCTCGCGGCCCAGCCTTAGCTTGCGAGGGAATATTAGACAATTAGATGTTATATTTAATTAGGATTAGAATGTAAATATTTCTTCTATATATATCTTGTATTGTAACCTAGTTGAATCACAATCTATAATCAAATCTACATCAAAGTTTATTTCTACTGGTGTTCACGAGTCAGATCCCATTCATGACTACAGCCTACCCTCTTAAGAAAACTGCTTCGTCATTTGTATCTATTATTAAAAAAAAGAGGGAAAAAAAAGAGGGAGGGAGCCAGGGTTTTGAAGGTATGGAAGATTGAAATAAGGCGGAGATGTTTGTCAATTCTTATTCATGGTTCAGATGCAGACACAAACATTTAATCCACAGCAGGGTAGCCACATCATTGTTATCAAAGTAATATCTTGCTTATATGCATCCAATAATAGTTACATGTGAATGAAAGGTTACCTGAGATATGCAGTGGTATGCAAACGCACACCACTTTCCATGAGCAACAAAACCTTCTCACTCTCTCCCGATTCTGTAATTCCACTGCTATTCATCAATTTGAATACATAGGTCTGCAAACCAGGATGAGTAAAGTATTTCATCATGAGTCTAGAATGGCCCTAATGTGGAGAAAATACACACATGTGGGTTCTGACCTTAGGAGAGAGGTCGTAGACATTAGAGCAGCGCATCCCGATTAAGCGACGTAAGCATTTGACCTCGGCGGCGACGTCCGCCGTGTTCATCCGAACCTTTACCATCTCTCAAAATCAAATCTAGGGCTTTTCCTCCTAATCGCAATCAAATCTTTTAATTTCTTTTCTTTCCTATTCTTTTCTTCAGCAGGCAGTAGTCGAGGGTTCAGGTTCAGGAAGATGGTGCCGGCGATGGGGAGGGTTTTGGTTTGGTAAAAAGATATCAATACCATTTAATTTAATTTTAATTTAAAATGAGTGTTAAACTGGGACTCCAACTCAGCATATTATAAGAAGTAGTGGTGTAAGCGAACCAAACCGGCTCGAGATCTGCTGGAGATCGACTCGGTAAAATGCTTGATCAAGCCGAGCCTAAGCGAGCTCGAGCCCGATCTCGAGCCTGAAATATTACTCGATTATTAATCGAGCCTGAGCCCGAGCCTTGCATTCAAAGATCGTTTAGGCTCGCGAGCCTTAACGAGCCTAGTTGGATTTATATATATATATATATATATATATATATATATATATATATATATATATATATATATTATATGTAAAAATGTAAAATATTATTTCTCCATACTAATTAGTAATTACTACCCTTAAAAAGTTAAAACCCTAAATTGTTTCAAATTCCATCTACTCCACAGACCACATTTCCAAATCAGTGAATAACGATTTCATCCTTCATCTTCCTGTCGGCTCCCGTCCTCCCCTCTGCAACTCGACACCCCCATCTTCCCGTCGACGGTAGCCGATTTTTCAGCCTCGTCTTCCCGTGTCCCTCCTTTCGGCAGTTGGCACCCGCAAGCAGCCTCATCTTCCTCATTGTTCAGCCTCGTCTTCCCATCTTCCCTATTGTTCAGCCTCGTCTTCTCGGTTTTTCAGCCTCATCTTCCTCATTGTTCAGCATCGTCTTCCCTATTGTTCAACCTCGTCTTCCCTTCGGCAATTGGCACCCTCAAGCAGCCTCATTTTTCAGCTTCGAGCTGAGCTTTGGCTTGTTAGTTGTGTTTTATGAAAACTAAACCGAGCCTATACGAGCCGAGCTCGAGCTTTAGTTTCGCTACTCGAGCCGAGTTCGATCCACGAATAACAGGCTCGAACGAGCTCGAGCTCGAGCTCGAGCTTTAAGAAAAATCCATCGAGCCGAGCTCGAGTACTATAAGGCTCGGGCTCGGCTCGGCTCGTTTACACCCCTAATAAGAAGTTTAACTCGCTTCAGTAGGATGGGAGGAGAAAAACAACTATTCAAATTGCATTCCATGTCATATTTTAGAGAGTTAATTACACGATTGGTCCTTGTGTTATAACCATATTACAGTAGTGGTCTCAAATTTTAATAAATTACATCATCAGTCTCTAGTTCACACTGTAACACCGTTGGTCCCTAGAGTGGATGTCTGTTAAATTTTACCGTTAGTTTTTTTTAAATGACAATTATACCCCTAAAATATTAATTAGTAATAATATAATTAATTGTCAACCAACAATGCCCCACCAGCATCACCATTGACCTGACCACCGTGCCCCCATCATCCCCACCACCGTCCCCCTCGTTTGAGTGCCTGACTACCACCATGACCAGAACCACCCTCGGCCACCATCACCATACCACCACCGTCACCGGACTACCAACAACAGAACCACCCGCAACCACTATCACCATACCACCTCCACCCACATCGTCTGACTACTACCATCACTATTACGCTATCATCTGACCACTACCACCATCATCGGGCCTAAATCTAATATTCACCATAATCACGCCCTAGATCTGACCCACTATCATTAGCTCCATAAATCTGCTGGTGGCGTCCCAGTCAATGGTGGGGGCGTCGCCGGACAGCAGCGGCGACGGGATTCGCTAAGAGAGAGATGAAGGGAAGGGAGGAGGTGTTGATTTGGTGGTTGATGGTGGTTGATGGTTATTGATGGTGGTTAGATTGATAGTGGTGGGTGGCAACGGTGGTGGTGTATGACGGTGGTGGGTCGTATTTAGTTGCGTCCCAACATGTGACTCGTATTTAGCATAGTAGTTGATGTACTCACAGGAGTTGAGTCGTTGATATTTGTGAACAAGAATCATATTAGCTTCAAGCCTTTGAATAGGATTCAACTTCGACTTCGACCATTCGTCCTTTAATGGGTATCAATACAAACGTGGTTACTACGTAGCCGATGGCATATATATATTCTTCTTGGTCCACTTTTGTGAACTCATATTCTTATCCTGTTGAGTACAAGGAAAAGAAATTTAAAAAGACGTACCGATAAGAAAAAGAAAAAGAATGAACGGTAGAAAATGATGCTCATCATTTGGGTGAATAGCAGCAAGGGTCTGTAAGAAAAAAACAGGAAACGAGCTTTTGGTGTTTTAAAAGCGAAATGAAAAATACTTGCATGCCCGGCTAGAGCGATGAAGATAGAAAAAATGAGAAATTAAATGTATACATGCATCATACTGTAAGGCCCCGTTCCCGGGACACTCACAGTTAGACATTCATCACACATAATATTTAAAATCATATTACAATTCATTAAAACATTGCAGCGGAATAATCTAACAAAAACCATTTCATGCATTAATAATTACTTTTGCAAAGTAATACATCGTTGTTAGAGTTACAAAAGATATATGTCATTTGACGCATTACAACACGAAAATATCATTGTTACACAAAATGGATGCCAGTCAAAACTCGCCAAGTAGCTCCTCCCAATGCCATCCTCAGCAACCATTACCTGTCAACTGAAAATGCATAAAAGTCAGCAATGCTGAGTGAGTTCTAGTTTTATAATAGAAATACTTTACTTTCGATTAAAAAACCTTCCTTTACTTTTCATTCGTGATCATTCATCATACGTACATATAGATAATACTTATTATTATCTTTCATCATCATTCATCATCATACTTTATTCGTTCATTCATTATTATCTTTCACTTTCATCCGGACCAATGCCATGTGCTATACCCCGAACATTATGCACGAAGCTGGTTACTAGGCCGAAGTCTATTAATAGACCCCTAACATTGTGCACGAAGCTGACTCCAGTACCTGGGGCAAGCGACAAGGGTCCCATACGTTTGGTCAATCACAAGGATTAGACCCCCGTGTGCATCCTTCTGGGTTAGCTAAACCGCACACAGTTGAGCTAACACCCTTCATTGGGTGTGAACCTCCTTACGTTTGCTTGCAAGACTCTTCTTTCATTCTTTACGTTCCACTTTTCATTAACATTAACTTCCGCTTTCATTATATAATACTTTACGTTTATTAACATAATCACACCACGTAAAGCCACGGAATAATACATAATAAGGAACATAAAGAAAACAGGCCATAACCTACATAACATCATCATATAACATCATATATCATCCCCGAAAAACATCCCGAGTCATAGCCTAAAAGTCCCTCTTTCCAGATAATTTCTAAGTCTTTAGGCGCAGGGGCACTATGCAGGCGCTTGGTCACTATGCGGGCGCATGAATACTTAGGCGCATGGGCGACTCAGGCGCATGGGCACTATTTGGGCGCATGAGCCTTACTTAGGCGCATGAGCAGATTTCTGGGCGCATGGGTACTATGCAGGCGCATGAGCCTGATTTAGGCGCATGGGCACTTAGGCGTTTGGGCAGTTGGGAGTATGGCACACTTGGGCGCCTGGGCATAATTCTAGGCGTATGAGTACTATTTGGGCGTATGAATACTTAGGCGTTTGGCCAACTGTTTTCTAACTAACCTAATTTTCAGGCCCAATTCATCAATTTAACCTGTTCTAGCCTAGTTCTAGCATACTAAGCATAAACAAGCATAAAATCATGAACACAACCAAAAATCATCCCGAACATACACCCACCCACGACAGGGCACACACATATACATACGGGTACACACCCAATTTTAATAAAAATGTTATATTCTGCATTTTCAGCCCCAAAATCAGTTAAAACATTTAAAACGGGGATCTAGAACTCACCTCTTGCAACTTCGAGTAAGACTTCCTTCAAACCCGAATGCTTATGAGTTCAAACACCTAAAAACACCAAAACACACAACCGAACACATACAAGCATATAAGCACATACCCAAAGGCTGAAAATCAGCCAAGAACACCCTAATAATCAGAAAACTAACCTGAATTCCGACTTCTTCTTCTTCCTCTCTCTAGAATCAGGAGAATTCTCTACTTTCTCTCTCTAGAAATCCGAATGAAAGTTGATGGAACATGGGTGTGGGCGGCCACACCTTCTTTTGAATAAATAAATATCAACTTTGTCCCTTGTACAACTTTAACCCCTCAACTTGGGCTATTTTGCTTTTTTTTTCTTTTTTTTTCTCCACTTTTCTCTTCTTTTAAAATGTCCGGGTGTTACATATACTCCACAATATGATTATAAAAAGAGGCGGCAACGCTATTGCTCTCGTACACATTCGAAACCCACCGACCAATCTAGTGGAGAACAAAACAATGATTTTGGTGGCTCGTATGTCTAATTTGGTGGCATATAAGTTGCTGGCCCGACCATGGACTTTGCCATGTCCTTAGTGCTTAAGTCTATGATAATGAACATCTGAGACAGTTAGTTTTGTTACGAGTATTTCGGTTCTCTTACTGTGTCTTTTGTGAGTATGTTTACTATAGTATGTGCAACTTTTAAAGCATGTGGTATCACCCTTTTTACACTTATTGCTCTTAATGTTCGACTTTCGGTCGATGTTGTTGAATGTAGGTTCTTCTAAGACCACTCTATATTGTTTTGGTTTGTCCGATCTCTTTTGGGGTCCTATGTCTATGATGATGAACACGTGTTCTTTTTAGACCACTTTGTCAATGTTGATTCGGTGTTGTTTTGATTATTATGGTTTTCCTATTTTAGGGTCCTTAGGTCAATAATAATGCAAGTATGTTCATTTGAAACCACTTTGGACCAAACAATTGTATGCATCAGGTAAAGCACGGGTAGGATATCTAGTTGGAGAAAAGTTGAAGTTTCCAAACAAGAGGCACAATTGTGCCTCGTCAAAGGAGAGACCGCGCCTCTCGCCTCTCTTGTGGCACAAGCATGGCCTCGCTGTCAAACCCTCGCTTACAGTGGAAACATAAGTATGTAATGGATGAAATCATCATAATACATTGTTAAGTAATAGTATTACAACCTGGAAAAAATCTCTTATAATAAAAGAAATAAAAATTATGCAAAAGAAGTCTATGCGGACCGCAACGGCTTGACGTTGCGAGCCGCAATGGTCGATAAGGACCACAAACGCAATAGGATATGGGCCTTAACGACAAGAAGAATGTCCGGCAGAATGACACGTGTTTGATGACGTGCCATTGGGTATTGACATGTGGCTGATGACTAATGACTACAGTTCAACATGTGGCCATGAAGCAAACCATGACAGAAAAGGGATATGGGCAGAATCATCAATTTTAGATTAGGAGTAACGCGATCCTAACACACGTCAGCCATGTATCACACCAAGTCGATGCGGATCGCAACGGCCACAAGAAGCACTATATAAAGGTGCATTCGGGTATGAACCCAAACACATAATATCTCTTCTCCCTTTCTCTAATCTCCCTTTAAAAAGCATTCTCTCTTATTCTAGATCAATTACAAACAATCACAAGGTGTTGTTTGACAAGATACGATCAAAACAAGAAGTTAAGAGACATAAAGATGAAGTGTTCTTGCATTAGAAACTACCTTCTTAATCATAAGTAGTTAATTGGCTCAAAAACAAAATGTGAATACATTTAATACTTTCAATATGAATAAATGATTTAAATCTTTGAAAATGGCATTAATATGTTAAACATGCTTTCAACATTTAGACAAGAAATATATGTATAATTTGGGCAAGTTATATCTAGTGGATATGTGAAAATCCTATACTAGGGTTGATTCGGATACAATAAAGATAATAATGATTAAGATGGTCTCGTTATTAGTCTGAGCGACAACGAGACTAGTATACATGAAGGGTGAAAATCACAATTGAAATAGACTGCTAAATGTGAAGTGACCATAAAATGTGATTAAGCTGTTTATCTATATTCATGCCTAGCTATTTTCGTGTCTATTGAATGTATTCACTGGCTTTTATGCTGACGTATAATTTTACAAAATTTTCAGGTAAACATGTTTAGAATAGCAAAAAATATGTGTTGGAATGAACGATGAATCCTACGCACGGATTATATCTTGTGTCTATATTTTGTAAATCTATACTATATTATAATGCATGAAGGAGGGTTTCCGCCATAATTTAAAAGATTTGAATATTTTAAGCACAAGGTACAACTTAAAATCAATTATTTCTAAGGGCAATATTGTCATTTCAACCATGCTAAAAATATGGATATTCAAATCTATTTACACATTGATCCTTTATTTGTTGATAAATTACTATTTGTGTGGTTGTTAGATGTTTTCATCTAAAATATGGAAATGTTTGTTTTGATTTTAAGAAACAGTTGCACTTAGTTTAAAAAAATCCAGCTTACAATACGCACTAAATATAGTCCAGTTTATAAATAGTTGACCAAATCTCTTGAAACTATGAGTTTTACAACTCTTAATATCTAACTACATATCATGTTTGATGTTAACCCGTCGCATCGCACGGGTACGCTACTTGTATGTATTAATAAACACAAGATTTTAAAGAAACATTAATATTAAATGATGTTACTATAAATATAAGGATTTTTATTTGATCCTTGCATATATGTTCCTTGCACATATATGAAATCTTGAATATCGATAGATGAATTTTATGAAAAAGAATTTCTATTGTGTAACTTTGAAAATATGAATAAACAAATAAAAACATGTGTACCAAACGATCACGCTCCCGGTGTGTCATGAAACTAGGGTGTTACAAGTAGATATATACTAAGTATATACTAAACGAAATGAAAAATGCCATGGTGCCACCCGATACAAATGGAAACTTATGTCGTGGTTAGTTATTTACATAACAAGCATAACCAAAAAGTTAAATACACTTACATCCCACATCTCGGGACAAGACTAGGGCAAAGACGCCCAAACGAAAACAAACATAACCAATAGACGAAACATATATTGTTTAATTCATAAATCAACCAGCAGTCTAAATGAATCGTCCCTAATGGTCTCACTAAGGAAATTGCATCCTCTAGCATCAAACATTGTTATCTATACTACTATATAAAACAAAACTTTAAAACACAAATATAATTTCACAAAAAAAATAAAACACCTAATACAACTTTTTAAGTATAAGACAAAGGTGTACTATGTAATAATTCCTATTTTGTTCCTCATTTAATAAACTTATTTTAACTAATACATTATTTAATAATATGACATTATTTAATTCACTACATTAAATATTATATAATTTATAATATTTTAAATTTAAATTTATAGATAAGTATTATCTTATTTAAATACTTAACTAAATACTTTTATAATAATAATAATAATTAAATTTATAATATGTATTATCTTATTTGAATAGTTAACTATATAATCACTAGATACTTTTATTATTATTATTTTATTATTATTATTATTATTATTATTATTATTATTATTATACATTTATTTTAAATATTATCTTAGTTATAATAATTTATTTATTATTAAAATATATATATATTTATTATTTATATTTTTATAATTTAATACTATTTGATTTAAGTATTATTTTATTTTGACACATAAATTATAATCATTAAAATATTTACATAGTTATAATAATAATAATAATAATAATAATAATAATAATAATAATAATAATAATAATAATAATAATAATAATAATAAAACTCAAATATATCAACGTTTAAGGTAGGTTAAAAACAAGAATCAATAACATTTGTCGCATTACTATATATAACATATAAAAAAAATTATGCGTAGTGAAGGTGTAGCTTTTCTCCAAACTAATAAAAAACCTATTTTTTATAATTTTATATTTAAACATATAAGGATTTTCTGAAACTAATGATAATATTTTCTCTATCTTTGTTTTTTTTCAAAACTGATACCTACTCATTTTGTCTTTAAATATTATATTTAATGATTTGAGTTATGTTAAATTTATATTTAATCACCTGGAATTTTTTAAATTTTATACTTAAACCTTTGAGTTATGTCAAATTTAAATTTTATCACCTGAACATTTTTTAAGTTTTATACTTAAGCATTCAATTTATATCAAATTTTCTTTTAACCAAATTATAATAGAGCTCCTTAATTATAGTAAAGTCACATTTACGCATTCGTTATTCTTCTTCTTTGTTTTGAGATATTTATTTTTTTTATTATTTTTTTGTTACACTTTTTTATTAGATTTTCGCACATAATCTTTTTTTGGGTGGTTAGTACTAACGTATAAATCATCATAATTAAATCTTTCAACTTTTATAACTCTTACTGCATAACGGGGATCATACCCACTAGTTACCTGAAAAGAAATACTCGAAAAGATCAACGTATGATTGGTGAGTTCGCGTGTTTAATATAAATATATTATGATGTGTTGTGTATGTAGAACATATAATTAAGTAAGCTATAAGCAAGAAGAATAAAGGGATATATGTTGATGTACCACGTCAAACTAAATGATTGAGGTTTAATATGTACATATTTTATTTATTTATTAAGTATTAGTTTTATTTAAATTAAGTTATAACTATTATTACTCATTTATTTTTTTTACAGCTATGATGTGGCTCAAGAATACAATCTCAAGATACTTGGATATTGGAATTAAGAATATGGACTATGAAGAATATATGTGCTCCGTTTAAAAATGTATTTTAGATAATGTTTGTGTTTTTATATTTATAAAAATATTTAACATTTGATAACTATATTAAAATAAATGATTAATGATGGTAGTTATAGTCATGGGAAGGAGGATCCACTTACTAAGTTTTTTGGACCTGAGTACGGTGGACGATCACGTGCACTTTTTAATGTTATAGGTAACATATTATATTACTATATATACACACACACTTTTATAAATATTGTTGTAATTAAAAAAAAAGTATTTTATTTGTAGGATGCACGATGGTTCATGAAGGTTTGTTTCAAAGTGGTAGGTAATAAAGTCATAATGATGCATTTACCACTCAAAGAAGAAGTGATGCGGGGTTAGACCTGAGCCCCGATATTCGAGGATTGAGTTATGGGTCCGAGGATCTCATATTCACTATCCACCTATAGATTTTTTTTATTTATACCAGGTTAAAATACTTTTTATATATCATATTTGTTTATAAAAATGTTATATTGTTTTGTAGGAGATTTTATTTTGTGAACTACCGTTCCCATATGATTCTAGTACGGAGAAAATAGTAGGTATAGCATATGAGCATCCTACTACAAGTAGACTTTTAACACAAGTATTATGTGAAAATCCAAGTAGAAAGCATTGATTCAAAGTTTCGGTATGTGTTTCTCCGTTCAGTTTCTTGCTATGATGAACTTAAAGATATTTGTGATGCTTGTGGTTATTTTATTTAATGGTCAAGAAAGGTGATAAAGGTATATTTGTTAATTATATAAATTATATGTGCTTTATTTTTTCTTTTTATAAGATTTAGTTTAATATGTTTGTTAAATTGTAGCTTTCAAACACAAGGCATCATGTCAAAACCAAAACCTCCCACAAACAACATTCAGCTTGTGTTGTGAACCACACGTTATGGGTGTTTTATTGGTTTTAAATTGGGTTTCTTGTTATCATGGTTAGTTTATTCAGGTTTTGTATTATAACAATTTGTTTATCACTTTAGTTTTCGCCATCTATTCATCATGTTCAATATCAAAGTCAACATGAGCAAGACCCAGCAATATATCATCAGATAGATGCTTTTGAAACTTTTACCGATATGACTATCAACAACTCGAATTCTATATGTGTGTATATATATATACACACTAATATTTTGATAATAGTTTGTACCGACTCAACAACTTCCCAATCAACAAGTTCTTGTTACACAACCCTCTATTTCAACAGTAAGAACCAACTCAAAGTCTATATGTATTATGTTATATATTTAACTACTAATGTTTATATAATAGTTTGAACTCCCTCCTCAAATTTTCACTCCACAAGTTCAGATGACACAAGCTCCCTCTTCAGCGGTAAGCAAAACTCAAAGTATATATATATATACATTTATATATATATGTGTGTGTGTGTTATATTAACTTCTAATGGTTTAATAATAGGTTGAACATCCCTCCAAAGCAAGTGCCTATTTAAATTTCACAAAAACAACAACTAAAATCTTAACACGGGTCTTAACTAAGATCCAAGATCAACGATCTTCCCAAATGCAAGAATTTGCTAAACATATCTTGAATTGTTTTGGTAACAATTTTAGCATTTTTATTAATGGACCAACTAGGATGTATACTGAGATGTAGATTTTTTCAAATTGAAATTTTCGACTTTGAGTGAGTCTTACAATTTTTAGCCAATGGAATGCTTGAGGACTCATTTATACATTGGTGTAAAATGTAAGTTTTATTATTGTTTTTATCTCATACAATAATGATTTTTTAAATATAGCTTACTTTTTTAACTTTATAATATTATTTATTTGATATTAGGTATTTATACGACGTCAATCTCCATAGATCTTTTCTATGCGCGTTCTTTAGTTGCCAAAAATTTATAGGGCAATTTTGTAGGAAAAATTTATCAAGTGCCAAACAACACTTACTTTTGGCTTACGAACTTCATAAATATAAAACATATTTTCTTGCACCATTTTTTAGCAGGTACAATAATATTAGTTTTAGTCTATTTTAATTTATTTTCTCTATTTTGCTAATAAATTATTGTTAATTATTTTTTAATCTCTTTTTACACTTCTCATTGGTTATTGTTTATCGTTTCCTCTAAAAACTACAAAGATGTATTTTGGATTCTCTTAAGGGCCAAAAGAGAAAAGAAAATTATGCTATTTCAAAAGTAATTGAAGTTACTTTTAATGGTCCATTTCAGTAGAAAATGATAAAGGTATATATTTTCTATTGTAGTCAGACTTAATCTCTTGTATGAATTAAATAATTTAGTGATTATTTTGTTGCTTAATCTTTGTTAATTTAATGCGGGTTAAACAACTATCAGGAGGTTGGGAATGTGGATTTGAGGTTATAAGACTCAT
>CM046471.1:28551176-28698676 GCA_025506415.1 Flaveria robusta | reverse complement strand
TGGGTAGCTAGCTTTTAATAAACGACAAGCCCTTTTCATCAACTCCTACTTCAATTCAAGGCCTATATATAGATCATGCAGTAGAGTGATGAAACCAAAACCGTTTGATCATATAATCAATTGGAAGTCATGGCACCATCATCCGCAATTGGCATCATGTTCCTCCTCCTGGCGCTTGCGGAATCGAAAGAAGTACTACCTAAATCTGACGTAGATCTTATAGAGTTTCCTTTAAATTTGGAATACCTAGAAGCTGAGTTCTTCTTATATGGATCCTTAGGGAGGGGTCTCGATCATGTCCAACCCAATCTTACAGGAGGCGGACCCCCACCCTTGGGTGTAAGGAAGGCTAATCTTAGTCCTCTGCTTGCTGATATAATTGCTCAGTTCGGTTATCAGGAAGTTGGTCACATCAGGTTCATTCCTTAGATCTAATTTTATTATAATTTGTTACTTAACATGATCATCGGACTCATCAATGATTTTAGTTAAAGTACGTGATATGCTATGAACTTTATATTAATATAATTATTTATGAATAAATGCTATATGTGATTTGTCTTGATTGAGTTCACAATCCATATCAGTGTCTTTATATTAATATAATTACTTTTATGAATATTGTTCTATTACTTACACATTTTTATTATTAATAGTACGTTTGACCCGGACTATACAACGCAAGTTATAAAAGTTTAAATATTTTATTGTGATAATCTATACATCAGTACTAACACCTAAAAAAAGATTACGTGAGAAATATTATAAAGAATGTAGTCGAAAAAATAGTATAAAAAAATAAATATCTCAAAACATAGAAGAAAAATAGCAAATGTGTAAATGTTGACTTTACTATAATTAACGACAACTAATGTAAATTGATTAAAAGAAAATTTGAAATAACTTGAATGTTTAAGTATAAAATTTAAAAAAAGTTCAGGTTATTAAATATAAATTTAACATAACTTGAAGACTTAAGGATAAAATTTAAAAAAAGTTTAGGTGATTAAATGTAAGTTTAACATAACTCGAAAACTAAAATATAAAATTTAAAAAAAAAAACAAAATGAGTAGATATCAATTTGAAAAAGAAACAAAGAGAAAGAAAAGTGTTGTGGTTAGCTTCAAAAAATCCTTATATGTTTAAATGTAAAATTATAAAAAATAAAGTATGTTTTTTATTAGTTTGGAGAAAAAAATAATTATCTACACATTCGCTACTTTTCTCACTTGTCTTAAATGTTGAGATATTTGGGTTTTATTATTATTATTATTATAATTATGTAAATATTTAGTGATTATATACTTAAGTGTCTAAATAAAATAATACTTAAATCAAAGAGTATTAAGTTATAAAAATATAAATAATAAATGACTATATAATTTAATATGTATTAAAATATTATAAATAAGATAATACTTAAAATAAATATGTATTAAATAATGTATTCATTCGTAAAGTTTATTAAATATGGGCAAATTAGAAACTATTGCATATAACATTTACACCTTATGTTCGAAAAGTTATATGAGGTAAATTTTGAGTAAAACTACAAGTGTGTACTCGTCAAATAATTTATATATTAGTATAAATAATATAGATATATATTATTATTATCACCATTATTATAAAATTATTTAGTAATTATATAGTTAAGTATTCAGTGTGTGAACCTTCTAAACAGGGTTTAGCAGTTCGTTCATACTAATTTGCCAACTTTTAAGTCTTAAAAATTTGTTTTTAGTAAAATTGGGTTTGCTATTTAAAAGAGGTCGCGGCGTAACTTGTTGCTTGTTTACCTATCACTCTATTGTAAACATTTTATTTGGATTGTTTGTAATTTTCAATTAAAAAAATTTATTATTATTATTATTATTATTATTATTATTATTATTATTATTATTATTATTATTATTATTATTATTATTATTATTATTATTATTTTCATCATTATTATTATTAGAGAGAGGTTCAAATAAAAAGGACTTTAAAAATAAAAATTATAAGAAGTAATCTCAACAATCCATCTTTTTAATAAATGGTTGACATCAATTTGTAAAAAAAATTAGTTTGAGGGTTATTTTAGCAATAGCCAATTTTATTGACTTTCTGCAAAATCCCCCATTTTTTTAAACGTTCAAACTTTCATGTAAAATATTATTTTTTTATAAAAAATTACATCATAAGAACGAGCATTTTTTATCTTTAAAACGAGTACAGTATTGTTATATAAAATTTTACTAATTTTTTTACGTGTTAAACATATATCTCATCATTGTTTCTTTTAGTGTAGTTAATTGTGTCTTTTTTAGTTATTGTGTTTTTCTAAAATTATTGTGTTTCTCTAAAATAATGAATTTTAAATAAGAATAATGATGGAATAACATTATTGTGTATCTTTAATATGTAAAACACAATAATAAATTAATAGCTAATTAATCTAATACATTAAAAACAATGATAAAATAACATAATATTTTATTGTGTTTTTTGATAGTTATTGTGTAATCTTGATCATTATGAGTTTTGAAAAATATATAGATAAAATAACATCATTATGTACTTCTAATTGTAAATCACAATTATAGATAACAACGAGTTTATATAATGTATAAAAAAATAATGACAAAAATAACACATTATGTTATTTTCAGTACTATAAGTTTTGATAAATACATTAATGAAAGTATATTATTATGCACTTCTAATTATAAAACACAATGATAGATAACAAGTTTATATAATCTATAGAAATAATGATAATAATAACACAAAATGATCTAAAACGTAAAATATAATTATGAATACATATAATAAATTATGTAAACTATATTACCCAATGAACGTATATAACACAATAAGCTTATATATTTGACACGTAATGAAAATGCCCTTCACTTTAAATCAATAGAAGGATACGTGTCAAGCACACAATCCTTCTTAGACTTTTTAGATTAAATACTTTTTTTTACTATAAAACTACCCTTATTATTATTATTATTATTATTATTATTATTATTATTATTATTATTATAAAAGTATTTATTAAATTATATATTTAAGTACTCAAATAAGATAATACTTATTAATAATTTAAATGTTAATTTAAAGTATTATAAATAATATAATATATAATGTAATGAATTAAATAATTTTACATTATTAAATAATATTTTAATAATATGTATTAATTAATGTATTATTTGAAGAAATTTATTAAATGAAGGACAAAAAAGGAATGATTGCATAAAACACTTGTACCTAATGTTTAAAAAATTATATTAGGTGTCTTAATTTTTTATAAAATTACACTCGTGTCTCAAATTTTTACTTTATATAGTAGTATAGATGACATTTTTTATAAGTGTTTCAGTACTTAAATAAATTTTTATATGTATACATATATTTTTTTATAAAGAACAATATTTTAATATAGTAGCTAAATTTCATATGTGTTCCATTTAATTTATTTAATATAAAAACTCACAACAATAGAAAAATATTTGAATTTAAATGATTTTTTAAATAAATGTAAGTAAATTTTATGAAAAACTAAAAAAAAACCTTGATATTTGCTAGAAAATGATTTAAATGATTCCGATAAATAATACTTATAACTTTTGATTGATCCAAAGAAATGTTTCAACACTTTTTATAGTGTAAATTACAAGGACAGTCCCCCGGGTATACACATATTACAACTTTAGTCACTGCTTTCAATCAATTGCAGTTGCAGGCCTTAACCATGTATGATATGCAAAATACCCCTAAATTTAAAAACCAATGATTTCTAAATAAAACCAAACTTACCCCCACCCAAACCCCACCCACCACATCTCACCCCCTCACTCCATCATCTTCTTAAACATATATAGGTAAACTAGGCTAGAAATATGTGTATTAGACTAGTTGAAAATATGAAAATGATATAATTTATAAATGTGTAAATTGATTAAGTTAATCTTACATTTAATGATGAAAAACAAAAAGTTACTTTTAAAATTTATAAGTATTCGTATATTTTTTTTGAAAAATATAGCATACAGTTGAGCACTTGACCTACAAAATTAAAAACTGGTTGTCTCAAAATCACACTAAACCAAAATATATAAATATATCAACAAATTTTTTTAAATATTTTTAATTGAATTTTATTTGACTATGAAAGTATGTATAATTCAAGACAATATGATTAAAAAATTTTAAAAGTATGTATAATTCAAGACAATATGATTAAAAAATTTAGTTGAGGATAAAAATTAAATTCAAAAAGCAAAATATAAAAACTATAATGAATTATTTATTTAGTTTTTGAAATAAAAGAGTTGAATAAAATAATATTAATTTAGACAGAAAAATATTTTTAAATAGTAATAGAAGAGTGTCATATGATGTTGTAGTTACTACTTTATTATATAGTATATATATAGATTACCCGTATACAGTCACCGCATGAATAAAAGGTTTTTAAAAGTTGTCATGTTAGTTACTATCAAATTAATGCACCTTTATTTTCATGGACAAATTTTGTGTTTGACTAAGACTACTCATACGCTTTAATCATCAGCATAACTTAAATCTAATTCTTGTCGTTTGGGTTATTACATCCTAGCTTCTACTTTGTTTCTAATCATTCGTTTAACAATATGTTAGGTCAAAAATAAGTTCGGTCAAAGAAAACACCAAACAATGATAAAATAACATTAAACGATTTAATATAACTCAGAAATAGTATAATTATTTAATGCTTTCGTTTAGTTGATACTCCAAAAGTTTTATCCTGTTGACAATATCACAACGTAGATTATCCAAATTAACGAATGTGCCCATACAAGTAGTAGACACACGAGGTGAATATTATTAGATGAATTTTGATATTTTTATCTGATGCGTTGAGACGACTAAATGTACTGCTTTAGGCCATTATAGTAGCTAGTGTGATAGAGAAAAAATATGGCTACTTAAACGACCATACCAGCATAGTGTGATATGAAAAAATAGTGGTAGTGTGATGTGATAGTAATAGTGATATGAAAGTATGTAACTATTGCTTAATCATTTAACTTTTTTAGAGTAAATTACTATTATAGTCATTAAGTTTGATCAAAATAATTATTTCGGTTCAAAAGTTTAAAATAGTTTCTTTAGTTTAATAGTTTTATTTTTATAACTATTTTCATCCAGCCCGTTAACATCATTAATCTTGTTATATTAATTCAATATAAAAGGACACAATCAGCAAGCATCATCCATCATCCATCATCATCACAGAAATTTCACCCAACACCATTTCAAGGTGCAATGGAGATGTGGGAACATAATCGAAGTTTTATCTAGACGAAACACTAAATCTAAACTAAAAAATATTACATGTAAAGAAACTCCAAACAGAAGCTTTAAATAGAAGGGAGGTAGTTAATAACGTCTGGTCTCAATCAGCACCAAAGGGTGGTCATTATTGGTGATGGCAGTGTTGTGATGGAGCATTTCACGGGCGATGGTGGTGTACGATGAGAGAGAGGAGAGAGAAGAAAGGATACGAGTGAGAGAGAGAAAGAGAGGAGACGATATACACACACACACACACACTAGATTAATAACACCCATGTAGCACACGAGTTGAATCAATAAAAATAATATTGGGTAAAAAAAATTATAAGTTATAATATTGTTTATAATATTTTGATGTTGATTGTTACATTCTATTTGTAATAGTATCTACATCTAATATTGGTAGTTTTTTTCTATCAATGCTTATAACTCTAAATATTGTATTATGTGAAATGAAATAAACTTAAATAATAATTTTAAGTAATAAACAAATACAAATGAACATGCAGACGAATACTTGAAATTTATAAGCATCCAAAGACTTATTTCTGTATAATATTTGATGTTATGTTGGTAACTATATTATTTTTATCTAATATTAATAATTTTAATCGGACGCAAAACATAAATCTATGTATATTTCTTATTACTAAAGTAACTTATTACATATAAAAGTGAAATAAAAAAGTTAGATTTATAGTTTATAAATCTCTAAATATGTGTTTATATACAATATTTAATGTAACATTCATAAGTTTAATATCTTACCTAAAAATTATAATTATAACTCATCTCTTGTTTTGATTATGTATAATGCAACATAAAGATTGAAGATTACTTATGGAATAGTTGAGCTAAAATTAGAGAAACTCAAGTTATGATAAACATAACACCATCTCTTGAAACTAAAACCATTGATTTTCATTCTCGTCTTTTGTGTCTTTTAACACTTTAAAGGAATTTGAACACCAATTTTTGTATATGAAACTCTAAGATAAAAATATGATAATAATAAATCAAGTTGTCGAAGGTTCCAAAAACATATATAATTAAAAGTTTCAAACAATAAAGTATTTAAGATATACAATCTAGAGTTAAAAGTTTCATGTCATAATTTTCACAAAAGATTTGTTAATATAATATTCACAAAATTTTCTTTTTCATAACATAGCTTTTCATACAACAAAGAAAGCATTTGACAATTAGTACAAAACATAGATTATAATAAAGTTGTGTCTTATAAATCAATTATTCAAAACTTTATGTCATGTTTGTAATCAATGACATAAATAGCATTTATTTTTGATTTTTGACCTTTTTTGTTTAAACCTCTCCAAACGTGGAATGTAACAAAAAGTTAACTTTAGTTAAATGAACTATAATCAAGAATTAGGTTACATATATTTTTAGGCGGGAAATTAGATGTATGAAGACCTAAAAACATGACATGCTGCACTAAAGATATTGTTTTATTAATAAGTATGCATATATACTAGTTTTAGTAAACCCGTATATTAAACGAGTTGAACAAATAAAATATTAAATATAATAAAAAATTTATTAAGTATAAAATGACATTTTACGATAAAATTTGATTGAAATTACGTATGAGTAAGAACAATATGTAATAAAATAACTATATCAACTTTTTAAACTTTTGTTATAAAACTTTTTTTTTCAAAAAAAAAAAAATATTTTGTTTCAAAACAATCCGTATTAAAAAATATAATTTTAGAAAAAATTATTATAATTTTTAATTTTAATTATTTTTTGTTTATAAAAATTTACTTTTTAAAAGCACTAATTTTAAAAAAGTTTGATGATTTATAAAATTCCTTATTTTATAAAAATTATTTTTTAGAAATAAAATAAATAAGAAGATCTTTTTCTAAATTTATTAAAAAACTATTTTTATTCTAAAAAAAGTTATATAATATAATTGAAAATTAAGTTAATAATTTAATCGGAGAGAGAAGCGGTAAAATTTTGGTGAGGATGAATGTGGTGATTTCATTTGTCACCCCAATATACTATTTTATTAGAGTATAAAGATTTCTATAGTTTTTTTTTATTAATTATTTGAAGAAAAGAAAATTTATCGGGTATGATTTAATTTTTAAAAAAAGATGTGCTCTAATTTAGGGTTAAATTTTCAAAATTTCCCTAAATATCTCTTGTATCAGAAGTTGACTTTTAGTCAAATGAACCTAGACTAACACTAAGAACAGATACATATTTAGGCGGGAATTGAAAAAAATAAAGGATTAAGAGAATGACACGTGACACTAAAGTTATTCTATTATTAATATGTATAGATGTATAGATATGACAGTTACTCAAGCGACAATGTTCATCCGATGATGATTAGGGTAGAGAGAAAACAAAAAATGTGAAGAGATAGAATATGTGAGGATGTAGTATGTGTGATGTTTGTTATACTATCAGAAGCATTATAATCCTACTATATTGAAATAAAAAAATAAAACTAATGGTGTTAACAGATTAGATGAAAATAGTTACAAAAATAAAATTATTGGACTATAAAAATATTTTTAAACTTTTGAATTAAAATGATTATTTTGACCAAATCTTAGTGATTAAAATAGTAATTTACTCTTTTTATTACTATTAATCAAATATTTATAAGTTGAAATGATATAACAAAAAGATTAAACAATCGAAACATAATTACTAAAACCATAAAAATGTTAATATTAATTATTTTAAGATGGCATTTTTCTAAATAAACATTTATATTTTTGCATGTGTGTGATTGTTTTGGCCGGTATATTTTGAATTATTTTTTAAAAAACTATTGTTTTACCCATTGATTTAAACAAATAAAAAATAACTTTTTTACCGACAGGGTTTTTAAAAACAAAAAAATTAGAAATAGTTTTTTTAAAGAACTTTTTTTAGCTTTTTTAGAATTACAAATATATTCATATTCCATCATTATTTATACAAATTTAATCCGTCGATGATATACTCACTTGTATAGCATTGTTATCCTCTTGTTAGAAAAATGAATCAAGTATTAGAAAAGAAAACGTATAAGTAGAAAGATAAGACTTGAGTTTCTTACTTAAAGAGGTCTGAAAATAAAGTTGAACTAAAAGATCGATCGAATTGTAACATTCGATGGTTAAGAATTGAAGGCGTACCGGCCATAGTATGCTAATTAACACATAACATGCCATTTATGAATTATAACAACTGTATGTTTTTAAAAATATTGGATATCGATCTGTTGATAATGTAGAATACGTGTGCATGTAGAGCCATAAAAAGCACAGTGCCTGGATTTGCTAGGCCACTGATGAACTTAACCGTACCCGCATTTGCAAACATTATCAACACCGCATTCGGAAGGCCCTTGTATCCACCCTTCGATCCCTATGCCAACGATATTAACTACCTGATTGCGTCCTACGTCATCCCTTACGTCGGTCTCACCGGTTATGTTGGTGCAAATCCATTGCTCCAAACTCCTACTGCAAAAAGGGTACGTAACTACGTACGTTCCTTTCATTTAATTTCGGGTCCTTTACTTTTGTATCATTATATATATCTATATTCAAAGAAAGAAAGACACATGCAGCTTGTTGCGGGTCTTTTGGGAGTAGAATCAGGACAAGACGCAGTTCTTAGAACCCTTCTCTACCAAAGGGCAAAAGAAAGGGTAATTCCGTATGGTGTCACAGTTGCTGAAATTACCGATAGAATTTCAATGCTACGCAACAAGTTAGGCGGTGATGGCCTGAAAGACGAAGGACTCATCGCCTTCAGTAAGAAAACAGGGAACATTTTGGCTGCTACTAACACATACTCATTGTCATACGCTCGGACACCAGAGGAAGTCCTACGTATCATATATCAAACAGGAAAAGAACGCCTTCCTGGAGGCTTTTATCCTCGTGGCGCCAATGGAACAATCGCTACACGATATCTCAACCCACCCAAAAACTAAGCTTAATTTCATTATCTGCTACTAATAAAACATAACACATATATCATTTCTGTAATGTTTCATGTCGGTCTATGAAATTGCGACACTACCATGAATGAACATATATATATATATATATATATATATATATATATATATATATATATATATATATATGTTATTGAATGAAAGAGATCGAACCCTTAATACACAGGTCATATGTCTGGGCATATATGCATGGGGTGGCCGGCTAATTAGGAATCAAATATAATGGACAAACCTAGCTAGATCACTATTTCTATCAATTGCACATTCCATCTGTCTGGGCTATACAATATCAACCCTCACATAACATTATGACTGTTGACTTGGATCAAACATACAATCAAATGAAAAACAGAGGAGCAAAAGATGTAGTCGAATGTAATCAGATTTATTAATCAAAAGCTAAACTTCAGCAGAAAGATTACAATGAATTTCGACTAGTTTTCTGAATGAATAAAACAAACAACTAAGCAGAGTTTAAATAGAGAACAAAACAAACTAATTCCTTATTAATCGATCCTCCAGCTTTCTCGGTCAATCCGAACCGAACTCCAACGTTCACATGATTCCCCACGTGCAGCTTACTTTGAACTGGTCAATATTCATCCAACATTCTCCCCCTGAATGTTGACCTGCTTTTTCAATTCTTCCATTCCGATTAAACTCCTCATTTCGACAAACTTAACCAATGGTAGAGCCTTGGTTAGAATATCAGCTTTCTGCAATCTTCCACTAACTTGTTCCACACTAATTTGATCTCTGAACACACTCACGTATGAAGTGATGTTTAGTGTCAATATGTTTACTTCGTTTGTGAGAAGCAGGATTCTTCATAAGTGCAATTGCTGACTAGTTATCCACGAACAGTTTGACCTTCTGAGCTTCTTTACCCAACAACTCACTGACCAAGTTTCGTAACCACAACCCTTGGCATGCTGCAGATGTTGCAGCCATGAATTCCGCCTCACAAGAGCTGAGTGCAACTGTATTCTGTTTCTGAGACACCCAGGTAACAAGATTGTTTGAGTAGTAGAAAGCTACCCCAGTCGTACCTCGATGATTTTCACTATCTGTACCATAGCTGCTACTGTCACTGTATCCCACCAGTGCACCATCTCCACCTTTTTTATACTTCAAACCGTACGCCATAGTACCTTTTATGTATCTGAGAATTTGCTTAACAGCTACATAATGACTCTCCTTTGGGGCTGCATAAACTTACTCACTACACCAACCGGGTAACTAAGATCTGGCCTTGTATGGATTAAATATCGAAGACTCCCTATCAATTTTTGATATTTTGTAGCATCAAAATCTCTTTCGTGTTCATCTTTTGTGAGCTGCAACTTGGGCTACATTGGCCATTTAGCTGCATTGCAAGTAGTCATACCAGCCATGTCAAGGATCTTCCTAGCATAGCTCTCTTGTTTCAGGATTATTGCATTCTCTGATTGTTCAACTTCAATACCAATGTAATAAACCAGATCACCCAAGTCAGTCATATCAAAAATTGACTTCATCTTCTCCTTAAATTCTTGAATTTTGACTTCATCCGACCCGGTCACAATCAAATCGTCAACATAAACACCTACAATGATAACATAATTCAACTTATGTACCTTGTATATGGCCTGTTCATGAATACACTTGCTGAAACCAAGTTCCTTAAGTGATAAATCCAGCTATGTATTCCAGGCTCGTAGAGCCTGTCTCAACCCATAAAGAGCTCGATGCAGCCTATAAACCATTCCCTCCTGTTTCTTCACTTCGAATCCCGGTGGTTGTGTAACATAGACTTCCTCTTTGAGTTCTCCATTGAGAAAGGCTCCTTTAACATCCAAGTGATGCACACGCCAATTCTCCTTAGCTGCGAATGCTAACAACAGCCTAATCGTCTCCATTCTCGCAACCGGTGCAAAGGCATCTTCAAAATCTACTCCTTTCTGCTGTACGTATCCCTTTGCAACCAAACGAGCCCTATGTCGAGTGACATTTCCGCTAGCATCCTTCTTTGCTTTAAACACCCATCTTAACCCAATTGCTTTGTGTCCATGAGGCAATTGAGTTAAGGTCCACGTATTGTTTCTTTCAATCGAAGCTAGCTCAGTCTTCATGGCATCTCTCCATGATTCCTCATTCAATGCTTCTTCAACTGATGCTGGTTCTTCATCAATTAGAAGCAACTCATTCTGCTTATACAGCTCTCGAATCTGATCATCATTCATAGATTCTGAGTCATGATAAACACTATCAAGTGAACGAAATCCCCGAGGAGGTGTGTCATCAAACAATGCTGCTAGATATGATGCTTCTCCACTTGTTGATTGTGCTCCTGGTGTTTCAACTAGAGAGTAACTCCCATGGGGATCAGTGGATTGAACTGACCTGGGATTTTGCAGTATTGGTGTATTGGGGTTCACTTCCTCAAATTGAGGTTGTGGCTGCACCTGACGTTCTCGGTCACCAATTGGTATGTTAGCCCACCAGGTTGGAGTGGGCTCTTTATTCTTTTGGCCCACATCCCAAGCCCAAGTCTTTTGTTCGTCAAACTCAACATCACGAGATATCACCACTGTCATGTTGATTGGATCAAGAAGTCTATACCCTTTTGTTCCTTCTTCAATTCCCAAATGAACTAAAGCTTTACTCCGATCACTCAATTTGGTGATACGTGGTCCCAAGTTCTTTGAGTAAGCAACGCAACCGAACACCTTTACATGCATCAGGGTCGGTTTGCGTTTCTTCCACAATTCATAGGGAGTCGATTTCTTCACAGCCTTCGTTGGAATACGATTCAACAGGAACACGGAGTGGCGGACGGCCTCTCCCCAAAGTTGCTCCGGAACAGCCATTGATTTTAACAACGAGCGAGTCATCTCCATAACGGTCCTGTTTCTGCATTCTACAACCCCGTTTTGCTGAGGGGTGTAGGGTGCAGTCAACTGTCGTTTGATACCGTTTTCTTTGCAGAATTCATTGAATTGTCGTGAAGTGAATTCTCCCCCTCTGTCTGTTCTAAGCATCTTTATCTTGTAACCACTTTCTTGTTCAACCTGTATCTTATAGTTCTTGAACAATCCAAAGGCTTCTTATTGGTTTTCATTACATACACCCACATGAACCTTGTTAGATCATCAATTATCAACAGAAAGTAACTGCTACCTCCAGGTGTTTTAGGTGTTATCGGCCCACAGAGGTCTGCGTGAACAAGCTCCAAAGGTTGAGATGCTCTCCAACTGGTCTCATAAGGAAATGATTTTCTGATCTGTTTTCCCACCAGGCAGCCTTCACAAACCTGCTTCGGATTGGTAATAACCGGTAGCCCAGTTACCAACTTCTGCTTCGCCATCGTCTCAAGTGTGGTGAAATTTACATGCCCCATTCGGGCATGCCAGATCCAAGCTTCTTCACTCATGTTTGCTGCCAAGCACACAGGTTTCACAATTTTAAGAATGATTTTGTATAGTCTGTTTACTGACCTTTGTATTCTCATGACTAGTCTGCACTGTTTGTCATAGATTCTTAGAGCATCTCCATTCATTTGAACATCATAGCCTTCCTCAGTCAGTTGACCCAAGCTTAAATGTTGCTTGTCAGCGCAGGAATATAATACACATCTGGTATTATTAGCTGTTCACCGGTTTTACATTATACGAGCATCGATCCTTTTCCCTCGATATTCACCTTTGAACCGTCTCCAAACTTAACCTGCCCTATCCAGTTTAGAGAAGAAGTCTTTAACACCTGTCATATGATTGCTCGCGCCATTATCCACATACCACATGTCCCCGGTGTGGTTATGTGTCTCCCCCTGAGTCGGTACCCACCTATCCTCATTTAAAAGGACCATGGATGGTGTATCTTCGCCATGCACGCTTAGGAAAAGAGTTGGTTCTTTATCATGTGTTTGAGTCAAATGAGCCTCATCTCTCTTTTCTTTTGGTTCTTTGCACTCAGATGCGTAATGACCAAACTGGTTACAATTAAAGCACTTTATGTGCTTCTTATCTTTGCTCCTTTTATTGTTGTTTTGCTCCTGGTTCCCGTTGTAACCGCCTCGACTACTCCTGCCATGACCACGTCCCTGGGAACCCACTCGACCACCCCGGTCAGTCCTCGATCGAACCCCATTTTGATGACCCCTACCATGATTTTTTGAACTGGACTGACCTTCAGTTTTAGTGAGGAGCAGATTGCCTTCACTAGACTGATGAGCCTGCCTTAATTTCAACCTATCTTCATAGGCTTTCAAGTGTCCAATGGCTTCTTCGAACACCATAGATTCTACATCTGAACTCTGCTCTATGGAGGCAACTAAATTAATGAATTTCTCAAGAACTGTATCAAAGAGTTCACGTACCAATTCTTCATCTCCTAGTGTTGCACCAACACTGTTGAACTTTAACACCATCCCTGAGATTTTGGCAGAATATTCATCAATAGTTTCTCCATCTTTCATGTGTAGAGACTCAAACTCACTCTTTAGAATTCGTAATCGTGCTTTCTTGACCCGATCAACACCGATGTAACGCGACTTTAACGATTCCCACACTTCCTTTGCAGTCTTCTTCTTGGCCACCTGTGACAAAATCTCTTCGGGTATCGCTTGGAAAATGAAAGCCCGAGCCTGCTTGCTCTTCTTTTCATCCGCAACCGTACCGGTTGGGGGTTCAATGGCATCCCACAACCCGTGGGCATCCATGACGGCTTCCATTTTGATTGCCCAAGTGTTGTAATTTGTCGAGGTAAGCACCGACTCTGGAAAGAGAGTGAAGGTTCCTTCGAAGAACTAGATGTAGATGAAATTTCCATGTAATTGAATCTGGGGTATTTGGGCATACGAACGGGATTACAACCTGATTGCTCTGATACCAAGTGTTGACTTGGATCAAACATACAATCAAATGAAAAACAGAGGAGCAAAAGATGTAGTCGAATGTAATCAGATTTATTAATCAAAAGCTAAACTTCAGCAGAAAGATTACAATGAATTTCGACTAGTTTTCTGAATGAATAAAACAAACAACTAAGCAGAGTTTAAATAGACAACAAAACAAACTAATTCCTTATTAATCGATCCTCCAGCTTTCTCGGTCAATCCGAACCGAACTCCAACGTTCACATGATTCCCCACGTGCAGCTTACTTTGAACTAGTCTATATTCATCCAACAATGACTCCCAATCTTTAAATCATTGGGTCACATCATATGAACATTCAGCTGCACGAGCATAAATGCATAATATACATGTTAAAATTCAATCCGGCCTGTGGATCGATAGATGGATGATGAATCAGTTAATAACAATAACATATATACCATTTGTTTCATTCATTATCTTCCTTAACAATCGAAAATATATAGATAGAACAGAAGATGGGAATTTTGATGGAACACATCGACACTTTCATTGATAATCAAACTACTTTAAATTAATACATGCAATATGATCCCACAACTTGACTCATTAAATAAAAAACTACCATTGACTAGCTAAAAGCATTAAAACATACACCTAAAATTAAAACACTGCTGTCCCATATCGTTTGACCCGTATCCGACCCATCAAGATTACCCCACATGTTTCTTGTGAAAACTGAAGAATTAAGTGGACTCCGTCCAGGACAAAATTAATGTACGTGCGTATCATTATTTACATATTCGAATTACTCAGCACGTGTTTTCTAATACTTTAATCAAATGGGGAGGCATATATATAAAAACTAAAAAAAATGTGTTTTTTACTCGATCAGTTTTTCGCCTAGCTTTTTGGCAGACCTTTGAAAAGAATTGAAGTTCTTACCATTACCTGAGGCAACTCCAGAAGTATAAACGATCGATAAGGTGTAGATGACACGTTGATAAGACAGACTAATGCTGTTATCATTCACATTGTACATGAGGCGCTTATCATCTTTACTAGGTCACATAAGTAGAAGTAGAACAATATGGCCCCAAACTCAGATCTAAAGAAAGAGTATCATTTCTTTATAGTCATTCAATTTGTAATTTTGAGATAACAACTTTAAATCACAGGATTAATCACATACATAGCTCTCAATGTCAAACGGTTGTCAAGCAAGAAATTAAGGCTCATCCATAGTAATTAGCCTAGTTAAAAAAAAAAAAGAAGAAAAAGTGTGAGAAAATTAATAATATCCAATTTAAAGAAAATAAAAAAAGAAGGAAACCTAACTGACAAGTGAAGATGCCATAATAGATGAAGTAGATGTTGGGGACTGGATAGCCCTTTTAAAACAGCTGTTTCGTCAGTCTATTTTCTAACTCTAATCAAGTTGACATCAGAATCTCTGCCACTAGAAATAACAACACTATATCAGTTAGAAGCTCTTAAGTTAAGAGACACACAGACACATAGAAAAAAGAATAAGTGGATATTTAGAGAAAAGTACATAAATAGTCCGTGTGTTTTGATCTGATTGCATGATTAATCCTCAGATTTTGAAAATTGCAAAATTATTTCAAATTTTTGTGTAATCATTGCAAAGTTAGCACCAAAATTTACAAAAGTGCAAAAATCCAAACTTTTATGTGGGCGTTCCACTTTTGTTCTCTAAAATTAATTTAAAAGGTAGTGTAAAATTTATAAAATACATAAAAATAAATGAATTTAGTGCCAGGGACCAAACATACAATAATTACACAAAACATTATTTTTGTAATTTTTAAAGTTTAGGGACCAAACATGTAATTTGGTTAAACTACAAAAACCAACTTTCTCAAGATATTTAAGTGACGTATTTAAGGATGCGGCAGTATTCTTGTATTCCAACAACTCTAACTATAACCAAGTTAGAGAGAGTGGGAGGATTCCAAGTAAAAAATGAGACATTTCCCTTCCAATAAAGAATTATATATATCTATTAAGCGAGGATATTGTAACTGCTATTGAAATCGTCTCTGACCATTGGATTTCCCTGAGATTCAATCCTAGTCATTTAAAGTCGACAGTTACATGCTTTTGGGACGGTTACTTGTAGTTTCTTGATATGCTCCCAATGTCGCCTCTTTGGTTCTTTTTTTGTTATCTTTCTCACGTTGCATTTGGTAACGGTCTCATACCCTCTTTTTATATGACAGTGAGTGCCCCCCCCCCCCCCCCCCCCCCCCCCCCCAACTCGTATTTTCTTTCAATTCAATTCAATACATTAGGTAGCGCTGGAGAAATGCATCAAGTCGGCAGAGAGAGTATTGAAGTGACAAAGAGAGGAATTTAGAAAGTGGAGACGGAGACTGAGATGGAAGTTGATTTGAACGGTTGTGTGGCTGATTCGAGGATGGGGATTAGCCGATTGAGCGGCGAGGGTGATTGATTGGTGGTGGCAGTGCCCGCGTTCAAGAGCTATTGAGGCAACCCAGTTAGTCGCAAACCTTCGTCATTCAAGAGCTGCAAGATCTTGTTATCTTCTTCAGTTTTGATGAACTTAAGGTACTTTTTCGATTTGTGCTTTTGCTTTTGAGAAACATATCAATTTCTATCAAGCAATTTGTGAATTTTCCTTCTTTTCTTGCTGATTTTATTTTTGGGAACAAGTTTCCGTAAATCAAATTTACGGACTCAATTATGATTTGGGAGATTCCGTAAATTTGAGAGGAGGAATACCCATTTTTCAAACAAACTTTCAAATCAACCCAAAAACCAACACCTTTACAAAAAAAAAAAAAAAAAAACCCATTTTGAAAAAAAATTCCGCATTGGATACCCTATAGAAGCATATAGAGTATTGTTGGGTTCCTTATACATGCACATAGAGTAACATACACCCCCCAAAAATACGAGCGTATGCTAGATAATTGTACACCCCTGCACATGCAGTCGTTTAACAGCAAATTTATAGGTGGTTGATTAGAAATGCAGGTGGCGCGTCGTATAGCCTGCCTCCCCTTTTGATTTTTGTCGGTGTGTATTTCTCAATTTATGAAAAGCATGGAAGCAGCTAAAAACATGAATTACTAGAGAGAAAGGAGACGAAACTATATATAACAAAATCCAAAATTAAAATGTTCTTGTACGTTGTGGAAAGTTTCATATTAATTAACAATAATATCTTATATATTATCTTGTTGGTATCCATCACCTGCATGCAACTCCCTGTGACCAAGTAAAAACATGCATCATTAGTTCTTCTTGATTTTCTCGATCTTCTTCTTATATATAAATTAAAGCAGTAAGACCATGCATCATGCACTACCAGGCAGATTAAGCATTCAACACACACAAGTACATAACATCATTTTCAAAGCATGTTCTTAAACCATAATACTCAGCTGTTCAACAATCCATGTCAACTGCTTCTATCTGTCTTCAGTCTTTTAGCCAGGATCTGAACTTCCACAGGTACAGAGAGAGACATGACAAAAACATAGGCACTACACACAAAGCAAACGCATATATGAACCATTAGTCATTGATCAGAACCACTTATCTTAATTAATGTTTAATTGTTGGAGTGGCCGGGGTGCATGGGTGTGGGCCGGTCAGTGTGTGATTACTTAATGTAATCGATCAATCACTTGACAGGAGATGAAAAGGAAATGACAACAAAATATGCAAAGAAACCTGCTAGAAGAATCACTGCATAAATCAGACGACTTTGAGAAGGCTTTGTTGTCTGGATGTACTCGATGATACTGCAACATCTCATCCGTTCCCTTTCCTTCTCCAGTAAATTATCAACGTACCTGCACACCCACTATAATATCACAACCCAACAGCTAGCACCAGACGTACATCACTAACTCATGCATCCAACAAACTTACTGCTGTGTCAGAATCGAGCTTTCAAGAATATCACTACTGTTCATGTATGCATCTTGTACATGATGATCATACAAGAGCCAAGATAAATCTACAAGCTGTTCTTCAAGCCTCTGTCATTCATTCAACAACAAACAAAAATAAACCATAATAATGTTAACACAACATTAATCTCATTTTGGATCCCTTATTTCATTTATTCCAGCCTCTGGAACTAATGGTAAATGTTGGTTACTTGCACAATATTCGATACATAACACGCATTTGTTTTCATCCAGAATGGTAAATCATGTTGTTTTTTTTATCGTATTAACCCTACATTTTACGTGAAATTATATAATACAATGTAAAACTCACATCCAAATATGCCTCAAGGCGATTGACTAGTTCACGAGGAAAAGGTTCTGGCAAATTTGTTTCTTTTTTGTAGAACTTTTCGAGCCATAGCTCAGTTGTTGTCTTGTTCTTCTTCCCCTTCACTGGTTTACCGACAGGGGTTTTAAGATACTCCCTGGCAAATGCTTCAACAGACTACAACAATCAGATTAAATAAGCACCTTCTGGAGAAGCAAAAAGGTATAGGAAAAGAGGAGGCATAAGCCGATAAACACAAGATTTAATTATTTACCACTGACATCTCCCGCATCTTACGTAGAGCGCAATCAACACGTGCATATATTGTATTTCGCTGTCACCAAACCAAAGGATAAGAAATCAGTTTAAATGGAAATTGTTGAAATTTTCATTTGACAGGGGCAGTACTACATGCAAAAAGTTACTACTGCAAATCAATCTATTTAAGTTGCAACTTAACTACTTCTCAAAGAGAATACTGACTATATATACTAATGATTGTAAAAGTAAAATCACAAACAAAAGTGTATCACAAAAGATTTTGCTTCCTGGTATCTTTTAAAAATAATTTTGAAATAGCATTTTGCTATAGAAGGTAAAATGAGATAATCTAAGAGGGGACATAGACTTATACAAAATACAGATAAAAGTGTTCTGTTCTCATGGTAATTACAATTTGGTAAGAAACCAATATAGTAAAATGACAATAGTTAAGGCATTATTCTTTCAGTTTACTTTGAAATACTAACGATAATAAGTCTATATATTCACATGGAATATGAGGAAAGTTGAAGCATATTACCAATGCAACATCCCGAAGTAGTTGACTAAGCTTGGAAACATTAGAAAATGGTCCGAATGGATGGCAACCAGCTGCAAGGAGCCAATCTACAGCAGGTCTTTCATGAATATGAGAAACCCTTACGTATGGTGCACTCAGTCCACCCACAACAGAAGCTAACCCTGCCACTATCCGACACTGCACTTGTGATGGAAAAACATGTATTTTCTCTGTTTCTGAGACATAACTGTGCAATGAAGATGGAAACCAGAACCAAAAGATATTCAGAATGACATGTTTTTACATGCACTTGTAAAGAAGGTAGAAGAGGCATGATAGATGATAATAATGAGTTGCAGGAAAACCGTCATAACATGCTATTGTCAATTCATTATATCCTTTACCTTAAAGGTATTTTTCAGTTCCATGCTGAAGTACAATAACAACATCATTACTTGTCCACAAAAGGCTTTCATCTTCCATCATAAGGTGTGGATCCACAGCAGCTAATGATAGAACAAAGCTGCAAATAGAGGCACTGCCCTATATATGAATTGTTCCAAAGTAATTTATTTTTTGATTTTAAATACTACAGGCCGAAATGAAGTAAACACCAATATGAAGGATGTCTTCTGTAACATGCATGCTTCTTTTCTGTTTACTAATTTCCAGTTATAATGTGAAGCATATGAGATCCTGTTCAATATGTAAAACAAAATCACAATGGTTTCACTCACACAGGAACCACTCTCGTTCCATAAGTCCGGTGCAGGTCCCCTCGTTTCTTCTGTACCTTTTTATTTTTCTGTCCCCTTGTTTTAGAGTTGTAAGCCCGGGGAGGTTTGTGCTTTAGAAATGAATCAGTCGTATCATTCATCTCATCCATCCATCTCTATGAAAAAAAAAAGTATAGTTTATTCAAAGTAAATAGTAACAGAGAAACAGAAGGGCTGATAAACAAGCAAACACACACAAGAAGATAGTGGGTATACATCAATCAATTTTAACAACAAAGTATGTGTAAAGGGTGTTTTGGATTGCTTATTTAAACATCTTATGCTTATAAACTGAAGCAGATCATCAGCTTATTTCATACTAATGGTAAGCTTGCAATTCTGCATCCTCACAGAAAATCTGTTTGAAATAAGCAATCTCAAACTGCTTATTAAAATAGTTTATTTGTTTCATCCTTAAACGGATGGGAGCACTTTTATTAATCCAAACACTTGAAACAGCTTATCCGCTTTCAAATATACAACAAACAGATAAGGTGTTTAAATAAACAATCCCAACACCCCAAAAAATAAATTAATTTAATTTAGACTAACCTGGCGGAGGAAAGGAGATGGACCTCTTTAAGGATGGCACCATCCAGACACATCTTTGTGTGCACATGAAAACGTCCATCCTTCTTAGTTTCCTGCAGCGAATGACCACGCATAGCTTTTGAAACAGCAATTGCCAATTTCTCATGAAGATGTAATGAATGTGAACCCCCTACAATCACTACTTCTTCTCCCTTGTGCACTGTGTTCTTAACCTGGAAAACAGTGAGAGAAAGCATAACACAAAAATCAGATAGAAAACAGTTAAGCAATCAGCAAACTGACTAGTTCTAACGACCCAGGATTAAGAAAGTTTAATTTCTGGATCATTTACCCAAAACAGCATCAACTGAACTTCGGTCATTCTCAACCAAGAAATAGAAGGCTTGAGAATGAAATTAGCATGATCCTCTCATGGTAGAAGAGGTGCTTAATATATTATTACTTTTAAAAAGGAAGCTGGGGCAAGCCATCTTCCAAAGTCATAGATATAAGATCAATTTTGCCTATAATATACACATTAATATATTTTGTCTGCGAATTTATTTATTCAATGTCATCATTTATAGGATCAACTCATTATATTTTAAAGAAACAATAAAAACCAGTTGTACAAAGTGTACAGATTTATTTCCATATTTAATTATGGTATGACAAATACCCTTTTTTATATGTTAAATTCAACTTTTTCCTAAGGCTGCCCGTGTTGTAACACACAGGTCCATAAACCACTCACATAAATGAATCAAATAACTTCCCGGAAGAAAAACTTACCTCATCCTCTATGGCTTGAATATCTATACTGTAGTTGTGGCCTTTTTCCATGATGTTATAACGATTGTGATTTTGCAGGACAATTATTGGTACAAGCAACCTCATTGCTAGATCTACAGTTACAAAGCTGGAACAACCAATTTATAAACAGGATTTCGTCAACATGTGCAAGTTCAGTGTCAAATATTAAGAAGGGCAAATATAGTGGATGATTTTTTTTTTTTTTTTTGTTTATTTTTATTTATAATTGCATCTTCAAGACTACATAGGTTCATAATATTATAGGAGAGCCTATAAGGTTTAACATCTATTATCAAGAAGTTAGCAATATAACTTGTCACATATAAACTAGCATTTATAGACCTGACATCCGGAGAAACAAGACGCTCGGCTATGATCCCAATCAAAGCAGAAAGCTGGCCCATAAAGTTGTCATATGTGGTAAATTTATCAGCAGTGGAACTTTGAGGATGCATCACATTCCTCAACCGTGGTATGGTTTTTGAACTAACACTTCCTTCCTCGGTTTCAAGTCTCCCGTATGTGCATGGGCCTGCTGAGATATCAACTACCACAAACCTGAATATAAGATGATAGCAGATTCAAATGTAAGCTCAACTCATTTTATAGACATAATTATATGCAAACAAATTTGCTTAATACCAAAAGCCAATGGAAACATAAAAAAGCTTTCAGAGTTATTAAGAAAGTTGTCATTCTATAACATATACCCAATGGAGATAAATATACTTACTATTAGCCTTTTTGGCCTCTCAGAGATTTTCTATCTACATAAAACAGTTGTGACATTGAAGATGATAGAGGAAAATTGACTAAAAAATATGTCCAGACCAAATTAATTACATCTTTAACTCGAGCAATACTATATATATACCTGCCGGAACCAAGCCAAATTTGAGAAGCTCCACCACCATTATAACGGTAACGATAAATGTAACCACCCTCTTGTTTCTTAATATCTTCTTCAGTTAATCTATCAGGTTTTTCGTACATCAAACTATCAAGATCAATATCCTCATTCCTAGGATCCATTCTAACCTGTAAAAGAAGAACCAAACATTAAATTAAAATAAGATGAATATAGAAAAAGAGGGTGAGGATGGATACAGGCCGGATTAACAATTTCCTAAGGATTTGTTTCATCTAGAGGCTCATGCAAGCTTCTAGTCAAGACATCTCTTATAAGAAAGGATGTGCATTCATATCATAACTAATAGGCCGGCATGCATATGATATTTATTCCGAAAAGAAGCATGGAATGATAGGATTCACGTAGCTACAAGAAGTTGTATAAGATAACTAGTGCATAACAAAGCTAGAAAGAAATCAGGGATTCCGGACCCCATACTTTATCAAAATTCGCAATAAATACTGCAGTTGGGACGGGTCTGTCAATTTCTTCTCCAGAATATCCAATAATATTCTCAAAGTAAAACGAGTATAACTTGTGAAACTCAGGCTCTACAGCTGCCGCATCAATCTCAAATGCCGCAACTTCCCTTCCAAAATCAGCCTACAAAGCAGAAATTGCATTGGGCATTGTTTATTTATTTATGTATATGTAGTCCAAAAATTTAACTTAACAATCCCCTTAATTTACCTCTCTGGCAGTAGCAGCAGGAACCATGGCTGCTTTGAGAGCCTTTTCAGGTGCTATCACTTGAGGCTGTGCAGCCTGTTAGCAAGCAGTAAAAAGAAAAAGAAAAGAAAAGAAAAACACGTACGTTGATGATGAAATAAAAGTTCTGAATAATGTAGAGGCATAGGCTGAAGATGGGCGAAACAAAATTAATACTTGTAAAGTAAATGAATATTGTGGGTTTATAAATATGTAAAAGTAAAAGAGCGTGTTAGGTAGGTAGCTTAATTACCGGGATTGCATTGAAGAGCATGTGATGCTCAATGTCTAAGGGCTGGCCCGTCTCCAAACAGGAAGGCCTGTGAGTAGGGAAAGCAAGTCGAAGAAAGTCTTGCAACTTTAGAGAATCCAGTGCTTACCTGTACCCTCCATCTCCACTGAAACCGATCAGGACAACATTTACTTCAACAGGGACTTGGAAGGGAACCTGCATCAGAGAAAAAAAAAAAAAAAAAAAAGAAATCGATGATGATCACGTACGTACAAGGGACTTAATTGGATGGATTTGATGGCCTGCAGATTGATTAATTAAACAAGCAAAACCTGGGCGCCAGAATGGAGCATATGATGAACATCAGATCGGACAGTGTCTTGGAAAGCAAAACACATAATAAGAAGCACCACCACCACCACCACCACATTACTCAATTCAATCCTATATATCTATCTATGCATGTGCCCTAATTATCTCTCTCTTTCTCTCCCAATCTCCTCCCTAGCTCACCTGCATGCTTTACCACCCGCAACTCATATTTATAATATTAATTAATATCACGCAAACTACGTACATTACTTTACTAATACTTTAATAGCCAAAGTACTCGATCATTGCACCTTATATATAATGAAAACTCTTACAATTTATTTCATTTACTTACACTTTTAACCTTAAAATCTTACTATTTAACTTTTTAAAATTTAGTTTTAGGTATATTTTATATCATATACTCGGCTAAAGACCCGTGTAACACACGGTTTCAATTCAAAAATATTATTGTTGTTTAAAAATGTTCGTAAGTTATAATGTTAATTTTGTTGATAATACTTTCTATATCGACTTTTATATATAACTTTTAACATTAGCTACATCTAATATTAGTAGGTTTTCTCTATTAATATTTATACGTCTAAATAGTGTATAATATGAAATGAAATAAACTTATAAATAAGAACTTTAAATAATAAACAAATTAGAATGAACATGAAAAACAATATTTCAAATTCATAAACATCCAAAATTTTATTTGTATACAACATTTGATGTTTTGTAGGTTATTTTTCCATCATCCTTCTACTCTAATAAAAGAGTATCTTGAGATGACACATGGCAACACCACAATTATTCTTATCAAAATTTTTCTGCCTCTCTCAATTATTAAATAATTACCTTAATTACTAATAAAATTATTTAATAATTTTTTAGATTTAATAAATTAAGAAAGATATCTATTTAATACTGTTATTTCTAAATAAATAATTTTTTATAAAATAATAAATTTTTCTAAAGCTTAATGCAGGACCGTTGAAGGAGGTCAATACAATCAGTCTCACAGTAAGTAGAGACTTAGAACACTTAATAGATCAAATAGGAAACTGAAACTTTAGAATGACACTAAGAAACACAAGCAAGTAAAGAGACAAAGATTAAGAACAACAACTCAGAATGGTTTTCAAGGAACAAATATATTGCTCTCAAGTTCTTTTTACAAGTGTTACAAAGCATAGTTCAAAATACAAGGATCTGAGATACTTTATACTACATCCTACAGCCCGCCATACATTGAAGGCCAACTAAAAACACTAATCTAGACAACAAGATCAATGTAAAGTCAAAAGTCAGATTGCCTTTTGACTAGTGAATATGACATGCCATAACTCACATCCTAATATATTACAAAAAGGATAAAAGTAAATAAAATAGAAAGTTACAGACACAAAAACCATAATCTACAGTTTCCTAAAGCATGGACCTTTTCACCAACTTATGCAAGTTGGTGAGTCTTTAGAGTTGCAGCAGAAAGTTGGTCAGCTTTCTGAAAAGGTGGATCAGAGAAAGCATGTATTCTCTGTCTTCGAAAGAAATCAGTCTTCTATCTTCATGGCTTCGTAAGACTTTGTCTTTTAAGCTTCGGAAGACTTCATCTTTGGCTTCGGAAGATTTTACACTTAGAGTATTTTCTTTGCAGTGTGTAAAACTTCCGAAGTAACTTCCACCATGCATAAAGTGCATGTATACAGGAAGCAACTTGAGTGTTTTGCAGTGTGGCGATTGCATTTTTTTTTTCCGTCGGTAGTGTTAAAGTTTAGTCCGGTAGTTTAAATTTTTGGCCCAGTAATGTAAATTTTTATATAAAACTTGAGTTCGCCTTCCTAAAAAGAAATAATTTCACCCTCGCCCCCTCTTACGGGAGTGTTCAAGCTCCGTCACTGCTTCCACCAACATTATCTTCGTGTTCCTATGTGTCATTTTCCTTTTATGTTCACTAGTTGGTCCCTTTTTTTTTACTTTTTGAGACACAAATAGTTTGTGAGGGCATCCATCTCTAGTAGAGGCAGAGTTGACACTCTTTTCCTCACTTTTTAGGGTGGTGATTGTGATGGTTAGATCATCTTGGTGCCTTTGTTCTTCCCGAATATACCCTTTTTATTTCTCTTGGGAACACTAGATTCCCTTTGTCATATTTATGCGTCGAGAGAGATATATGTTAATTGTTCTGTGTTTGATTTGTAAGTTTTATTTTATTTTTTTATTAATTTATACGTCACGTCCGGCTAAAGCACTTTTAGTTTAAACATTAAGGTTTAATTTCTCTGGTTTGGTTTGAATTTATGTGAATCGTTTATGAAATCTTTTTATTTTAATGGTTTGTTTGTTTGATTCTTGATCTTAAACCCAAATCTACTCCGATATATATTAGATTGTTAATAAAATTGGTTACTTTATTAATTTAATAATGTTCTTCAAATTTTAAAACCCTAATCAAGTTTGATTTTTGATACAAGGAATAACTAATTGTTTGAGTTTGTTTATTAATTTATTGTCGTTATAGAATCATATAATCTAGTTAAACATACCGCGTCGTGAGTGTTTAGTTATAATTGATACTTATTTCATTGCAACTCGCACGTTGAGTAATATATTGTCTCTAATTAACGAACTGCGTTTGATTAGATCTTAGATAAAGTGGATGTTCGAACGGCGTGATAAATAGTATCGGTAGAAATCATTAATTAAAAAGGGTCATTGCACCGTAATCGTTAATGATTATAAGTCGAACTAAATCAAGAAATTATAGTGTTGGAATTAGTTTTCATATTTGAATTTACTTCACAATTTGATTAACATTTTAGTAATCCTTTTTCATAATTAAAAACAACAAAAAAATATCAAACTTCAATTTTTGCAGAATCTTAACACGGTTGCATGGAATTTTCTTTATAGTTTTGACATGGTCGTGTCAGCTTGCTGGAAAATTTTTGTTTTTTACAATTTGCTTTTAGTTTTATTTTCTAATTAAAACCCACCATCTTTTTTAACTATAACCAACTAAAGTAACTGTGTTAGAACGTTTTTGTTATTGAAATAGTTAACACATTTCCTTGAGAACACGAACACTACTCAGCTCATATTATTCTTAGTGTGTGCACAGTAGATTTACATTTACATATTTTATTAGCTGGATTCGACACCCAACATCTACCTTTCTTTGAGCTCTGTTTCTACATAGCAAGGGCTCAAACTATTATCATATGAACTTTAACCATGTGTTGTTGGTTTGATTGTCTCAATTATTAGTGTCAGTGATGGTGAACAATTGTTCACTAAGATATTTCTGCTTTTGTTGGGTATATCATTATATCGTTGATGATGAGCCTTAGCTCATCTGAGACTTTGTTAAACAAGCAATCTAAATGCTAATCTCTTTTTGGTTGTTTTTTTTTTTTTTTTTTTGAGTCAATGATGTTGAGCCTAGGCTCATCCGAGACTTTATTAAATATGTCATCAATGATACTAAGCCTTAGCTAGTCTGAGATATTGCTAAACATGTCATCTAAACTATATTATGTTTTGATTATTGTCTTAAACCGATGGGGTCATTTAAATGGTTAAAATGGAGATGTTGCCCATGTGATGTAATGTTGTTCGGTGTTGTTTCTAATGTTGTGCATGATCTTTTGAATCTGTGATCTAATTCTGATGTTTCAAGTATCTTACAAGTCTCGTTGGGTCGATGATGTTAAACCTATGTTCATTTGAAACATTGTACGTAGAACCCTAATCTTTTTCGGTGACGTTGAGTCTATGCTCGATTTGGACGTTGTTGACACCAGGAATACAAGACTTTGGTTAACACTAACATTTCAACTCTTTGCATTTTCTCTGTCAAGGTTTGTGGCTTTTTTGTTTTTGGTGTTTGGCAATTCAAGGGCTGTGATGATATTTCAAGAATGATGTTGGTAGCTTTGGTTTGGCAATCGTTCCTGGTTTGTAACCGCAAAAGCAAGATCAGTTCTGAGCCTCATCGTACTTGTTGGTATTCTGACATTAGAGATGTGGGAGAAATAAGCTCAGGTGGTGTCTTGTGCTATCTGTAGCTGGCTGCTTCATTCAACCAGAAAGATTGATGGAGAAGAAATATTTTTGGAAACTGAATACAAGATATACCTGAGTTACATGAATAAAAACATGAATCTCCCAACCCCTCCCCTCTACTTGCTCTTGTCTGGGAGACATGAAGATGATAGTAATTTCTTATAAATGTCTGAGTCTATTACTGTACAACTTTCACTTGACGAGACATATACAGGTAATTGTAACAAGAACATTTATTTGATCTTCATCTTGCATTAGGGAGAAAACATCATCTATAATTTGGAAGCAGGAGGTTTTTTAGAGCTTCTAGCTGCTATGAAGTCGTGCATTTTCTTGAACTGCTCCTTTGTCATCCCATTGTAATACTCATGTGCTCTCTCCTACCAAGAAGAAGGCATACATACAAACATGAACCATATATAACGTTTGACATTCCCTAGCTAGCTTGTTGTAATTTGGGGCTTTCATAGTAGTGCATATAAAAAAAAAAAACTCAATTGTGCTGTATTCCTAACACTTTCACATATGGAAAGAAGAAAATAGGGCGTTATAGTCAGTGTGATGGAATTGGAGCAGGGCATGGCATGCGTACCTTCTCTAGTAAAAGGGCATGATGAAGATCTAGCTTGGCGCCATCATTTATAACGGCTTTGTATCTCAAGACTAAATCGGGATTGTTTTTGAGAATGGCCAGGGCAACCTGACGGGCTTTGTCCAACAATTGAGCGGCTTCAACCACATGGTTCACCAATCCCCACTTGTGTGCTTTCTCCGCAGTTAAGGGGGTGGCTGTTAGAGACACTTCCCGGGCTTTGTTGGGCCCTATTATGCGTGAAAGCTTTTGAGACAGACCCCATGAAGGAAATATCCCAAATCTGCACCCAATTACTATTATTATTCATCATCTTAGCACAATCAATCCCTCATTCTGCTCAAACAAACGAATTGAACAATCTTCACTAGTAAACGAATAGAACGCTGCTTGAATTGACATATGCATAATTTGAATCATGAATGAATTTTGAATTTTAGGGTTTGTAGAGAATCATTATCATGAATAATTATAAATAAAAAGTAGTCGGAAAAGGGGGAAGGGGGACCTGGCATGTGTATCTATGAATTTGGCATCCGTAGAAGCAATTAGTATATCACAGGCAAGGGCGATCTCAAATCCGGCAGTAACAGCGAAGCCTGAAACGGCCCCGATGATGGGCTTACGGCAGGCCTCCATCTGAGCCACGGGATCCGCCTCCACGTCCTTCACGTCTCCCTTGAATACATCCTCCGCCGAAGTCAGGTCCACCCCCGAGCAGAACGCCCGGCCCGACCCGGACAGTATGATCACGCCCACCGACTCGTCCGAGTCAAGGCGCTTGAATGCACGCGCCAGATCCCTCATCATCGGCCTCGTCAGCGAGTTCAGAGACTTTGGCCGGTTGATATTCACGTATGCGATCCCCTCCCCCTCTTTCTTCACCACGATCAAACTTTCCGCCGACATCATCTTTCAACTCACCCTCCTCTGACTTCCTGAGTTCCTGAGTTCCTTCCTTCCTACCCGCTCGCTCATATATATATATATATATATATATATATATATATATATATATATATATATATATTCTTTCTTTATTATGCAACTTAAACCCTCAACTTTTACTCATTATCATCAAAGCTCCTCAAACATTTTCATGATATAATACAAATGAGTGGATAAGAGATAATGTAGTTACATTCCAGCAAAGCAAGCAGCTTGCTTCATTAAACAGATTGATTCCGTACACTAAATTAAATTTACAAAGGTACGTAGGCCATTTATAAACTTATCTGCCTTTCAAAAACAGAAGAAAAATAGTATGCCATTTATGTTAAAGAGTGAATCACAAAGGGGTCCAGTATAGTTAAAGGGGTCCATTTTAGTTACTCAATCAATATGGATGAGATGATATAACGTCAGCTTCACGGAGAGAAAGATGATAACTTCATGTTGCTTTTGCCTTGAATTGCGGTCCATATAAGATTAATTATTTATTTATTAAAAAAACTTTAGTATATACGTATATTATACGGGTTGATTAAATAAAATATTATATAAAATAAAAATTTATTAATTATAAAATTATATTCTAATAAGAGATATGGTTAATAACTATAAGTAATAAGATAATTATATTCACTTTTTAAACTTTTATTTGTTTTTTCTTAAAAATAAATTAAACATTTTATTTCAAAACAAACCATTATAAAAAACATATTTATAAAAGTTTGGTGTTTTTGAAAAATTTCTTATTCATAAAATTTATTTCCTTAAAAATAACACTAATAAAAATATATATTTCTTTATTTACTTAAAAGTAACTTAGATCTAAAATAATTAAATAATATTATTAGTAATTAATGTAAATATTTAATAGCAAAGAGAAGCAGAAAAATTTTGATAAGAATGAATGTGATGATGCCAAATGTCCCTCATAGATACCTTTTTATTAGAATAGAAAGATTTTTACGTATTTTTTCAAATCATAAATTATATATTTCTCTAAAATATAAAACTAATTACCCATTTTTTCTTCTTATTAAATATATTACATATTTATCTATTTCGTTAATATTAACATATCAACTGACTATTTTATCTTGAATTTATTAAAGGAACTTTACGTATTGATATTTTTTTTTATTATAATTGTTTAAAACTTTGACAACTATGGTTTGTATTCGAATGTATAACTTTGATGATCTAGGAATATTGTTTTGAAATAAAGTTTTTAACCTTTGTATTTGGAGTTGTAATTTTATTGTTTTTGTTTATATATAAAACTTGAACTTGAGAAATTATGTGTTTAATTTTCTTAGAAAAAGAAACGAGTAAAAATAACTTATTAAAAATATGAATACATTAATCTTTTAATAACTAATTTTAATAAACTAGGTAAATATGTAATCTTCCTACTCTAATAAAAATATAAATAAATGGGACTCGTGACAACACTATATTCATCATCACTAAATTTTTTCAACTTTTCTCTCTTATTAAATAATTACATTAATAACTAACAATATTATTCAATTTTTTTAGATTAAAATATTTTTTAATAAATTAAAAAAGAGATTTTTTATTAATATTATTTCTAAAGAATAAACTTTTATAAAATAAATTTTTTTATAGACAATTGTTGGGTGTCGAATCCAGCAAATAAAATATGTAAATGTGAACCTACCGTCACACACATCAAGAATAGTATGAGCGGAAGTATGGTTCGTGTCCTCAGGGATACGGGTTTATTATTTTATACCAAAAACGTTTTAGTACAATTACTTTGATTGCTTACGGGTTAAGGAAGTTAGGGGTTTTAATTAAAAACTAAAACTGAAAGTAAATTACAAAAATTGAAAAAATTCCAGTAGGCTGACACGGCCGTGCCAAAACTGTACGCGGTCGTGTTAAGGTTCTGCTGGAAAAACGAAAATTGACAATTCTTTATATTTTTTTTTATATTCTGAAAAGAAATTACTAAAAACTCTAATTAAATTTGAGAAGAAAATTAATATATGAAAACTAATTCCAACATTAAGGTAATTTCTTGATTCGGTTTGGCTTACGATCATTAACGATATGGTGCAATGACTATTTTTAATCAATGATTTGTATCGATACTAGACATCACGCCGTTCAGATATCCACTCTATCTAATGTCTAATCAAGCGAAGTTCGTTGATTAGAGCCAACTCGCTACTCTAAGCTCACGCCGTTCGGATCTTAGCGTGCGGGTTGCAGCGATAGAAGTATCAAAATAATTAAACACACACGCCGTTCGGTGTATTTAACTAGATTGCATGATTCTATAACGAGAATGAATTTATAGACAAACCCAAACCGTTAATTGTTCCTTATATCAAAAATCAAAACTTGTTTAGGGTTTTAAATCTTGAAGAATTTTATTAGAAAAATTAATAAAGTGGCCAATTTTATTAACAATCTAATATATACCGGATTAGATCCGGGTTTAAGACCAATAATCAAACAAACAAACTATTAAAATAAAAACATCTTATAAACGTTTCACATAAGTTCAAACCAAATCACAGAAATTAAACCCTAATGTTGAAACTAAAAGTGCCCTAGCCGGACATGACGGCTAGGTTAATCAAACTAAATAAAAACTTACTACACAAGGATCCCAGAACACTTAATTGCTCTTCAAAGAATGGAGGAAGAAGATTCTCTTTTGTCTTTTCTGCAGTTTTTCTCCATCAAATTCCTCTTTTTCTCTGCCCTCCTTCCCTTGGTTGATTCTTTTCTCCATTTTTAAAGATTTCTCTCTTTTCTTTTTATTGACTTCCTGGCCTCCCTTTTTCAACCTTCTTTTTTTTCTTTATTTGTGATGATCAACATCATTTAAACCAATATTCTTTAAAAATAAGAAAGATCATGCAATCTTTAATATTTCTTCAAAGATCTTTTCATAATTTCACCAACCTTAATATTTTTGTTTTCAGCCCACACAATCTTTCTTTCACCTACAATAATAAAATACATCCAAAGTTGACTCCATTCCACCAAAACGAGTATTAATCAAAATAAATAGAAATACGCTAAATAAATGCATGATACGAAATAAAAATATATATTAAAACGATAATAATTGGTGCCTAAAAATACTACTAACAAAAATCAAAATTTTTTAAAAATAGAAAATATTTTAAACTTGGTGTTTTTAAAAAGTAAATTACTTATAAACAAACAATAATATTAATTGGGAGTTATAAAAAGAAAGTTTTAAAAAATGTCATTGTTTTAAAATGTTTTTTAAAATAAAACTTTCATTTATTCAGAACAAGAAAATTTTCAATTATATCTTATCTTTGGATATCTTTTTATAATTAATTAATTTAATTATATTTAATATTTTATTTATTCAACCCGTGTGTTTACTAAAGCTTGTATATATGTTTTAAAAATAAAAATTAATAATTAATTTTTTAACTTGAGTAAATATGTAATTAATGTGTTTAGGAAGGGGAATATGTAAATGCCCCCATTTTTTACAACTACTAGCTTACATGAGTTAAATAAATAAAATATTAGTAAATAAATAAATTATTATATTTTTCCAAAAAAAAACATTTTGAAAAAAATAATAAATCATTTTTAAAATATTATTTTTAAAAATTTCCTTATTATAACATTTAGTTTTAAATATTTTTGGTTTATACAAATTTTACCTTTAAAAAACATCAATTTTAAAATATTTTATATTTTAAAAAAAGTCTGATGTTTTGAAAAAATTCCTTTTGTTTTAAAAATTTATTTCTTTTGATATAATATTAATAAGAAGATATTTTTCTTAATTTATTAAAAACTATTTTAATCCAAAAAAGAACTAAATATTTGTATTAATTAATTTGATTATTTAATAGGAGAGATAAACAAAAAAAATTGGTTAGAAGGAATCTAATGGTGTCACGTGTCCCACTAGTTACACTTTTATTAGAGTAGAAAGATTATATTATTTTACATCTTTTTGTAACAATGTCATAAAGCCTTTTGTCTTAGTGGTGGCTTTCTAAAGTGGAGGTTGTAGGTGAGGGTTACTTGGAGCAAAAGTGTTATGTGTTGAACCATGAGTTTTTTCCTATTGGGGTAACTTTCTAAGGCAATTAGGGGTGCAGTCTTGGTTAAAAAATGGGTATGTGGATTCGATTAAGATAACTTTAAAAAATAACATTATAGAAATAGGGAGCCATGAGTTTTCTATCATTTAGTTAAATGCTATAAAATATACATAAACACCTTATTGCATAAACGCCCCACGGCGTTAAGTCTGCAAGAAGCTTCCCTTAGTGTTAGGGATTGTTAAGAGGGTTGACGGCAATGATTTAACGAGCGTTAAATCAAGTTTTGTGTGTGCTATCAACATTGAACTAAAAAATACGGGCATGAAAAGGGGTTAAACCATTTTATTCTGCGAGGTGAGGTGAAAGATGTTAGAGTTCGTGATATGACACCTGTGTGGAGTTAAAGGGCTTTAGAGTACACATCATATCTTTTTTGATGGCCAATTAGTTTTTTTTCATCTTTAGCTTGTGTCACATGATAAATTATTATAATTGAGTAAACATTGACATATTTATTTAAATAGTAAAAAGTAGAAGCAAATGTATAGTCAAAACTACTAAAAAAACAAAGGGGCAAAGCAGTTCCATCATACTCGGCTTACTTATTGGTAAGACTAACAATTTCTGATACGAACCTGTAACACGACACGATATGAAATTAACAGATTTCGAGTTTGGTCTTAACAGGTTTCGTGTCTTAAACAAGTTGACACGATAAGTTATCGTGTCGTGTTCGTGATTAGCATGTCAGATCATCGTGTCTTATCGTGTCGTGTCTAATTATGTCGTGTCTAACTTGTTATGCTAGCCCTAATTATGGGAGTGAGCCCATTAGCATTTGTCATATGAAGATCGTTCAAGTGTTGATACATGCTCTCACGACTTACAACCTCACCTACAAATGATCAACAAAAAGATGATGTATTTAATCACTCCACACACGCATAATGCAATAAAGGATAACCAGTTAGTTTGGTTACCAATTTGTTACATTTGCTGTTAAGGGTTACATCAAAAACGAAAATTTTGATGGTGGCGAAACGTTCTTATACAAACATGTTTAGCACATTTTGAAAGATGAACTGATGTGGAAAGGACCAGCCATCATGTACGGTACTTAACAATCGAAGAAAACAAAAATATATGCATCAAGTAATTAACACCATGACGTGCACATGCCTTTTAACCTCATAGTTGACACTCCTTTATCGGTTGAGGAATATGAAATTACTGATTAATGTTGATAAGGAGCAACTCATCCAATAAATTCTGGAAATTAACAATTTTGAAACTTTAGTTTTGATTTATTATTTGTTTTAGTTATAAGTTGATATATATATATATATATATATATATATATATATATATATATATATATATATATATATATATGTGTTATCTTTTAGATTAACAACTCATACACCCATCTAAACTAGTTTTGTTTTTACATCACAACTAATTTACCTCAACCTTTCATAGGTGATAACCAAACCCTTGGCCTCAATGAATGTTCACCACTCGAACTACAGATATCATTAAAACAAGGATTATTGGATTTTAATAATTTTAATTTTTATTTATTGGCCGTGATTAATTCCAACTTAGCAAATGTTTATAAACACTTCCAACTTTAAACTTATTTTTCTCTAGCGATCATTTACTAATTGAGAGTTAACCATGTAAGTTTTTGATGACGTGGACTGCTTATGAGGCCAAAACACTAAGCCAAAAGTTAAAATCTACCGCGAGTTCCATCAATTTGAAACTCCTGTACCCTAAAACCCGTCAATTGTCATCTCCTAATCTGAACCAATTAACTCGTTGGAGGTAGATTTCAGGTCATGATAGAGGCTAGAAACGGAAAAACGGACTTGGTGGAGGCTGGGCCGCGACGGTGTTAAAAAATGGCTCAAAGTTGGCCACATTTCATCAAAGAAACTAATAGGAGTTAACTCTTAGTTAGTAAAGGATCGTTGGAGCAAAATAAGCTCAAATTTGAGAGTGTCTGTGAGCAATTATTGAGTTGATATTAATCTCGGCTAATAAATGAAAGTTAGGACTATTTAAATCCAATAACCCTTAAAACAAACATCACCCATAAAATGTATGTGTGTGTATATTAAATGTATCGTTTGAATTGTACCAAGAATCAGATCCTTCGAAACTAGGAAAAAATTTAATTAATTAGAGATTCGTTGCAAAAAGTGACACGATATACCAACTAGATTTAATCATTTCATGAGGCGAGTTATGAGAGAAGATGCATGCACTAATTTTCATATTTAATATTTTTATACCAAAAAACTTATTTACCGAACATAATAACAAGCCGATGACTAGGTTTCTTCGTATCCAAGAAACTAGAAGCCACACAAGCTTGTTGAGAACGAAACACGCTAGACTCGCATCGAACATGGTATAATTAAAGGATGTGGAAATCAAACGGAAGTTCTCTGACATTTGCATAATACTCACCCCACGCCACCCCTCCCACCTCCAACCCCCCACCCCCACCAAACAACTTGCACCACACGCTCAGAGGCTAACATTTGTGTACATTTTTTATTAATTATACAATTTGCGTAATTTGATCGGTTCAAAATAATTACCTATTCAATATATCTTGATCGTCAGATTTTTAGATGGAAAATTGAATGATGAAATTCAAAAACTAATTATAAAAATTGAAAGGAAAACACAAGATGAAATACTAACCACACGAACATTGTTGGATGAGGAGAGAGCCCATCGTTCCATCGTAAGAGAACATCTTCTTATAATTTTCAAAACCTAAAAACAAACATATTTACTTCAACTCCTCATTTCCCTCCTATATTTTCTTAAAGAAAAAAACATATGTTTCATCATGTTTCAATCACGATCGAGTTTCTCCAGCCGGGTTATCATTTTATATCCATTTATTTTGTTCATGCTTATATTTTTCTTGAATGGTGTTGATGGTAGAGGTTTCCTTACACTAAGACCATCGGCTATCGATGATGTGACTTCAAAAATCAAAACAAGTAAAATCATTATAGTTGATGTCAATGGATCCGGAAAATTTACATCTATACAAGATGCTATTGATTCAATTCCAAACGGGAATCAAGATTGGGTAGTTATCCATGTCAAGAAAGGAATTTACAGGTGAGCATTACCTACACTTATAATCTTGTAACATAAAAAAGTAAAATTACATTGAGCTAATACTTTTTTAATGGGAAAATGTCATAAAATAGTAACCAAGTTTCAAAAGTGTTCTAATTTAGTCACTCATGCATGTTTTTCTCAAATTGGACCACTAAACGATCAAATCGAGTCATAATCGAATTTTCTTATGTCAAGAAAGTAAAAGTGGAGAAGACGTGGGGGTTAGAAATTTTCCAATATATAAAATTATATTAAAAAATAAAAAAAACATGTTAATTATGAAAAAATATAAAAAAGTACCTAAAATTTACGTCAACATTCCATATCAACATCAAAAGATAGAAAAAATTATTTTCTAACTGAAACAAAAAGTATAACATGCTAAAAAACATGTTAAGGCTTTTAATTTATATAAAATATGAAAACTGAGTGATCTAATTGGAACACTTTTAAAACTTGAGTTACCTAATTGGAACACTTTTGAAAGTTGGTTACTATTTTACGAAGTTACCCCCTTTTTAATGTATGAATTATACTTTAAGATATATATTATAGGTTTCATAACGCAAAGCCCTTATTGATTTTTTCGTTTGCACTTTCGTTTAGCATCCACTTTATGATAACACTTTCATTTTTAACAATTAGAGGTTCTTCACCTACACCTTTCAAAGTTTGAATAGATAGAATGTTATAAAAATTTTCAAATCTTCATTATCTCCCGACAAAATAGCTCATAAAGAACACACTTACAAGTTATAAGTTTAATGTTTTCTGGTTGCTAGTTGAGTAAAATAATGCATGAAAGTATAAAACCTAATATCATGTACTTAAAAATTAAAAGAATGTCATGATTTGTAAAATAGAGTTACTCTATGGTAAATAACTATGTGAACTAATGTATGTAGGGAAAAAGTGAGAATCCCAAGCGAAAAATCTCACATATATTTGAGGGGAAGTGGGAGGACCAAAACAATGATTGTTTGGTCACAAAGTTGTGAAAACAACTACCAATCTTCCGCTTTTAAAGTTGAAGCGGATGATTTTATTGCCTTTGGTATGAGCTTCAAGGTACAATTTCCTTTGGAAAAGGTACGATGGATATGATATCCTCGACCGGGCACTAACACATGCATGCTTTGTTTGGGACAGAATGATGCCACTATAAGGATTGCTAATACCTCACATAACCAGTCAGTAGCAGCGTATGTTGGTGCTGACAGAGCTGCATTCTATAGTTGCGGATTTTATAGCTCTCATAACACTCTTCTTGATAATGAAGGTAGACATTACTATGATCGATGTTACATTCAAGGTGCTATTGATATTATTTTTGGTCATGCACGATCTGTCTTCCATGTAAGCCCCATCTAGCGTTAATCAAGTTTTAACAACAATTAATTAATTATAATACATGCACTGATTACTTGAGTTTTTGGTAGCGTAGGAATGTGAGATATTTGTGGTTGCGGATAAAAGAATTGAGATTCAAGGGTCTGTGACGGCTCATACCCGAGCAAGCATGCATGAAAACACAGGATTTGTTTTCCTTAAGGGACGAATTTTCGGTACAGGAGACGCTTTCTTAGGTCGCCCTAAAGGTGATCATTCTCGAGTAGTTTTTGCAAACACTTATATGTCTAAGACTGTAAGGCCCGAAGGTTGGAGCAACTGGAACCATCATGGTAGTCTAGAGTAAGTTTGTGTTTTTTGGATCCGTTGGTTATATAGGTGCATGCATGTGCATGCTTAATTTGAAGAAAGAAAGATAAATGTGAAATTAATTATTGTAGTTGATTTTACAGAAATATATACCAAGCTGAATACAATTGTGACGGGCCGGGGTCTAGTACAGAGGGACGAGCTCGATGGATGAAGAAACTAAGTGGCCAAGAAGCTGCACCATTCTTGTCTATAGATTTTATAGATGGAAAACAATGGTTGCTAGTGTGATTGGCCGGAACGCAATGAGTTTATTTTGTTTTATCTAATTTAAGCGACATAACACGATGAAGTAAAATGTGTAAATTAATTTGTAAGTGATGGTTTATGATGTATGTATGTATGTATGTATGTATGTATATGCAGTTATTAAGAAGAAATAATCTTGAGGTTGGTCGATTAATTAAGTTGAAGTTGATTGATTTATTAAGTTGCAAGAAGAAGCAAAAAGAATTGGGCCTAAGGTGGGTTTGGGCCGAATATGAAAAGGGTAGGGTTAGAAATAGAAAGGGAAAGGGAAAGGGGGAATTGCTGTTGTATCGAGGATGGGATCATCGGGTATGGAGACGGAGGGGGAGAGAGTGGAAGACTCCAAGGATTTACAGCAGCAGAGCAAGGCTCTCGACAAACTCACTGACCATGTCGAAGATCGTCAGCTCGATTCCACTCGTGTTCAAGAGGTACCCCCCCATCCAACTTCCTTTCCACTTTCAATCTGTCTATCAATGATTAATTCCTTTCTATTTCTTAGGCCATGGCTTCCATAGCTGCATCCAAGGAAGCTGATTTCAATGCTATGAGATTCAGGTTTGATTCCTAGTATCAGATCAGATCTTCGCCAGACTTTGCTAGCACATGTCTTATTTCCACCACTAGATCATTAATCTTTATCCTTTATGATTGCTTCCAGGGAGAAAGAGTTGGCTGCTGTCATAATTAATGCTGCTGAAGTTGACATAATCGCAAACGAACTAGAGGTCAGTCAGTTTCTTTGAGTATAAGGGTGGGTTATCTTTGTACTTAGTTTGTTCAAAAACGTAAGGCTTACTTACAGGGTGTACCTTTAATTAGATACTTTTATCATGTCCTTACTTGTTGCTTTCTTTGTTTGCCCCTAAATGGTGAAGTAGAGGTAATCCTTGCTTGTTTCGTCATTACAGTTGGATAAGAAGGTGGCTGAAAGAACATTACGTGAACACAAAGGTGATGCTGTTGCTGCAATTAGGCATTTGCTTAATGTGGAGAATCTTTAAATACAACAATTAAGATGAATGGTTATTAAGGATTTTCCGTCTCAACCCCATAAATTTGTGACCGATTCCTACTTTACCTGTTGGTTAGTTTTATCTTTTCTTGTGCCAACTTTTATGCAACTTTAAACCTTGGAATTAGATACTTTTATCATGTCCTTAAACACAGGATCTTGTTTTATACTAATCTTGATCAACAAACACCTAATTGCTGATATAAATAATCTAATCATGAGTTAGAGTTACCCTTTCCTTTCCTTAATTCCACTCCTGTACGCAACTTCCTGAAAGAAGAGTAAGGCCTTTGCATTGATTTCTCATTTGTTTGTTGTCGTATCTAAAAGGTTATTTTTATGTCTTTGCAGTCCTTGAATTCAATTTTCAATACGTAATGCAATTTCTATTATTTTACATTAATGTTTCTAAAAAGATTGTCATGGTTGCCTCGGTCTTCTTTTTTTAATGGTGTGCGACACATTTAACAAAAAGCACAACATTAAACAAGGTATCAAGTTATTGCACATGATGCTATCAAACTACCAACCTCCTTTTGGTCTTGTCTGGCATGCACATTGATAGGTACTATTAGGTAGTACATGTATGCGGCTGAATCGTAGATTCGGTTAGTGTTAACACCTAATTATACATAAATAAGTTGACACTTATTAGGGTTAGGGCCGACCGCCCCTAACCCCATTCTGGCACCTTGTCTTCGGCTGGATCGGGGCCGACCCAAGATGGATCGAAGGCCACAACATAACACACACGTGGCAGTAAACATGTGCAGGAAACTTTGGTTGCCAAATATTTACTTGGTCTTTGTTAGTAATGTTCCTGGAATTTCCCTTGATTAAAGTATAGTGCGTCTAGTAATCGTTTGCTTTGCATCTAGTATTTATAATCTTGTAGCTTACTGTTTTTATTTTATTAAAAAGAGCAGACTATTTTTGCTCCAAAATATTATGTTTTGTGTATGTGTGTGTTTATCCTAAGTGACGTGGCTTTGCGTAGATGAAAGCATGGGTTGCTACATAAACGGTCCGGTCCCTTGGTATCGGTAGATAGTAAGTTAGGAAGACAGTTTTTGTTTCTGTTGCTTAATTATCCTTTGATTTTGGTTGGTGTTATATATATATATATATATCAGATGTGTAAACAATCTAAAATAAACTTGATCGTGGTGAAAACTGTTGTTGACATGGCATTGGCTATGTGCAGGATCAAATAGGATTAGAATAAAGAACCTACAAGTTTACTTGATGAAGAATATAAATACACATGTGTCTCTATATACATGAGTGCATTTAATACAAAACAAATGTCAAGTAAAGGAATACGACAAATCCACAAGCACTTGTACAATTCAGATACAGAGAACAAGAGACAATTATGCTGTTATGTATCATAGTCGGAGCAACATGTATAAATGTTTTTGCAATACCAAAAATTGGTTTTGTAGACCCTATATATAGAGGATTTTCATGGGGTAAATCATTTAATACTCAAGCCATACATGTATGAGAGAATTTGTTGAAGGAATGAAAACTTAGGGATCCATGGCATCAAGCATCTGTAGAAGAGCGCTTTTTTAAGGAGGAATGAAGAGAATGTTATTATTTGTCGAATAGGGGACCAACAAATGCATTTATAGCGTCCAATCAAATTTTATCATTCCTCATGCTAAATGATCCATCAATGAGAATATGATTGCGGTAACCGACCATGAGTTTATATCAGGGTGGTTCCTATAAAATGTTCAGTTTGGAGGTTTTAGTGTTAATATCTCAAGCATGAATTCAATTCTGTTGATGGTGTAGGGGTCCTTTCTTCCTAAAGGAACTGGAATTGTAGAACACATGTACCAACGTTATGGCAAGCTTATGGTTGTAGGTAGGACCTTAGACTTTCAATGGCACATAATCTCATGAGAACGGTATACTATTATAACTTTTAAATTTAAATTAATATAGGCAGACATATAGGTGTTAACGTGTTATGTTGAACAAATAAACATGTAGATTACAATATATAGGTACCAGAAATTACTGTACCGAATCCCGTTTTTAGTAAAATTATGATCCTCTCATAAAACCCTTTCCTTGGATCAACAGATGAAAATTAGTATTCAATGCTTTTATTAATCTAATGGAGACACATATAGGTTCTGATGTTACTTTACTTTCTAGGACAATCAATATATTGATACAACAGTATGTATGTTTATGACTTTTTTGTTAGATTTCTTGATTTAGTTCCCTGTAAGGGGAAATTGTATCAAAAAGCAACCACAACCACTTGAGTGATCCATAAATAGCAGTAGTGATTTTGTGTCTGACAGTGAGGTGAGCTTATGCACATTGACATGAATGTGCTGGAGGATTCGGAATTTGATGGATCAGAAGTGAGTAAATTAGAATCGTAACTTGATATTTACATAGGCAATTTTTTGAACCAAAAATCACCATCTGTGTGAAAATTAATATTAATGGAGAAGAGCAACAGAAGATCATCAGCAGAGGAGCTGTTAAGAAAGATCCAGGAGCTTGAAGCATGCCATGCTCACATCAAACAAGAGATATCCAAACTTGAAAGCTGTAATTCTAACTCACCATGTCCTCACCTATGACCTATGTAGACCAATTGGGGATCCTTAATCTTCTATGAAGCTGACAGAAGCTCAGTACTTGAATATAATGCAGTTGATATCAAGACGCTGTGTTAGCTGATTATCTGCTAAAACGGACTGTAAATAGAGAGACCTGGCCAGGGAAATTTCCTGTAACCAATAACAGAGGAGAAACATTTCATGGCAGGTTCATATGGGACTGTATATCACGGCCTGTGGTATGGATCGGTATGATCTCCATTTCCTAATTTAATAAAGATTTTCATCTCTGAAACGAAAAATGTGAATTTCCATCTCTGAAATGCAGGATGTTGCGATCAAAGTATTTGGATAGAATATCAAGAGTATACAGATGATGTGATGGTATCTTCTAAACAGGAGGTTATTCCTTTATCATATCAAATGTTAAAGTTGCACTAAGCAACTGTTTGATTACTTATTTCCTGATAGATAGAATATATATCTTGGAATGAATTGATTGCCCTTCTCTTCTCATTCCCTTTTAACATATAGAGATTACAATATATCTATATTTGTCTATGATACAGCTAATTTAGAGAAATGTATGGAGAATAATCTATACTAAATATACGATGTTATTACAACCCTACAGTCGAAGTGGGAGGGGATTGAATGGTGAGACTGGATGTGAAATCATGAAAGAGAATCCATGGCAAGCCTTTAGTGAAAATGTCGACTATCTAATAACGTGAGGGAACATGCAGCACCCGAACCTGATCATGTTGAACCTGCTCCCAAACAAAATGAATGTCGAGTTCGATGTGCTTTGTGCGCTGATGCTGCACTAGATTACCGATAAGATAGATGGTGCTAACATTGTCACAATACACTAAAGATGCTCTCACTAGGGGTCGAAAAAGCTCCAACAGTAAGTTGCAAATCCAACATATCTCAGCAACAACGTTGGCAACCCTGTGGTATTTGGCTTTGACGCTGGAGCGAGATATAGTTGGTTGTCGTTTTGACGACCACGAAATAAGATTGTCGTTTTGGCTAGTGTCTGGGCCACTGACCTAGTCAGTGTTCATATAAGTGACAAAGATGGATCCAAAGATAGCCTAAGAGTAAGGCCAAACGAAATTGTACCTTTTATGTACCGAATAATTTGCTTGAGAGTGAGCCAATGATCAGTTCAAGGAGCATGCATATTCATGCAAACCTATTGAACTGCTTAACTGATGTCCGGTCAGGTGAATGTTAAATATTGTAGAGCACCAACAAGGCTTTGGTACAAGGTGGGATCGGGAAAAACATCCTAAGAAGAGGTGTTGAGTTTGGCACTTGTGTCAACCGGAGTGGCCACCGGGTTGCATGATTGCATGCCAGCTCGAGCGATTATATCATTGGCATAGGTTTGTTAAGACAAAAACATTTGATCCTGCTTACGGGAGACTAAGATCCCGAGAAAGAAACTAAATGGACCGAGGTCTTTCATTGCAAACTTGCGAGTGAGATGAGTCATGAGCTGGTGGCATAAGCAATCTATGGAGGTCATGAGTATCATGTCATCTATGTATAGTAAAAGATGAGCCACGTTTACAGTCGTGATGAAGAGAGAATAAGGAGGCATCACACTTGCTTTGTATAAATCCTAATGTGCGCACATAATTGGTGAACCGTTGGTACCATGCACGAGATGCTTGTTTCAGTCCATATGGCGTCTTTTTAAGTCGACATACATGATCCGGAAAGCTTTTGTGTAGAAACCCCATTGGTTGATATATGTAGATAGTTTCATTCAAATTCCCGTGTAAAAAGGCATTGGTCACATTTAATTGGTGAATCGCCCAAGACTTAGATAAAGCAATCAACAACATGGTACGAATTGTCGCATGTTTAACCATTGGACTAACTGTGTCCCTACAATCTATGCCTACTTGTTATGTGCAGCCATCACAAACCAAGCGAGCCTTGTATCTTTTCAATGAGCCATCTGACTTGAATATGTGGTTTGAACAACCTCATGCTTCGAATGACATTCATATTTGGCTGTCGGGGTACCAATTCCCATGTCTCTTTTTTAATAAGAGCATTAAATTCCATGGTCATGGCATTGGATCATTCCGGTATAGACAAGGCATCGATCGGATTTTTGGGTATAGGAATAAGGTGGTGGTGGTGGTTTGTTGGAAGTGACGGTGGTGGAGGTCTGTGCGAGGCTATCCGCCTACAGTGGCGGTAGCGGTAGTCCGCTGATAGTGGCGGTGGTGGTGCTCCCTAGCAGTGGCGGTGATGGAGGTGTAGGCCGGATTTTCTTAACTTAAGCATTTTGTCATTTTATAAAAATTTAACAGAAAAGTTAACCTCCATCCAAATCAATAACCAATCTTGTTACGTTTATGCATAATTTGAGACTAAGCTTGTACTTTCCCAAACTTAGGGACCAAAACCGCAATTTGAAAATAAAACAAGGACTATCCGTGTAATTTACTCATTACTTATTTATTTATTGTTACATGTCTTGTTGTCACAATCACAACCATGTATCTTTCACTATTAACTATTATATAATGAAGCACATTGAGAATCTGATCAGACCGTCTTTTGAATAGACGCATCTCAAAGCTAAACCAATGTAACTTGAATGATTATATGAGCTATCACTAAAACCAATTATTTTGGTGTCATGTTTGTCTTGTATTATGGATCGTGATGGGAACCAACGCCCCATATCTAAAGTAACTCAAAACTCTCCTATTTATTTAGAGTAAATTACATGTGTCGTTTGTGCTATACAACTAAATTTCTCTTTTTCTTCATAACTTTTAGAAATCATGCATGTAGTCTCACATGTTTGTTAAATCGTTAGTCTTCGGTCTAGATAGAGATGAACATTTGTTTTTAGTGTTAACGTTTTCTAACTTGACTTTAGTTGGTTTGACTTTTTGTGCAATTCATGAGATCTCTATAATTTTATTAGTTATAACTTATTCATGTTATGGATTTAAGGTTAGCTAACCTTAATCTGTCGTTAAGGGAGAGTAATTAGTGGGTGACTCAATTTCATTCCAAACTTGGTTTGACTTATCATTCAGGAAACTCCTCATAAGCTTCACATGTCATGAAAACTCAGGTGTTATGCTGCCGTAGGTGCTCTGTAGTCGGCGATGCAAAATACATATCATGACTTTTAGCACAAGCAAGAACAATTAATTGATAGAACAATTCAAAACCTCATGAACAATGATGTAGAAATTGTAACTAACTAGTATTAAGTCCCCGCGTCACAGCGTGAGGCGTAAAACCGTGTCAAGTAGCACCAGTGTCACACCATCGCCAGTGAGCACCAACATCTAGAAAACATGTATTAAAAAAATAAAAAACAAAAAAATTAAACTGATTTGAAAAAGTGAAGCACGTAGGCGGCACCTAAAACATATAAAACAATAAATATGTAGATCTAGGACTAGTATGTTACTATGGATCCGTTTAACAGGGAAAAAATAAGCCTAGAAACATTGAACCACATACGCATGTTGTAGCGTGTCAACTTGTAAAATTTAGAGCAAAATGTAAATGAAAGACTTATAATATATAAAAAGTATAGGGACCAAATGTGAAAGTAAAAAACGTTGGGGGCTATATTGTAAAATATGTAAAAGTATTGGGTTTAAATAAAAAAGTTAAAACTAGAGTTAATTTTAACTTTTCTCCCTAACGTTTGATGAAAATAACCATTTTCCTCCAAAAGATCAAAAACTTCAATTTACTTTCAAAAGTTTCATAAGTTGTTTTATTTTCAGTCCAAAAGTTTCATTATTTTAGATTCAAGTTGAAACATTGATAACACTTTTCGACTAAATTAAAACAACATATGAAACTTTTGGAGGTAAATTGATGGTTTTTAATCTTCTGAAGGAAAATAATTATTTTTGTTAAATCTTAGGGAGTAAAACCGTACTTAACTCAAAAAACTATACAAGCCATTAAAACGCATGATACAACCCATGAAGCACATGAATGTTACAAATTAGTGTATAGTAAATCGTTAATGAACACGCTAGCTAACGATTACAATCGTCTAGGCTAAAATAAGATATTTACGGATAAAGTAATGGATTAGGAGGATAAATATGGAATTTTCTTAACTTTAATTAAATATATTATGTTCATATTAACTAAATTGAAAAAAGAGAGACGGAGGGAATTTATAAAACATTTAACGACTAAGAAAAAACAAACGTACGGCAGGGCAGGCATGCAATTCATCAGCTAAAAAAGATTGCAACTTTATCAATGAATGCCTGTCTAATTTTAGATAACCGGCCTGCTAGGGCTGAGGCTATAAAAAAAGAAAAAGAAAAAGAAAAAGAAAAAGAAAAAAAAAAAAAAAGAAAGAAAGAAAGGATAACCGACCGGAAAGCGAGGCTTAAAAATATGGCATCAAATTAGTATGAGGGGAAGTATGTACATGTATGTATATGTATATAATAAATAAACAAACCGCCATGGGTTGATTTGTTTCTTCGTGTGAAAGCACAAAGCAGCACTACACACCACGGAGGAAATGGAATTAAATTGATTCATCATCATCATCATCAGTCGCAGATCATCCATCCATATATCATATCGGCCAAGGGTGGGTTAGTGTTACAGTAGGCTACTTGTGAGAATTAAATGGAGAAAAAATCAAAATCTCCATCTCCATCGGCTGAGGAGCTGTTAAGAAGGATCCAAGAGCTTGAAGCACTCATCAAACAAAAAACATCCAATTCTCACCCACCACCCACAATTAATCACCTAACAGAATCCCAGTATTTCAATATACTGCAGTCCATGGGCCGCTCTGTATTTATATAATTATATATGATCTTAATCATCGAATAATCTTTTGGTGAGCTGATGAGATTGATTTTCTAAACATTCAATTAATCAATAATTCATTACATGCTTATAATTAAACTCTATCATTCAATTCATTTGGCAGGGGCCGAGGTGCCGAACAAGTTTACGGTTACACAGCTGCTGAAGTTATTGGGAGAACTCCAACTGAGCTCTTGACAGAACCTAAATACGCTTCCCTTTCTGAATTAATCCTACAACGTACCGTCAACGGGGACAGTTGGTCTGGTCAGTTTCCTATAAAGAACAAAAGTGGACAAACCTTTGTGGTTACGGGTGCAAATACGCCTCTTCGTGATGACAATGGTAGATTACTAGGAGCTATGTGTGTCTCCAGCGATTCACGTCCACATAAACTACTAACAAAGGTTGGTCGGACCTCAGTTCATGATGTCTTTTTATACATATATATTCCAATCACTACCTACAACTTAACTAATTAATTAAAACCAGGCCTCTAGCAAATTAAAGATGAGTTAATTAAACAACTACCGGCTTAATTAATTGTAACTTTGTCAAATTGGAAATGAAGAGAGGAGCTGATGAAGATAGTAGTATATTTCAAAGTGAAGGAAGCATCCCAAGGAGATGTATTGCTCCATCTCCGTTTGGAGTATTTTCTCCAAAATGTAATAAGTCTTCAAGAGCAGAGGAGGAATGGATCATGGCCAACCACACTAGACCTGGTGTCTTGTCACTAGATCTACTCACAAGATGCAGGAGTCCCAGTGACAAGATGCAGGAGGCTTCAGGATTAATATGCTCCGCATCTAATAATAGCACAAGTAGCATACATGATGAGATCTTGTGGGAGGACTTAATAATCAAACACCAGATTGGACAAGGTAAACCAATTTTTTTTTTTTTTTTTTTTTTTTTTTTTAATCCTCCTCCTCGCTCCTACGTTTTATGCATCGTATCTTTTTTGCCAGGTTCCTGTGGGACTGTATATCGCGCGCTTTGGTATGGATCCGTATGTTCTACATCTCCCATTCGTTAATTGATATATAATATATATATTCCTTATCAAGTGCATATATATATATATATATATATATATATATATAATATATATGGTTCAGTATGTATATGGCTTCGATCATTTTTCTTTTAATTAGCTGATGCACCAGCACTGAAACATACAGATAGTAAATGAATATGAAAATTTCGGTTATGCATGCAGGATGTTGCGGTGAAGGTATTTGCTTATCAAGAGTTTTCAGATGATGTGATCTTATCGTTTAGACAGGAGGTACGTCTGCCTATTTACTTTTGCTTACAATATGATCAGAGTTGGTTTAAAGTGACATGTAACTATCTGGTTAAGGTGTCTTTAATGAGAAGGCTTAGACATCCAAATATTTTGCTGTTTATGGGGGCTGTAACTTGTTCACCTCAGCATTTATGCATTGTCACTGAGTTCCTTCCCCGGTTAGTTCTTAAATAAAATAAAATAGATATACATCTTCGTTTCTTGGAGTACGTCAATTAACATGCACACACACACATACACACACACATACACACACACACATATATATATAGTCTCAATTCTATAACACGTACATGTCTAAATCATGTACGTTTCTACTTTCTATTGTGTAGTGGAAGTTTGTTTCAGATACTTCAAAGGAATGCAGGGCGATTAGATTGGAAACGACGACTTCAAATGGCTATATATATTGTAAGTACTATACATATATGTATATATGCTAATTAAGTAATTAATTAATTATCGTAGCTTCATCATGTTTTTTTTTTTTTTTTTTCTTGAGTCCTTTCACCTGTTGTCTTGTCTTATAGGCACGAGGCATGGATTATATTCATCATTGCAATCCACCTATTGTTCACCATGATCTCAAGTCTTCAAACCTTCTTGTCGACAAGAATTGGACTGTGAAGGTAATGTTTTGACCTTCTTCCCTGCCTCTGCGCTTGTGGCTTCTGTGTAAATGTTGTGTTTTTCCCACTAATAACTAATATGATTTTTGTAGGTTGGTGATTTCGGTCTCTCCCGTATCAAGCATCATACGTACCTCAAAACAAAGTCAGGGAGAGGAACGGTATTTTTTAATATACAGATTTCCTTCATTTTGAGTTCAGAGAGTCTAGTAAACAAGAAATAAGATTTTGCATTTTGTAGCCTCAATGGATGGCTCTGGAAATTATTCGTAACGAGCAAGCAGATGAAAAGTATGTTCATATCTTGAAAAATTATAGCTTTTTCATTCAAATTTGTGAATTTAACATATATGTTTAGGTCTGATGTATATAGCTATGGAGTGGTGTTATGGGAAATTGTCACAGAGCAGGTCCCTTGGGATGATCTTAACCCAATGCAGGTATATGTGCGCGCATGTTATTCTCAAAATCCCAAGTATCAAGTTCAATGTTGTTGGAATACATGCTGCTTTCACTTTAAGGGTCAAACGTATCCCTTTTTATAAGTGAAATAAGTTTTATTATACATTAATTTGACTACAATATCAATCCACTTTGTACAATAGGTGCAGTGGTTTATGAATGATTATAGTTTTGACCTCAAAAATTGGGTGCATGTTTGTATGACTCTCGATCAAGCATACCGCTTTGTACATGCAAATTTGGGGTATAAAATTTATATATAAAGCTCTAAAAATCTTTCTGTTTTAAATCTTCCTATAGCTATTAATGGGGTTTCTAAAATTTTAGAAATAAAACATGTTTTTCATGAGATTTAAGCTTAAAATTTGTTTGTTTGTTTGACCTCAACGGTCAGTGAGTAAAATGCAATTTCACTTAAATACTTAATCTTATAGTTGTAGGTTATTGCAGCCGTAGGGTTCATGAATGAAAGACTAGACATTCCAAAGGATGTGGATCCTCTGTGGGCGTCACTTATTGAAAGCTGTTGGTGCAGGTTTGATCTCATTGATAAAATTTATTTGACTAAACTCCTCCATAATTGTTGACATCAATTCATCTTTAATTTTATGGACAGAAATCCACAATCTCGCCCAACGTTCCAAGAAATACTATTTAAACTTACAGATATGAAAAAGAAGTTTGCAGTTGAACGTAGAAAATAAAAACCAGATAAGTGACAGTGACTGTACGTAAAACAAAAAGCATGCGTGCTCAATTGGCAGAGTTTTTGCGGTTATATTTTTAATAATTTCTTTTTGCCAGCTTTAACATATATAGAGCGATAGAGAATTAGAGATCTTTATGTTTAGAAGCAATGTAGTTGTATGCATTGGTAGAACAATATTGTTTTTGCTAGTGTGAGGTAGATAGGTAAATAGCACATATATGCGCACACATATAAAGGGAAATGATAAGAAAAAATCTATAAATTATGTGATCGGTTTCATTGGTTTTCTGTGGTTGTATATATATATATATATGTGTGTGTGTGTGTGTGTGTGTGGTTGTATAAGTCGGCCCATGGTTGTATGTAATCATAGTGTACCACAACATCCAATATTTAAGATATGTGTCGTTTGAACATGACAAATTGTTTAGGCAAATAGGGTTCGGTAATAGATTATAGCAAGTACGAATGAAAAATTAGAAGATTTGAATTATTTTTTTTTAAAAGTTTGTAATTCTAGTCCTACAATTTAATGTTGTATATTTGAATTGTTATGAAATGAGACGGATCGATATGATTTAGATCTTATTTATGGAGAATGGTTCCATCCATGCACGTGTGAAAATCAATCTAAACTTATGGAGAACGGTTTCATCCATGCATGTGTGAAACATATTGTATTTGGCAATGGGATGTGTTATGTGAAACTCGTTGTACAATTTTGTCACTAATTTTACTCATTTTATTAACATTCCTTTATCACGTTTAATCGAATAAATGAATGAACACAAATACCTAAATGCAAAAAAAATTTGTGCGTTAAGAAAATATGTTTGTTTTTTTGTCTTTCATTAAATGTTTGTTGTCTTTCATTAAATGTTATAAACGAATATAGCTATACATACATGTATGTAATGAGAATCATTATATAGAACTAAATTATTAGGAGGACATATTTAAATTGTTTAACTTTTATGAGTGATGTTTTTTTTGTTAATATTTTGGTTTTTATATGCATATGTGTAATTTAATTGTGGGAAAAGAAACTATTGAACTAATCGATTTTGTGTTTAATGTTTTTTTATTCCGTTACATATATACCAGTACTTTTGTAGAATATATATGATGAATTTCACATCAAGATCACAAAGATCACAATTCGAATTAAGAAAATGAAACAAGAACTTCAATGCTTTATTCAACTCTATTGATTACACACATACAAGAAAGAAAGATTGACTTTGTAGAAGTCAAAATTACAACTATTAAAAAGATGATTAACAATCTGATTTTATACTAACGACCTATAACCCATTCAATCATAAGAAATGATTAAATGTCTAAACTACACACAAGAATTACGAAATACAAATTTGGGCCTTGTACTATCATTCTTACAATTCTTCACTTTAAGACAAGTTCAAAGATTTACCTAACATGTAAAATCTTTAAACACTTAATAAATTTTAAACCAGGCTAGGCATCACTTTAGTCATGATATCAGAAGTATTGTCTTCGGTATCAATCCTTTCAACTCTAACTTCTTTTGATTAAATCACTTCTCGAATAAAATGCAAACAAACATTAATGTGCTTTGTTATCTCATGATGCACATGATTCTTTGAAAGTTGAATGGCTCCCTAATTATCACAAAACACCATTGTATCACATAGCACTATACCCAACTCACATACAAAACCTTTCAACCATATAGCCTCTTAAAAAGCTTCAGTTAATGCTTTGTACTCAGCTTTGGTCATGGACAGAGCAACTACATGCTGAAGAGTAGCCTTCAGCCGACTAAACCACCAAAAACCTTACTATGACAATTTGTTTTTATACAATGAGATCATTTCATCTATCATAGCATGCATCGATCCACTTATCTCTATCATCAGAATTCATAGCCTTATTATAGGTCAATGGGTCTACCAAATTGCCCATTTCTATTGTAGTTAACACAAAAGTAGATATGTCACTATCAGTTCTACATTTAGCAGGAACAATAGAATGCTTCTAGTTCTGTCTCTAGTAAGATTGTAACTAAGATTCTTATCAGCACCAGATCCAGTTTTTTTGACAATTAAACAATATCTATCTATCTTGTTTTTTTTTTTTTTTTTTTTTTTTTTTTTTTTTTTTGACATATTATAGTGTTTTTGAAAACATCCCTACCTATTGTATTTTGTGGTAACAAAGTTGATGTGAAGAACCGTCAAGTGAAGGCAAAGCAGGTTACTTTCCATAGAAAGAAAAACTTGCAATATTATGCATGAGATATGTACCAATAGTAATTACAAATTTGAGAAGCCGGCCTTTCCTCTACCTTGCAAGGAAGCTTGCTTGGTAAGTTACAATGAACTTTATCGTTGACTACTTGAAATGTTGGATTCAAGAATGACGTGTTTTGGTTTTATTTTGTGGCTGCTTTTCGGGACCTTAACCTGCATTTTGTTAAGTCTCCTGTCCTCCAGAAGTGAAAATTAACATTGCTGCTTTACATCAGTAAGCCTCTCAATACTTGTGTGAGCATTTATGGATGATTGGGGAATGGGGTTGAAAATGGTGGATGTTGTTTGGTTTAACCGAGCTGAGGTGTTTTAGCTAGCAAGCTCCAAATTTAAGGCTCAACATCCAAAATGTTAAATGTGGGTTTTATATAACCAATCTTGTACTCTCTACATCCTCCCATGGGTTGCAGTTATAACAATCAATTTAGGAATAAGTATACATATTTCTATTGTAAGCTAGCCAAATTCGTACGACGTATCCATTCTCTCCTAAACCGGTGCTTGATGTTTCTGAAACTTTTAGCAGGCATGAGGCTGAGCTTGCTGCATGCCTGCATCTACTAGCCAGCCTCTTCCAGACGATGATGATGATGATGCATTTGAACGATCAAAAGTTGGGATTTGGGAAGGGTTTTATGTTTGAGTATGATTATGATTTCTGAATGAAACCATGATGTAGTCGGGTTTGTTCATGAGAGGAGACTGTATTTTGGGTGATGAGTTTTAACAGCTCCAAATATCCTTCCTTAATTATAGGTTGGAGTCATTTTGTCACGCAATAGGTCTCGATTGCAAGGCAACATGCATACATAATATTTAATTAAGAGCAAATGCCATTTCAGCTAAAGGTTGGGTTGTACGTGGAGCCTTTAGTTTCTTGCAGTTTAAATCTTAGCATATGCTAAATTAAAAAATTATAATTTATGAGCAAATGTAGATGAGGGTGTATTGTTTTAAATATAATATAAAAAATAACTGATGAATTAGAGAGACTTCGCAGTAGACTCCCAAAAACCAAACATATAATGGTGGAGGTGGTATTCATGTCATGAGTGTCTAGCTACATCATGAATACACATATTAAAACTTGTCACCTCAAACCATATCACACCACATCACAAAAAAGTACATAGCCGGGCAATTCATCGTTTGCATTCTAGGATATTTTTCAACATCAGCTCAGGAATATCGTCATATAGTTTAAGGAAAATCTCCACATCCCGGTTTACTGTATTCTAAAGCAAAGATTCTTGTTGTAAGTCTAGAATGCCAATTTCGATTCGGTTAATTTCATACGAATAGATTCTCGTTGACTTTCTTTCTCTCTCATCACTTTGTAATAGCTTATGGCCTCATTCAATGTTGTTTTGTTTCAAGACTCCGCCGCTTTAGCCCTTTTTGTTTCTTGAGTACCAAACTCCGCACCTATGACCTCCAGCGGCTCTCGTTTTGCATAGTTTCTTATGACCTTTCGTGCCTTGAGGCTTGCAAAACCTTTCCTTTCATTAACCTTTTTGTGTTCGCTTAACGCTTTGCTATATCCTCATCGTTGCTTCCGCTTGTCCAACGATGTTTATATATATATTTAAAAAAGTTAATTATGTTGTAATAAAACTTACCAACATATAGTATATACACATATGTACATAAAAAAACAAATTGCTTGAATATAGATTCTGTTAAGATGACTCATCGTCAGATGCGCTCTTTCTCATTTCGAATTCAGTTAATCAATGGTTCAGTTCGTTCCGCCAACAGCAATGCTATAATGACACTTTCTTCCAAAACGAACCGCTTTTGGAAGGATCTTCAACTGTAGGGTCTTTGGATACATAAATCCAACCCTTAGCCAAAGGTTCCTCCTCATTTTCATCCCAAGCCGTGTTAGTTGCTAGGGTCTTCGATTTAGCTTTCGGTGAGGGGGTTTCTTCAACACGAATGTCTTCATCTTCACTTTCATACACTTGTAGATCATCATATGCCTCGTTATCTTCTTGTTCATCTTCTTTGGCCTTTTCTTATTCTTCTTCTTGTACATGGTGGGGTGGGTTTTGAAAAGCATTCGGGATATTTTGGTCAAATGAAAATGTGTAGGTTCGTTGAGTATGAAATGCCCCGGTGCTATGTTAATTGGCATAAATGTTGTGAGTAAAGTCAAGTCAATGAATAATCATCGTGACGCACACTTACTAATAGTAACTGACTTGTGATAGAGCATAAACAAACCCGAAAACAAATTACTTAGGTGAATTAAGCAAGACAATATGTAATCAAAATTTCATACATACAGTACTGTTGTTTTCTTCTTCTGATGCCACTTGCTTTTTGTATTGTTACTATTGTTAGGTGACTGGTATAATCATCAAGATGATAGATTTTTACTTTAAAAAAAAAAGTTGAATTGCCATGAACATAGTTTTTAACATTTGTTCTTTGCTTGGTGAGGAGTTGATATGCTTAAAACAAGTTTGTTACACTTTCTGGTTTGTATAGCTAGCTAAGACCGATACAACCAAATATTCACAAGTTGAAAATGATTTTGTGTGGACTGGAGAGAGACTAGCATTGACCTGCTGGTCACTTAAATCTGTTTTCTAGCTAGGTATTTAACCATGATATCTTGAATTCATGGCTAAATAACTTTGTTTTTTCTATATTTTATTTTACTAACTTATGTAACGTCTGGGATTCAAGAAACATATACATTGTAGTTTAGTTTAGTAAGTAATGCATCTTTTGTGCCATAAACAAGTTAAAAAAGATTATTAACCTATGATATGATTGTACCATATATGTATGCTTGGTGTTTTGTCAACAGGCAAACACTGCGCGCTGTACATGTAAATTAACAATGAGACTAGATATGTCTTACTTATTGTGTCCTTACAATATTCAATAATTAATAATGACTAGCTTGGAGGTTTGCATAAATACATGTGTTATCTTATATCCATTCTTTGATAACCATAAGAATTGTTAGTGGTCCCCTTGATCAAATTTAGAATAAGATCATACATGGTGGATCAACAATTGATAAGATTATGCATCGATCGATTGTAGAGGGACTCGGTGGAAACAAGGTCAAAACAACAACACAATAAACACTATAATTTCACATAATCAAATGACAAATGTGTTGGGTATTTATATCCATACAATAACGGTTACGAAGTAAGTCGATCATGAGTACAAATCAACTTGCATGGTTAATTTATTAAAGAAAGCAGACGGGAGGTGATATGTTTATGGGTCTTGGCATCATATCGATCATATTCTGAAAGAAAAGAAAAGAAAAATGAAATTAGGAAGTTAAGTGAAAGTTGAAGATGAAAAGAAAGAAAAAGTGTATACATATACATATATATTAGTTAAGAAAAGAAAATAGAAGGTAGGTAGCTTACTGAAGGTATTCAACATTGATTTTGGCGGAGTGAGATTTGGAGATGGCGGAGAAAGCATCGTTGGACAAGAGAATGGTGGAAGGACATGGAGTTTTGGAGCAATAATCGACCACCCTCACATCAATGCTGCCCTCTTTGCACGGTCGTAGTTTTCTGCTCCCACTCAGACATTTCAACCTGTAACGCCTACCGCACGCCGCCCCATTGTCCCACAATCCTTCGCTCACCGCTATGAACAAGTTTCCCGTTGGAAATTGATCCCTTTCGTTTCCATTGCACTTTGTAGCTACATCCATCATGTATTCATTCAAATATAAATATATATAGCTTTTTTAATTTAATTTAATTAAAAGACAAATTAATTAAGCTAGTGAAATTAACATGCATGCATGATCGATCAACTTAATTAATTAATTACGTTACGTTACTATACTATACTATACGTAGGTAAGTACGAACATACGTACGTGTGTAAGGAGGGTCATATGATGTGGCAGTGCCAATATCACCCAAGGCATACTTGACGCCTACAAACACATGAAATAAACACATCAACTTTATTATTACCATTTTCACTTCACTTCACTTCACTTCAATTCTATATATATATATATATATAGTATACACCACACACTACTCGATCTTCTTCAACTCTCTCCCTGTCTCTCTCTTAACTAATTAAGATATATATGATGCACCGCTTAGTTTCTTGTCTATTTATACCCTCATGATCAGGCTTAGCTCCCCGGCCAATTATATCTATATATATATTATATAACACGCGTGCGTTATATATATATATATATATATATTCTATATGAGTCAAGATGATCTTGTAATTTAGTTTTATATATTGTTGTGTAGTTTAAGAAAGTACGTACGTCTACGACTGATAATTAAACATACAAAATATGAATTGATTTCCATATTAATTATAATATTGATTTACACAACCTTAAAGTTATTGTGTTCTAGCTGTGCATTATCTTGTATCTTAACAAGTGCATATCAGATTTAGTGGTGTATATCAACTTGTATTCATGGGCTGATTCAGTCTGAATGAACCAGAGTCACATGAATACAATGAATTTTCACACACATATGAAGACGTATGTACCAGTTTTTCGAGTGACGCCATTGTGTTTTTAGACGGTGACTCCATTAGTTATAAAAAAAATTACATATAAACTCAAAGATTGAAAAAAGCCTAAACTAAATAAGTTTAGTCCCACTACATGCTTATAAATCCCATGAGTTAATTAAACTATAGGATGTTTTATTTCAATTCGTAAAAACCATTGTTTTTATATCATGTGTCTTTTATATTCCAATAATGATGTTTTTTGTTATTGTATTTTATTTTATCATATAACCAACCTGACCCAACCCGATATTATTTATATTCGCTTCTATATAATTGAAGCGTTTAAAAATAATAACTCCATTGAAATAAATTCAATGGATGCGTCACTTCTTGTATCTATACAAAATATATTATAACATGACAACTTTTGGACGACTTGGGATGAAATTGATTTACACAACCTAAGTTTAGGAACCGAAAAAGATAAACTATGAAACTTGCACCTCACCCGACTTTGCATGAAACCTACTTTCTATAGGTTTGGCTAATTAAAGTATAAATACTTTTTTTAATACCTACCACTAATTACTTCTTTTTCTTTTAGATTAAGATGACATCTGATGTAACATAAAATTACTTTCTTAAAGATTATTAATCAAATAGTTAACATCGATAGTGGCTGATCTTGACTTCTTTCTCGCAAAACTCACTAGTCATCGGACGTCCGATTTATTATAGTTATTTGAGCGTCATGAGTCAATCAAAAAAAATTTATGTTAATTATAGGGTTTCAACTATACCAAACGCGAATAAGTAAGGTCACCTTCACAGGAATTTTAAAAAAGTGTAAAACTTTACATGTAAGATATTAAAACATGAAAAGTAAATACGAAAAACAAATCTTTTTGGGTTTTTGTTTAAAGTGAAATATGAAGTAATAAAGAAACGATTAAGAAAACAACAAACTTGATTAAAGGTTTTGAAAACTTTATTGGAGAAGGCAATTACTTTTGGGGGTGCAGGTTTAAAGATCCACATTAGTTTAAGTAAGAATTAATTGGAAGTCACATAGATATGACTAGGGGTGAGCATGGTCGGTTTGGTTCGGTTTTAGCCTAAAACCGAAATAAAAAACCGATACTTCGGTTTTTAGGTTTTTAAAACCGTTCGGTTTCGGTTTTTTCGGTTTTTTCGGTTTTTGGTTTTCGGTTTTCATTTCGGTTTCGGTTTGGTTTTGGTTTTTTTCGGTTTTACCATTTGGATCTTCAATGGTTGATTGGAGGTTGTTGATGCTTGATTATGGTAAAACCATGGTGAAAGATACTCTTTAAATTGCCTTCCAAGCATCAAAAATTCATAGTGAAAGATCTCCTTCGAAACACCTAGTGATTGGGTTCAAATAGGAGAGAAAATCCTCAAAATCCGGAGGTTGTTGGGGTGATTGATATACCACACGTTCGCCCCAACTTATGATACACCAGGTAAAGGTTTGTATGGTGCTTGATCATTGAAATCCATTCAGTATACAGTGATTAATACAGTGCTCAACTAATGATTTCATTACTAAAATCTTTTAAAAGAGAGAAAACTAAAAACTAAACAAGTGTACATTTGATTACATCATGTCAAAGCTCGCTAGTATTAACTAAGACCAATTAAAATAGACACGACTTGTAGTTACAATTCAACGGTTAATTATCTTGTGAAAATGATAAAGCATGTAGGAGATCAACTTCAAGTTAGTGGAATTGAAGGATGGATGATATTATATTCAAGCTTCATATAAAGTGGTTAAATTCGTCGTTATCCACATTTACTATTACTCAATTGTTAATGTCGCCGGTGCTCCACTGCTCGGAATATATATTTATATTTAAGGTTTTTGAATTAAAATAATACTAACTTTCATTTATTGTTCGGGATTAATTCAATTTAAAAAATATTTACAGAAACTTTCAACTTTAAGTTTATTTTCTTCCAATGATCCCTTACCAACTGAGAGTTAATACTATTAGTTTTTTTTTGATGAAGTGCACTACTTATATGTCCAAAACACTAAACAAAAATTAAAATCAATCATCAGGCCCATCAATCTTAAACTTCTACACCCTAAAACTCATCAATTTTCACCTTCTGATCTAAATTATTTGACTTGTTGGAGGTAGATTTCAAAAGAGGATAGAAGCTAAACACCAAAAGATAGATCTGATGGAGTCTGAGTTGCCAAAAAGTTAAAAAATAGTTCAAAGTTAATCCTATTTTGAATATGTAAAAATAAAATTGATACTGATCAAATAACATCGATACCGTTATATAAGTATTTTATATATATAATTGGGTTCAAATAAAAAAATCAGGAGAAATTATATAAAACAATAAAACAAATCTCTACCTTTGATTTATAAAAATCAATGACTCATATTTTTTTATTTTTTGTATAAGTGTTTCAATAAAAATACAACATTTTATTATTTTATTAAAAATATATGAGTAATTGATATTTATAAATCAAAGGTAAAATCTAGTTTATTGATTTATATAATTACTTTTTATTTTTATTTGAACCCAACCTTATATACAAGGGCGGACCTACATAGGTTGGAGGGGTAGCCTCCGCTACCCCTCAACTTTTTACGCGTAGTGTTAAAAATAAAAAAAAAATTACGTTTTTATGTAAAAAAAATTTTTTTTTATGGTTTTAAGTTACCCCTGAGAAAATTTTACGTTACCCCTAAAAAATTTTTAAACTTTCAACTTTATAGACATTTTTAAATTTTATAAAAATTAGTCTAATATTTTATAAAAATATTAACTTTTATAAAAACATTATAAAACCCAATTACCCAATTAACATTAAAAGCCCAATTCATTTTAAAACCCAATTTATTTATAAAACCCACTTTATTAGAAAACCAAAAAACCCATTTAACACTAAAACAACACAATCGGCCCCCCACCCCCCAAACCGAGCTGCTTCCCTGTTGCTGCCTATGCGACCTGCGAGCTGCTTCCCTGCTGCTGGCTGCTGCCGTGCGACCTGCGACCCTGCTGCTGGCTGCTGTCGTGGAACGTTCTGCTTGGCTGCTTGCTGGCTTGCTGCGTTCTATAATTGGCCCTCCACCCCCCAAATCGAACATGCTGCTTGGTTGTTCAAACTTTGAAGCTTTGAAGGTAATCTTTTTACTTTATAGGTTTACGTGTTATTTGTAAGATTTCTAGATTAGAAGATTGATTAATTGTTATTTGATTTAATGTTTAGGTTTTTTTTTTTGACAATTAGGGATTTGTATTGTTATTTAATTTATTTGCAAGATTTCTAGAGTAGAAAATTGAAATTAGGGATTTGGAAGATGAAAAAACAAGTTCTTATTGGCAATTTTTTTAAAAGAAAATTTCAAGAGTAGGATATTGGTTCTAATAATATTGGATCAACAACTCCTTTGAGTTCAACTTCCTCGGTTTCAATTCCTTCAGGTTCAATTCCTTCGGTTTCAATTTTTAGGTTTGCAAGATTTTCTTTCAAAATCATAGCTTTTAAGCCATTAAACTCATAGAGTTTAATGGTTTAAATGCTTTTAAGAGTTTAATGGCTTAAAAGCTTTAAAGTAGGAGATTGATTAATGGTTATTTGATTTAATGGCTTAAAAGCTTTTAAAATCATAGCTTTTAAAGAGTAGGAGATTGATTAATGGTTATTTGATTTACTTTTTAGGTTTTATTGGCAATTAGGGATTTGTATTGAAATTAGGGATTTGTAATGATATTGTGAATTTGATTTAGTTTTTAGGTTTTATTGGCAATTAGGAGATTGATTAATGATTATTGAATTTGTAATGTTATTTGGAAGATGAAATTAGGGATTGGAGATGTATTTGATTTAAAATTTTATGAAATTTAAATTGTATTATTTGGTTAATAACTAACTAAACAACTAACAAACCCAAAATACCAAATAACATTAATAACTTAATAAGTTAATAACTAAACAAATAACTTGACCAAAATTATAATAAGCCCAAATTTTAAATAACTAAACAACTAACAAACCCAAAATACCAAATAACATTGTATAAAAACATTAATAAGTTAATAACTAACAAATCCAAAATACCAAATAACATGACCAAAATTATAATAAGCCCAAAATTTAAATAACTTAAAAACATAACAAGTTTACAAGCTCAAATACCTATTACCAAAACTAAACAACTTACAAAAAATAACTAGTTATACCATAACCTTCACCGTCTCACCCTGTAGTCGATCACCCAACAACCTTTGTCCCTGTCGCCAACCAACCATCACCTGACCAGAGTGACCGTCCCCCGCCATCCGCCGTTCTGCTGCTGCGGCGGTATTTATATAAATGTACGGTAAAAATTTTTTTTTACGTTACCCCTAAATTTTTCTTTTAGATCCGCCACCGCTTATATATATGTATACTAATAAATCTTTACATTTATGGACAAATGTCACCACCAGAAGCATCCTCTGGAAGCAAATTCCAGCCTAAAAATTATGACCCACATTCTAATTCTTCGCGGGTCGCATAACCCAGATACCATTGACCCATTCAATCCTTTTATCAAAAAGTGGCTGAAACCCTAGATCTCACCATCAAAAACTTAATACCGGATTCGAAGGGTGTTAGAGGTCTTCAACAACGATTCGCTATCTATCGTGAAACATTAAGATCGATCGATGCTTTAAACCATTAAATCTGTCCTTTATGAAATCATCCACAATGATTAAAAAATTATTAGATATGTTGAATCAATTTTCATTGAGGTAATTTCAACAAATCTGTTTGATTGTTCTAATTCTTTGAAAACAATTTCTGATTCACCCTTTGTGAAATCATTCCATCTAGGATTAGATTGTTCTTCTTTCTTTCGTTAATCGTAGACATAACCAGGGATGAAGTTACTGCTATTCATTGGTAGTCAGACATTAATTGAAAAGATAAATGATTCTTGATGGCATTCAATTTAATGAAATTCATTAAATTAATCTTCCAATCAATCGATTGATCAAGTTTTTCTCTTGTAAATCTAGATTCAGGTATGTCTCTTCTACTGATCTCAACATTTGTAAGTTAGATTCAAACTTTTGTTCTCAATCGTATCAGGTCATCACCTTATTTGCTAATTGCTTGAATTTTGTCTATAATTATTCGTTTTTTCTTTTTGCAACCAAATAGTTTCATGATAAATTTGTGGTCTTGATTTGTAATTATATGATCATTGATGGATTGTTTAGTGGATTTAGTTATTTAACTGATGCACTTTGAGATTTCATTCTGATCTTAATTGATAATAATGTTCACTCTTTTAATAAACTTTTATCAGATCTATTTTGTAGATGTGTAGCGTCGTAGATTTCGTTTATAGGTTTCTAGACAAGTAGACAACATACATGTAAATTTTCTTGCATTTACTATGCACCATCAATTGTTTTGTTGGGAATTATACTATAGATGGATGAAGGTTGTTTCTTAGGTTTGCTGATTGCATTGTGCCTGCCAAGTTAGGATCATTATCATGAACATTAACTTGATGTTTAATTGCTTTCTTATGGTAATTCCCTCAACTGCCAGTAGCTTTCATCTTAATTATTAAGAATTTTTGTTTACTTTTTTGAAGGAGTGTCTTCTTTTTTTAGTTTAATACTTGATTTCTAAATTTGTATGTTGTTTGTTGGTGTTAAAGTTAAATTTGTTGTAAGTTGGAAGTTATTTGTACAGAAACTATTGAATTGATTATTTTTTTTGTTAAGTAAAAATGATGGAATGTTGCAAACGTATAGAACAATATGAAGAAAAGGTTGAATTTCATTCTTGTGTTGGAGATTTCAAATGAAGAAGATTCAGATGGTACATGAGACATTACAGGAGAGAAATGTGCAACTATACAATTAATTATTGACTATACAAGTTGATCAAATAATTTAGATTCAAATATTGGTTTGACTTGATAATAAGTTGATCAAATAATTTAGATTCAAATATTGGTTTTACTTGATAATATTGACCTGTTATCCGTAATATGGTTTTCATCCAAATTCAACAATACAAAAACAAAATGTCTAAGATAACTTTTTTAAAAGGGATCATTGAGATCATGACCATTGGTTTTTGATGTTTGACTAATGGTCAAACATGTTCATCTAACTATATGCCCAGTCAAATGTTGTAATGTTGTTTATCTTTTGTTTTTTGCATATCAAAGAGTTAGTTTAATAGTATGTACAACATCTTATTTCAAATTGACAGTTGGTGTTATTTAATTATTTGTTAGTTTTCCTGCTTATCTAATTATCTCATATATTCCTTAGAATTTTAGAATGCTAATGATTTTGTCATCTTTCATACACAATTGATGCAAAATCACATGAAATTATTTTGTAAACACAAATTAGTTATTTTGAGAGTAATCAAAGTATGTTAATCTTATTATTGTACAATTTATATTATATAATCTCGTGTATTATACGGGTCTATAACCTATTATATACACACACACACACACACACATATATATATATATATGTTTTATTTATAATTTAAACTAGTAATCAAGCCCCCGCAATGCAACGTGTTTGCGAATTTTTTTATTTCGTTGCGGCGGTATTATTAATGTGGTTAAGTACATAAAATAAACGTAATGAAGTTGAGGCGACTTGGTTCTAAAGATTGAAACATATATATATATATATGTGCGTGTGTGTGTGCGCGCGCGCGCGTGTGTGTTTGTATGTTTGTGTGTTCGTGTGTGTAGGGAAGGGTATCTTAAGAAACACACTTTTTTGTGAGACTTTAGAAAACAAAATGAACCACACATTTAACATCGCATGCAAGCAACATGCCCTTTACATCTTTTTTTAAAACATTCATAATTTTTTAACGATGTTATTTTTTTGAAAATATTTCATCATTAATTTCAGTATTTTTTTTATATTTCTAGCATGTACTATGTTGATATACTGAAAAAAATGGTCCAACTGTTATTTGCACTTGTAAATTAGTTATTACACATGTGTGAATCTGGTTATATACGTGTGTAAATCCTGTTTTAGACGTGTAAATCCGGTATGCATATGTGTAAAACGAATTTCGTAAAAAAAAACGAGTTTTTTTTTTTATTTTTTTATAAATTTGTTTTTATACTTTATGAAAAAAGAAATCAAGGGAAACATTTTTTTTATTTTTATGTTACTTGATTTAATAAATAAAATATTAAATAAAATAAAATTTTATTAATTAGAGAAAGCAAAATTTTATAAGATAATATGTTTTTAAATTATGTATGAGTATAGATATCAAGTAATTAAACAATTATATTAATTTTTTAAACTCTAATTTTTAAACTTTTTTTTGTTTTTTCCAAAAAGAATTAAAAATTTTATTTCAAAACAAACCGCTTTGAATAAATATTATTGTTAAAAGTTTTCTTTTTATAAATCCTAATTTTGATTAATTTTTTAATAAAATTTTAGTTTCAAAATTTTTTTTAAAATATTTCATATTTTTTAAAAAGTTTGATGTTTTAGGAAAATAAAATTTACTTTATGAAAAATTATTTATTTAGAAATAAAATTAATAAAAATACATCTTTCTTTATTTTTTAAAAACTATTTTAATCTAAAAAAAATAATATAATTGCTAAGTAATGTAACTATTTAATAATAGATACAAACAAGAAAATTTTGATGAAAAAATAATATGGTGATATCATGTGTCATTACTAATTATTACTTGATTAGAGTACTAGGTTAGTAACCCCTCTAATGCACGGATTAAATAGGAGATATTTAAAAATAATTATTTAATTTGTGTTAATTTAAAAATCATTATCATATTAAATTAATTTGATATGTAAACTTTAAAAATTAAGTAGTGATTATTAAAAAATCATGTTTTCGACTATTATGATATTATTATCATATTAAATAGAAATTTATTTATTTATAAAATATTAACAATTTTTAAATTTTGACTTAATTTATTTTTATTTATATTGTTTGAAATAAAAATTGAAAATTAAGATTAAGTTTGAAAGTTTGACATAATTGATTTTTATTTAAAATAATTGGTTTATTGTGGTGATGATACGTAGACAAATCCTAGGTGGACATCTTAAGAAAATACCATGTAGCAACCAAGTTAGTATTTTATTAATATGTATATATATATATATATATATATATATATATATATATATATATATATATATATATATATATATTATATCATCACTTAATGGAGGTGCTTTTAAGGTGTAATATTCAATGCATCTCTGCTTACATTGCATGCTGACAAGTTAATATATTACAGAAAGATTGTTTTTGTGAAGATCTAGAGTGGATAAATGTCACACTTTAAGCATTCAAAATAAGAAACAAGTGAATTTAACTTTTTCTTCAATTCAAATACAAATGTTTGATGATAACAAAAAACAAAATTGAATAGAAATAAACATTTGTATAAGATCAAAATGAAACTATGAATGCCTTTAGACTCCATATTGTAAAGATGAGTAAAACAAAAGAGTCATCTCTTCATTTTCAGATCATTTTGTTTGCAAGTGTTAATCCCTAGCATCTCATTAACATCTTCCTATACAGTGCTATCTTCTTCTTTTCATGCCATGTTTATTGCATACTTTGACACCACCTTACCTTCATCTTTGTTTTTCTTTCATGGAAGCTACACTTGTCTTAAGCAACTTTGTCAAAATCTCTAATCCCTATAACTCTAGTACTTGTATATATTTAATACTAGCTAGCTAACTGGGTTGCTTTTTGTTAAAAAGTTAATACCTTCTCTCTTCTGGTTTGATATATTTTCAATCCTATTATAAAAAGAAAACAATATCTTCATAACTATAAGTGATGTATAGAATTTGAATTAAGAACCGAAATAGACTGAGAGTCACAAATTACTATCAGATAGAAAATATTTATCAATGTTTTTAGAACCGGATAGAAAATCGTTTTCAACTGGCCGGTTCTCGAGATACAAAACAAACCAGCGTAGATCAGAACGTCAACAACACCGAATCCTCGTCAGACCGGCCGGTCCGATCCGAGCGTGAATACATTGCTATTTATGATTCACATCAAATTTTTAATCGGATAAAACTCAATTACAAAAACAAATATGATATGTGTCTGAGAGATCCATGAACCAAAGCAATGAATGGAGAAGAAAGTCTGACCAAAATATTTTTCAAATTCGTATTTTGCAAGGGAAGGGGTTAAGAGCCATCGACAATTTCCATCTTATAGTTTTACCGTTTTATTCCCAAAGTTTCACATATGGAATGTTAGAAAAATCAATTTTTCCTTGAACTTTTAGTAAAACAATTTTCACCAAAATTAAAAAAAAAATTTAAGCTAAACTAGCGGCTCAACCTCAACCAGAGACTCTGCCACTTGAACTTTATTAGGAGCTGTCGCCTCTTAAACCCCACTATTAAAACCTAGTAAATCATTAAAGAATAAAACTATTGTTGAAGACTATGGGATGAGTTTGACCTTAGAAACATATAGGAACGCCAAGGGAGCATTGCCCTCTTAGAACCCCTATTGCTTAGGTCCTTCGCCATTAAGAAGATTTTCAATATCGAACATCACAATAAATTCAAATAGGCATTCATTTCACGTTTTTTGACTTGTTTGATATATATTATAATCAAATTAATCATTAGTCAATTTAATTACATTAAAATATCTAAGAAATATACTAAATTGAATTTATAATTCGGTCCATGTACCTTAATTGTTTCATTAAATCACTTAAATGAAAAATTAGATAACGAACTTGAATAAAGTTTTTAGGGACTTGATGGATAAAGCATATGAAGTTTTAGGTTTATACTTTAATTAAATACTTATATTTTATATAACTTTAAATAAGTATTTTTTTACTTCATCAATTAAGAAATGGTTGAGCGACTAAAACATACAACCTGATGTTCGATCACTTTAACACGAGAAAGAGAATTTGATGAATTGTTTGATGAAATGGGTAGTAATAATGGTTTAAGTGATTAATACTTGGAAAACTCATATGCCGCCTGAATTGCAAAATGAGGTAGGAATGTTTTTTCATCTTTCTTCTCTTTCCATCCCCTACATGAACATGAACATGAACATGAACATATTTCCCTCATGGACAAGTGCCCTTTTGAAAATCAGTCTCACCTTGACGGAAATTCAAGATTTTTGAGTGAAAGAATACCCGTCCCCATTACACTCTCTGATTCATATTACAATCAAATGTTAAAGAAACATACTCTTAAGTTAAGAGAACACTCTGAAATTCATTTTTTTTTTTTTTTTTAATAGCATATGATCTGCCCAAAATTACATGTATACAATAAGGCATATGCTTAGTAGTTCCTGGATCAAAATTTCACCAGAAGTCTTTACATGAACATACCCCATCCCTGAAATGATGAAATCGGTTCCTATCGCGTACTACAATCTCACGATGATATATCTTGGAGACAAATTTGGTTGCAGAATGACAATCGCCACAAACCCGTAAGTTCTTCACAATTCGTATGGGAGTTCCCGGTGGCGTCTTTAAAAGAGCAAAAGCAATGGCTAGTTTTTCACTATGTTTGTTCAAGGCATCTTCTTTATCTTCTTGTCCAATGTCAAGCAGCACTTCTGACGTAGTAGGAATATAACCAGCCATCTTAATCTTTTTATTCATTTCATCAATCATCTCATGAATCTCTTTGTATAAATCATGTGTTCTATCACCCGCAACAAATTCATAGATTTTGTTGTCTAATTCAATCATGGTGCTCCCTGGGATTTTTCTCAATCCCTTTTCGCCCATCACACTTCTAATTGTGTTCTTCTTTTCCCAGTTAGACATTTTTCCGTAGATGTTGGAAAGTAAGATGTAATTAGATTCGTGCAAGGGTTCGCTTTCAATCAAGTGTTTTGTGATGGTTTCACCAAGATTGAGTTCTCCATGGAGTCGGCAAGCAGCAGTTAAGGTCCTCCAGATGATCGGGTTTGGGTCAATGGGCATTTTGTTAACAAATTCTAGTGCTTCTTTGACCAGTCCAGCCCTGCTGAATAGATCAACCATGCACCCGTAATGCTCAATTTTTGGTGTTATATGAAATTGCCTACTCATGGAGTGGAAGTATTTGAGACCTTCATCGACTAGCCCTGCATGACTACAAGCCGAGAGCAACCCGATAAAAGTAACATCATCGGGGGCAACCCCGGAAGCTTTCATCTTCTCGAACAGTGAAGCGGCTTCCAAACCACGCCCGTGCATTGCCATACCAACAATGACAGATGTCCAAGAAACCACGGTTCTCCCGTTTAAGCTTGTAAACAATCTTAAAGCTTTATCCACGTCCCCACATTTTGCAAACATATCGATGAGGGCATTGCAAAGCTGGATGCTTTTCGTAATCTTTTCCCTTTGGATGTAAGTTTCAATCCATTTGCCAAGCTCTAAAGCACCCAAATCAGTGCAAGCAGAGAGGAGAGAAACCATAGTGACCTCATCAGGTGGAACCCCAGCAATCTGCATCTCCCTGAAAAGGTCAACAGCAGTGGTAGACATTCCCATTCTTGCGTACCCGCCGATCATCGCACTCCATGAAACAGAATCACGCTTGGGCATTTGGTCGAACACCAGGCGGGCACTCTGAGCAGAGGCACAACAGCAGTACATATGAAGCATGGTGTTCAAGACATGTGTGTCCCCGTCAAAGCCAAACTTGACAAGACTAGCATGAAGGGACTCCCCTAGACGGAAGCCGGCAGGGGGGGCGCAGGCCTTGAGGACAAAAGGGTATGTGAACTTATTAGGCATGACATCGTTCCTAAGCATGGCTTTGTAAAGATGAAGCGCGGTGGTCCTGGATTGATTGGTTTGGGTTTGCGCGTAGGCTCTGATGAGAGTGTTGTAAAGGAAAGTGTCGTATAGATGGGTGTTGGCATCGGGGGTGAACAAGACGCCTGAAGCATAGTCGAGGGCGTTGAGGCGGGAGGATGTTTGTGTGAATTTGGTGAGGACTAGTGGGTTGTTTTGCAGACCCAATTTCAGAAAATGTGCGTGAATTTGGTTAAGATGGATGACTGTATTGCAGGTTTGGAGGAGATACAGACATTCTTGTTCTGCTGCTCTTTTGTTGGCAAAGATTTTCATCATCAAGAGACGACTCGTTTTGTTCATGTATTATGCATATTCTTGTTGTGGAGTATGATTGGTTAAACAAGATGAAATGATTCACACCTTAAGTTAAGCAAGATGAAATGATTGGTTAGACATGCAGGAGGGAAACAGTTGATCAAATAGTCTTGCTGAATTAATCACCAAATTGGGTTTCTTTGATGAATTTTATAAAATCCAATTTTGTTTCCTTGGATCTCCCTACCCCCTCCATGAATTAATCACCTTAACCATAAATTAATTCCCTGGCCTAAGCCTCCCGGTCGCTTAATACAAATCCAATGTGACCCCCCACCATCAAAGTTCACTTATTTCTTTAGACTGTTTACAACGCTATGACTTTTTTTCACACAAACAGTACTAATCAGCATGTCACATCAGCTTTCCACTCATCCCCACCCATTCTTCCCACAAACATTTTTTACCCCCAATACTATCCTTCATACAAACACCTTTATTTTTCCACATCACATTTTTTTTATTTACTTTAAATAAAAATATTTAAATTATTATAAATATATTTAATTAAAATAAATAATAGAATTAAATATCAAATGATCAAGTTGAATACTAAAATTAAATAATTCTGAATAAGAAAATAATAAAATTAAAACCGCAACTACATTAAAATAAAATAAAAACAACAACGTAAAACAATAAAATAAAAAGGACCGTTATGAATAGAACAAAAAAACTAGCCGTTATAAATAGAACAAAAAAACTAGCCGTTATGAATAAAACAACAAAAAACTAACCGTTATAAAAAATAGCCGTTATTATAAAAAAAAAATAAAAAGTACTCAAATTATTCAGTTTATTATTATAAATATTAAAAAAATTAAAATTAAAAAAACCATTTAATTAAAACCATTTTAAGCATTTTAAGACATTTTAAATAACTATAAAAAATAAAAAAATAAACTCTAATTAATTAGTTTAGTATTACAAACGTATAGAAAAATTTAAAATTTGTTTTATTTAATTAACACATTTTAATTAAAATATTGTACTAAATTATTATTTTAAATAAAAGATTTAAAAACATTTTAATTTAAAATCATTTTATAATAGTGGGCGCCACCACTATATTTATATTTTAGAATTGATTTTATAGTGGTGGACCCACCACCACCTCCTTTCCACCGCCCTTCCGGACGGATTCCCCCTTTCCACCTCCTCTCCCCCATCGCCGCCCTTCCGGTGGGCGCGGTCCACATCGGCGACGGGCCGGCCACGGGCGTTGCGATGGGGATGGTCTTATCGTCCACAACGTTCTTCGTCCGTGTACAGGGACACGATTTGTGCGTCGGCTAGATTTTAATAAGTATTTTTGTTTGCATTCTAAACTAAAACATTATTTTTTTTATTATGATTAAATTAATACTTGTTTAACTTATAAGTAAAAAATCACCCATAATGCTAAAAGAAACAACAAAGAAATCTCCATATGAGGTTAGCGATGCCTGTTTTTTTAAATTATGTGTGTTCATTAAAGGAATCATTATACGGATTAAAACATGCCTCATGGACACGGTACCATTTGTTTGTTGAGTATGCCTCTAGGATGGGATTTAAACAAGGCCATTGTAATCATTCTTTGTTTGTTTTCCTTTGGGGTCATAATATTGCATAAATTGTACTATATGTCTATATGTTTATGATATTTTTATGGTGACATCTTTCGACTCACTTTGACATAATTTCATGCAACTCTTAACGGTCGAATTTGCAATGAAAGATCTTGGCCAATTGAGTTACTTCCTTGGATATCCCTAACCTGTCCCTCACAAAAGCTCCTTGTTCTTATCTCAATAAAAGTATGCACCGGAGCTACTTAACCGAAAGGGTATAACAACTTTAGGTTGACACAAACAAAGTCAAATGTTGTGGCGGAATACAAGGGGTTGGTTAATGCAGTTTCAAAAACATGTTGGCTCTAGAACCTTTTGTGCGAGCTTCACCACCCTCCTACAAAGGCAAAGTTAGTGTACTGTGATAACATTAGTGCAATTAACTTATCAGATGATCAAGTTCAACGCGAGCGTACAAAGAATATCAAGATAGATTTTCACTTTTTATGAGAGAAAGTGGCTAGAGGCGAGGTGTACCTATGTGTTGGGTAGGGGGCAGCTGCCCACCTAATTTTTTTTTAGTGTTATGTATATGTAAAAATTTCAACAATCTTCGTAAAATTTTGCAACTGTTCCCCATTGCTCTTAATTTTTAAATGTTAATACTTTAATTTTAAACCCAATATTAAACATAGATCAAATTAAGTTTTAAGCCCAATATTTAACGTAGGCTCAATTAAATTTTAAACTCAATTCACACTTCTAGTTGCTTTTTTGATCACCACTTTGGGCCATCACATTAAGGTAAGATTTTAAAATATTTGAGAGTTTTAATGTTTATATACAAATTTTTGTGGTTTAGATGATTATTTGATTAGTGATTAGATAATATGGACTAGGATTTGAAAAATTACAAACTTCAATTCTTCAATTATAGCATATGATTTATGTACTTTACAATAAAAAAATTTAAATCTTTGATGGCCCAAAACAGATCTTCTCCCATCGATTTCCGATCAAGAATCCGCCCCTTGACGTCGATGATCCTGGCATCGACGACGTTATCAGCCGCTAGACCGTACTTCCTTACCCTAGCACCCAACCCCCCTCCACTTATGTGGCCACCGACCCCTACGGTTGGGCAGAACCCCGCTGGGAATCCTAGATTTGGGCTTTCTCTGGACACCCAGTAATACAACTGACCGAGGGTCGCACCCGACACAACCCATGCAGTACCGGTGTTCTTACCCGACTCCATGGTTATGGACCGCAGGTCTTTAAGGTCAACAACAACAAAAGGGGACTGCAGATCATGCCAAGTGTATGAGAGGCCCGCATAATCATGTCCGCCACTTCGGATTCGGATTGTGTATTTGAAACGTTTGGAGCAAAGTATTGCTGATCGTACATGGGAATACGTTGAGGGTCTGATTATAGCTAATGGTTTTGGGTTTCTGCTGTGGAAAATCTGAGGTTTATGGTGGATGACTCGAGAACAGATGGATATTTTGTGTGTTGTTGGGTGAACACGAATTCTGTGCCATTATTTGAATCTTTAACTAGGCATTCAACAAATTTAATTATCATCAACCGATCGTGGTGAGGAGGAGGTCGATGAAGCTAACAACACCATAATTATCACGAGAAGAAATGCATATGGTTGAAATTTATCTACCTTCATGTTTTCCTCCAGCCAAGAGATTTTTGGTTTTCTTCTTGACAACTAAGGTGGTGCGCCATGCGTGTGTGTGTGTGTATATATATATATATATATATATATATATATATATATATATATATTGAAGGATCTGAGCTGGTTAGTTTCACCCTAGCTAGCTATTTATTAATATTACTTAATTTTAATAAATAGATATATGGGATAATGTACATATATAAATTTGATCGATGGGCATCGTTTAATTATCTGATGTCTGACGTGGTAAAAAGATGAATTCACTCCGGCCTTATTTTAGTGGCCTTTATGGTCCACGTTGGCGATTAAAGTTGCCTGCAGCCACCAGTGCATGCATTCAAAGTGACACGAGTTAGTCAACGTGACACGTACGTACGTTGTTGTAGCTATAAATTACAACTAGTGGTGTTTCTGGACGCGCGTTGCGCGTTTGAAGGACCTGTTAAATCGAGGCTCAAACAAAATGCACGTAGTTAAATGATCACGCTTACATCATCATAGCCATTATCCGGTATATTAGTTTGTGTAGGAATTGGCATATTATTAAATTAAAAGGCTCAGAAATATGAGATCGTTGTGGCTGCAAACTAAGTGTTTACCACGTCATAACAACAAACATAACAATTCATTTTTTTCAACGTCGCTTATAAATTTTCAAGATTAGATGGTCCAAAAAAACGACATTGGCACCTAGACAAATGGCTTACTCTAAAATTGTCATCAGACGAACGATGCTTGTCATCATTGACCCAATGTTGCTACAAGCATCGATCAATCGCAAAGGCAGTCAGATCATACATTTATGCACATTAGTTATGTTTTCATCTGCATTTACCAAACATTAGAAATCATAACAAATCTAAAAGCCAAACCAAAAACTATGTCTCCTTCAAGAATTAATAAAATCGGTTACCAACAGCTTTAAAAGTGCATGAAAGCTCCTCATGCATATGATATATTAGCTGTACTCACATCAGAAAACAGTACCCAAAACCAAAAGTATAGTAAACCATCGTTTATTTCTTTCACAAACTAAAATAGTCTTTGATGACATAAGCTCACCATCACAGACCAAACACCATCACTATCATCGGCCAGCAAGCAACAGAAATAAAATTAGGTCACCACCAACATCGGAAACAAAGGATAAATCAAAAACCAAAACAGTCTCGGATCAAGCAAGATCCACCTTTACGGACCGTAGGCGTAAAAACAATCCAAAGTAACAAAATAATGTTGGTCTTCCAACAAAAAATAGTACAGAAAGAGATCTAACGAAAGTTGGGAGCGGTGCATGTAAAGTGGGGCATAACGCCGGCAATTGACGACCACCCCCAATCTCCCATCGTTGACCTACAACTCAGATCTTCTTTCTACACCGGTAGCGGAACCGAAAACAACCAAAAATCGATGAAAGAGGCAGAAATTGATGGAGAAGGCGCGTGCATTCATAAGTGAGAAAGACTGGCAGGAAGCGTACGTCGTATGACCGGCGTAACACTGGTAACTACCGGCACCGCCATCCTTGATCTATAGATACGATGTGTCGATGCATAAACCCACGAATCCAGAAATCAACGGAAAAGACAAACAACCTTTAGGAGGGCTGCATCTAAAGGGGAGAGAGCGTTACGGGGAGGCATAGCCGCTGACCACCGTCTTTGGTCGACGGGTCCGATACGAGGTGCCGTCATGCAAACAGCCTCGCTAGTAAAACAACCGGAATTAAAAGTGCAGAGTGGCCGACATGGAGGCTATCTCGCCGAACCGATGTTACACGGGCGATTATAGTAGATTAGATGGTGACTCTCTCTCCACAGGATAAAGTTGTACATGAAGCTTCACAGGTAGTACACGCATAGTAGAGTGGTACATAAAGCAAAAAAGAAAGAGAATCACTATTCATTCCCTTCACAAATTAATAGATAGGTAATATATATATACTAGGTTATTAGCCCGTACGTCACACGCGTTAAAAGTTATATATATATATATAATTCAAATATGTAAACAAAAATATTTAAACTTTATCGTTTTTGTTTAGAATCGATTATATAAAAATAATGATTTTTGATCATAAGGTTTAAAGTGTTAAATAAGGTTTGGGATTATTGATATCATAGATTTAAAGTTCCTAGATATAGTTAAAAAAATAAAAACTTCACACTTGTCGTTAAAAAAAAATTAAAATAAAATAAAAACTTCAAATAAGAAATATAGCATGATTTGTGAAAAATTTATTAAAAAAAATTTAGACGAGAAAGTTTTTGTGAGGTGAGATCTGATGATGACATGTGTCACCACATGTAATCATTTATTAGTATAGATATTTCATTCAAACGATGTGATATTTAACACTCCGCTTCAATTCCTAGCTGATGCCACGTTACTAAGCCAAGCCACTAGTACGTGATGATGATTCACGTACGTACGTACGTACAAGTGGTGGCCGCCCGGCAATATATGTATATATACATATACACATATATTTATAATGTACGTTGGTCGAGCTAGCCAGCTGTTATCACCATTCACCAACAAATTATCTATATAATTTTAAAACTTTTGGCTACAATAATATTTGGGTATCTGTAAAATTGGCCACCCTATTTTCTCAATTTATAAAATTGACACACCCTATATTATTAAGAAAAAATAAATAATTTTTCATTTTCTCATGTTCTATTTAATAAAGTAACATTTCACCTATGAAGCTTTTTAAAATTATATATCACTAGATAACTATTATCAAGAAATGTTTGTTTTCTCTTATATTATTTATGAATACAATTTTTATCTCAGACAAAAAATATAAATGCTTATAACAAACGATTAAAAACTATTAGAGAAGTTATTATCCGTTCCATTCTAGATCATTAGTAATGTGAATAAGTTAAATCGTTAGAGAAATTAAATGCTAAATATCGGTACATAACGACTCTTTGTATTTATTGTCGTTTATTTTTATAACGATGTAATTTCTTAAAGTTTCTAAATATATCAATGCGATATGCCCTTTTTATTTACATTACAATGTTCAAAACCAATCTGTTGGTTTTTTTTTTGTTAGCAACGAAATGATAGCCGTCACTATGTTTTTGTGTCATGATTTGATATTTGTGCCTTTAGCGGAGTTTCTCTCGTAACGTGCGCGTGTGATGATTTTTAGTTAATTCAAAACAACGCTACCCACCTAGATAGCTTGCTTGCTTGGCTTTGAATTTAGTTTGATCCAAGTCCCTTCATAGAAAATAACATTGTATCACAAATTAGTTGTTATGACAACACTAATCACCACATCATATCAGTCCTAATATATAACTAGTTAGGAAAAAAATTTACATTCACTCGATTATTTAATTACTCTACAAGTTAAACTAAAAGAAAATGACAACGTCATCATTAGATGGAATATTTGCTCTCAACTATGGCTTGAAACCATTTAAAAAAACACTCTTTAATTATTATATTCATTTGAATCTACAATTCAAAATTTACAAATACGAGCATAAGAAAAACTTGATTAGACATGAAAGAATGAAGTAATAAAGATCAACTATTTGATTAATATTACCTTAATTAACTAGTTAGCATATAAAAACTTAGCTGACCAACATACTTATATACGTACTACTAGTTTTAGTAAATACGTATATTACATGTGTTGAATAAATTAAATATTAAATAAAATAAAATTTTATTAATTATAAAATGATATTCAAAGATAAGATACAATTAAAATTACATATTAGTAAGTACTATAAGTGATAAACAATGATATTAATTTTTTAAACTTATTTTTTATTTTTTCAAAAAATAAAAAATTATTAGTAATTAATATAGTAATTAATAGAAGAGACAAACTAGAGAAAATTTTGATAAGGATTAATGTGATGATTATACGTGTGATCACCCTTAGTTACCATTTAATTAAAATAGAAAGATATTTGAATCTACATCATATATATCAAACCTAATAACATCTTTAACAAACTGAAATTAACCTGCTTTATCACATAGTTGCTGCGGTACACAAATGAGTATCACTAAACATTTAGTGCAATAAACAAGATGCAATAGGTGTTGTGAAAGAACTTGTCCCGTAGGCATTGTTGCAATAGGCAATAGTATCTTCTCCATGAACAGTCGATGTTATGTTTATCTGATCTAATGAAATACCTGAGCATGGTACATTGTTGCTGCAATCAAAATTTATTGCAGTTCGAGATGATGATGTTCCAACAAATAGTTTGTAACTTATGTTACTAACTTTCACCGCTGACGGCTGCATAATAGAAATGTGTAAGGTATGTTTCTTCAAGTATAAATGGTCATTCAATTATAGGTAAAAAGAGGTCCATATATATACCTTTTGAGGACAATTGTTTTTATCTGGACAATAGTACTGATCGATAATAATAGGGTTATTAACATTGTGAAGATTTATTTTCTCGAATGTAATGTCTCTAGCATATCCCGAACCTCCCTGCAAGTATTCTCGAAGATAAAATATTTTATTAGTGAAGCGCGTTACATGTACAGATCGAACAAATTAATAATTGTTACTCATAGATAAACATTTACCTGCCATGTTTTGATTCTCACTCCGTTTTGTGTTCCTGAAAACTTGCATTTCCGTACTCTAATACCTTCCACCGTATCATATTCGCCATTTATTCCCAAACTTCCGATGCTACATTATAAAGATTGATGTACGTGGTGAACAACCACATATAAATAGATTAATTAATTGTACCTACCTAGCTAGTGATGAAATCATAATTTTTCCGATTCATGTTTCACAGTAGAATTAATTCTATGCAATCTTTTCAACTATTCAATCTTTGCACCTTTTTCTTTTATGGGGCAAACTTACCTATTGTGCTTATCTCATTCAATTCTCTCAAACTATATATATTAATTGTATGAGTGAGATTTGTATGCATGATATATGCTAACTACATTGTGATTGTTGTAATGCACATACATGTTGATCAGCTAGCAGTAACGCCGTAAGTACTTAATTAATTTGTACATTTCTAATTACCTTATACCATGTCCCGGGCCACAATATATACTAGTAATATTGATTTGAGAGGATCCGTTGCTTAGAGCGATACAATCGTCTCCTAATGTTTGTACACGCAAACACAAATTAAATGTCGTCAATATTACAAACAAAATGTCATGATAAAAATAAATGCATGTAGAAAAATGTAGACAATCTGGTGTTAATAACGGGATAATTAAGAAACATGAATCGTCAAGGGCGAAGCTTTGTTGAGGCCGGGGTGCCCCTAGCCCCATCTGTTTTTTCGCCCAGTGGTGAAAATTTATACGTACTTCAGCCGAAAATTTTATACGTATTGAGTTCGCACCCCCCCCCCCCCCCCCCCCCCCCCGGATATAGGTCTCGTGACTTTCAGCCCCGCTACGCCACTAGAATCGTTATCTGATTGAAACAATTTGAGGTTCATACCAAGTTTTCAATCAGATAAAACTCAATTAAAAAAACTAAGTATGATATTTGTGTGAAAATTCGTGAACCAAAGATCAAACGATGAAGATTACCAAATTCACAAAAAGTCGAATTTTGTAGGGATTGGGTAATTGTCTTCGTCATTTATCAACTTAAAATTTGATTGTTTTTACTCCCGAAGTTTCACATGTGAAATTTTGGGAAAAATCAATATTTACTAAAATAGAAAATTTCTAAGCTAACCCCAGCAAGTAGGCTTGTAAATGAACCGAACGAACGCGAACATCAGCATGTTCGTGTTCGTTCGTTTAACTTTTACCGAACACGAACACGAACACGAACACATTATCAAACACGATTTTGTGTTCATGTTCGTTTGTTAAGAAAATAAAAATGTTCATGTTCGTTCATGTTTGTTCATTAAGAAGCTAAATGAACATTTCACGAACATAAACGAACACAAATGAACAATAATAAACAAACATAAATAAAGCATAATAAACAAACAAAACTGAACAAAAAAAATTCTTAAATTATCATTTTGGATTTTTGATGTATTAGTGGAATTTAAAACTCACTAAACTTATGAGTTTCTAGTATAACTTTATACACTTATGTTTCAAATATCAACACATAATACCCTTTTATTAATATATTAACATATATAAATAAACGAACATAAATGAACAAATATAAACAAACATAAATAAACAGACATATATGAACGAATATAAACGAACATTCATGAACGTAAACGAGCGAACAAAGCATGTGTTCATGTTTGTTCGTTTAATTAAACGAACACAATTTTTTTGTTCATGTTCGTTCATTTCCTAAATAAACGAACATAAACGAACTTTCCGCCGAACAGTTCATGAACGTTTGGTTCATTTACAGGCCTACCAGCAAGGAGCTGTTGCCCCTTGGACTCGGCTATTAGAGACACTGCCCTCCAAACCCTGCCAAGGAGGCGTTGCCCTCTTGAAACACCCATTGCTTAGGTAATGAGATTTCCAATATCAGAGATCACATTAAACTCAAAAAACAAAAACAAGAAGTCTTGTTTTCTTGACTTGCTTGATGAATATCATGATGACGTTGGTTATTAGTCGATTCAATTATAGTAAAATATAGAGTAAATTACACGAATAGTCCCAGTGGTATGCACGCATTGTAATTTTAGTACCCACTTTCAATAAATTACAGATTAGGGCTTGAACTATGTCAATAGTGCACGTTGGAAGTCCCTAACACTAATAGGGGTTAAGTTTATATGTTAAGTCCTTAGAAGATTACCAAAATGCCCCTAGTTGTCTTATTCATCTTTATTACCACTCCAACACCATCATCATCAGTATAACCCACACCACAACCAACTTTATCACGCTCACCGTCGACCACCCTAACCAATACTTACCGCTAGCCATAAAGGCTGTCAAACAACCATCGCAGCCACAACCATCCACCATCGCAACCTAAACCCCCTTCACCACCTTTAGAAAACCCTAGAACCACCGCCATCATAAACCCACTAAACCGCCACCATCATCTCGACTCACACCACCAAAATAATCGACAACCCCCCATGGCTGAAAACAACCACCGTCATAGCCATCTTCACCACTGCCATTAACCACCGACTCACACCACCTACGCAATCACCTTTACCATCATCTCAATCAAAGGCGGTGGTGATGGTTGTAGGTGGGTTTCGGAGGTGACGGTTGTGATGGTTAACAAGTGTGATGATGGTGTTGGGGCGTGACAGGGGTGAAGATGATGATGGTTGATTTTGGTTCTAAAGGTGGTCATTAGGGATGTCGATAGTTGTGGTGTTGGGTGTGGTGTTGGTAGCCAACTTAAAAGTCGACCGGTGGTGATGGAGGGAGACGTGGCTGTTGATGGAGGTGGCAACGGAGGTTGTGGTGATGGTTCTTGTCCCTGGTACCCACCCTAATCGACACCCTCCAACCAAAAGCCGGAGCTGAAGGTTCCTATTGACCTTTAATGTCCTCTGGCGGTGGTTGTTACTGGTGGTCAGCTGAGTTTTCCGGTGGGTGTGATGGCAAAAAAAGTGAAATTGAGGTTATAAATTCTTGTTGGTGGTCTACATGCTCAATTGGTAATGGTGGTGATGGTATGGAGGCGTAAGGCCGTTAAGAGGTGATCGATGGTTGGTGGTGGTTGTATTCTGTTTATTCGTGTGGTGAAATTGCAGGTGGAGGGGTGGTTGCCATACGATGAAGCTGTTCAAAAGCTGTGTGTTTGTGAAGGTGGTGGTTTTGTAAATTGTGGTATGGTGCGATTGGTGGTGGTGGTTGCAGTGGTGGTGGTGGGTGGTGGTGGTTGTGGTGGTGGGTGGTCCCACTATTAGTTGATTAATTTTTTATTTATCTTTTATTTGTAGGAGGGTATTTTTGTTATTTTTAAACACTTAACAAATAAATTTAACCTCTTTTAGTGACAGGGACTAACAGCGTGCACTTTATGCATAGTTCAGGCAAGCATCTGTAATTCTTTTAAAATAAAGACTAAAGTTGCAATACGTGCAAACTACAGAGAACTGTCCGTGTAATTTACTCTAAAATATATAACATAAAACAAAAATAAATCATATATATATATATATATATTTAGGTACCGGTTCTGATGATTGAATGATGAAGTCGCAAATGGGTTGAAAGTGATATATCAATGCCATCGGTGTTGGGACTATTTGCAGGTGCAGCTATGTCTAAGTATGAAAGAGTTGAATAGCTACATCGCGAAAGCCCGATATGGTTTCTTGGGCTGTTCCGATGCCTGAGTTTTCTAAGTCGAAGCCTGTTACAACTCTCAAAATGTAACGCCTACAAATGAAAACATTCATATATAATATAATGAGGCCGGGTAAATGATATATATATATATATAGGTAGGTTTAATTAATTCTTACTGTTGGTGGTGTGGCACATGATCTGATGAATTCTTCTTTTATCTGCAAAATGAATTGTAGTAATTAATTAAGTGAGAGACACATATATATATATATATATATATATATATGATTATTAAGTGGCAGGCACGTGCGTGCGTAGGTACTTTGGTTGAGGAATTGGTCCACCAAGCGGTGGCACGGGCATTGATGGTACCACCACCGTCAAGGATGAGGCCGTTGACTTTATAAAACAAGAGCCATGCTCCTCTTTCACACCCCTGCTTCCATGAACTAGAACTAGGGTCTTCCGGAGCCACAATCGTACCACCTATCTGCATGCATATACATATTACATATTACATATTACATATTACATATTACATACATATATATACATATGCAATTCAATCAATACCAGCTGGCTGGCTACACGTGCATGCATGCATCTTTTATTGCATTAACTACTTCTTACATACATTTATTTACTTGTGAATTAAACAACCTATCTTTTCTTCAAATAATTAATTAATTAATTGTTAATGAAAATAGGATCATTTTATCATTCATTATATGTATTTCAACTGCATTTTGCAAATAATTAAGATTTATGGAAATATCAGAAAATGAACACAACTTCTAGGAAAGATTTCTTTACGTTAATTTATTACATATATAATTATAAAATATATGTGATATTGAAATCGGTTATCCTAATATTTTTATGCTTATATCCTATTAAAAGCATGTTTTTATTTAACTTGTCTATTATATTGTATCGTTGTTATCATGGTGAATTACATATATATACGATTCATGTAGTTTCTATCTAAATTGCTAATTTGTACGTCCATCTTCAAGGACCAAAATACCTTTAAACCGTTATTTATGTTTTACTTTAATTTTAATTGATTATATAATACTAATCAACGTTCATAAAATAAAAAATATATAAATTAACTAACTGAATCCCTTTAAATTTATAATAATTTACAGAATGTAGTCCACTATTATTGGAGGAATGATATATTACCTGGATATGGATAATAGGAGATTTGCATGGGCCTTGAAAGTTAATTGGGCCCACTAAAAAGGTGTTGGACGCCGGTAAGGTCAACCTTGAACTTGGCCCAACATCAGTACAGAGCGCTTGCCAAGCTCTTTCAAACGCCTTTGTTTACAAACGAAAGAAAAAACATTATGTATTTATGTTATGTTACAACTTAATAAATCCCTTACTTTGTAATTTATTATAAACAAACTCCAAAATTTGAACGTACGAAAGTCTTCTAAGAATTGAATCTGCTAAATGGCAAAACCATTCTAAAAAACAATATTTTTTGGTAAAAAAAAGAAATAGGGTAACAAATGAGAGATTGAAATTTAGATTATGAACTACGCAACCTAAACCCTAAACCCTAAAAACAACCCGAAGAATTAAAGCTCTTTCAAACGCCTTTGTTTACAAACGAAAGAAAAAACATTATGTATTTATGTTATGTTACAACTTAATAAATCCCTTACTTTGTAATTTATTATAAACAAACTCCAAAATTTGAACGTACGAAAGTCTTCTAAGAATTGAATCTGCTAAATGGCAAAACCATTCTAAAAAACAATATTTTTTGGTAAAAAAAAGAAATAGGGTAACAAATGAGAGATTGAAATTTAGATTATGAACTACGCAACCTAAAACGATGAGTGAAAACGATATAAAAATATAAAAAAACAACCCGAAGAATTAAAACCTCACATGTGGGCTTGATAAGAATACATACATACCTTTGTATCATCGGTCTTACCATCGCCCTTGGCACCAAATTGCATTATATTATAACTAGCGGATGAGCTCCGTTGTAGAGAGCATAACAACAAGAAGACAGTAAACATCACTCTCTTTTCATCCTAAGATCGAAATTGCATTTAGGATGACATTTCATCATAACTGACTTTTATGTTACTTACAAATTTAAAGATGCAAAATTAATTTAAATGAAATGCAACTCACCATGTTTATTCTGTCTATGGGAAAAGTTGTTATATGGCTGTGAATGTTGATCAAATGTTGATGTGTATATATACATACACACATGCATGTAGGCACATATATTAAATGAAGTGAATGAAGAACTCAACATTCTGACTAATGTTTTAAATTTTAATGCTTTCCAAATAGTAAAAAGGAATCTTGAATTAGCAAATGAGATAAATTCAAGAATCAAATGGAAATCTTCATCTCTACCATTTTTGTTTTTCTTACTTTATTTGACTAAAATATTAAAAAATTTAAATCAAGAAATTAAATGACAATAATTATTTTCTATTTCGGAAAACAATATATTTGTATCATTTATTATATACCGTATTGAATTTTATAGAAAAAAACATATACGATACCTAAAAATCAAATACAAACTTGTTCGAAGCTAAATTTAGAAGGACTCATGTAAATGATTCTACAAGTCGAATCCCTTTTTGACATTTTTTATTTTGTCAGTTATAATAAATCAAAAGTAATGATCCTTACCTTGTCTTTCTTTTCATACTTGGAAGATAATTTCATTTGATTACCAATTAATGGTATTAGTCTTAATACGTTTCATTCTGGTATCATTTATAGCATCACTTGTGTTTTTATATTAAAGAAAACGTTAAGATTAACGGTTGTCGTGTAAAACATGTTTATGTTCAAAGAAAGTAAATAAGTTCACAAAATTGTAGATGATTGTATTATAACACTTACTTTGTGTTGTTTCCTTTTATACAAGCAAAGTTATGAACTACATATTGCAATCAAGTTGAAACCGACCTTATAAGAATCTTTTTTGGAAAATTTAAAAAAAAAAAGTTTAATAGTAAAAAACGTAATATATGTATCACCTATAAAAGAAAAAGAAAAAAAATCATTAATCTATTTTTTAAGACTCTTGTATATTCATAATCTAATAACATCCAACGAAGAGTGACTATTTATCGACCCAAAGCTAAAATTTACACCGAGGTTTCACATTGGATTTAGACATTCATTATTTATCATAAAATTTGTTTTATTTTAAAGATTTTTACATTTATTCTAAATTAACTTTTTGATTACGTTTTTCATTAACAACTCATATATTGTCTTATCATACATATTTTCTTTGACTACATTTCCCAATTATTTAAGAAAAAATTAAATAAAAGACGGTGTGTTAATGAGATCAATACAATTAAATGAATTATAGGTATAAACCCAGATATGCTTTTAGTTAAAGAAATGAAAAAGTTTCTTGTATTTATCTCTTTTCTTAATATTAAAAGAAATAGATTTTAAAATTATATTTAAATCATATACAAGACTTATATTATTTGAACTTCAAACCTTGAATATTAATCTCTAAAACGACAGTGTTGAAGTCAACTAAAAATATCTAATCGCTCAATTATTGTTGGATACTATTTTCATATCAGTTATTTTCTTAATTTTCTGAACAACATTATTATTTTTTGAACCCCAAACCTCAAACCCAGAATCATTTAAAATTATTATTTTTTGAACGACATTATTGCACATATAAAAAATTATGATCTCATATGAAAATATGAAAATTCATAAGTGTAGAAATTTTAAGATAGATCTAAGTTGATCTTGTTGGGTGTCGAATGCAGCAAATAAAATATTATAATGTGAACTTACCGTCACACACATTAAAAATAATATGAACGGAAGTAAGGTTCGTGATCTCAGGATACGTGTCAATTAATTAATACCAAAAATTTTTTAGTGCAATTACTTTTATTGATTATGGGTTAAGTAAGGTGGGGGGTTTTAATTAAAAACTAAAATTAGAAGTTAATTGCAAAAAGTAGTAAAATTCCAGCAAACTGATACGGGTGTGTCAAAATTTGACACGAAATTTGACATTTTTTTTTGTATTTTAATTCTGAAAAGGAATTACTATAACGCTAATTAAACTGCGAAGTAAATTAAAATATGAAAACTAATTGCAACTCTAAGGTAATTTATTGATTCGAATTTGCTTACGATCATTAACGATTAAAGTGCAATGATACCTTTTAGTTAATAATTTGTATTGATACTAAATATCACGCCGTTCGAATATCCACTCTATCTAATGTGTAATCAAGCACAGTTCATTAATTAGAGCCAATCTGCAACTCTAAAGTCCAAGCTCACGCTGTTCGGATCTTAGCAGGCGGGTTGTGATGATAGAAGTATCAATTATAATTAAACACACACGCCGTTCGGTATGCTTAACTAGATTGTGTAATTCTATAACGAGAATGAATTCATAAACAAACTCAAACCGTTAATTGTTCCTTATATCAAAAATTTAAACCTGATTAGGATTTTAAATCTTGAAAAACTGTATTAGAGGAATTAATAAAGTAGCCAATTTTATTAACAATCTAATATATAGGGTTTAAGATCAAGAATCAAACAAACAAACCCTTAAAACAAAAGCATCTCATAAACGTTTCACATAAGTTCAAATCAAACCAAATAAATTAAACCTTAATGTTGAAACAAAAAGTGCCCTAGCCGGACATGACGACTAGCCAAAAAAAGCAATATATATAGATCAAGAAACTATTTTAGTAGCACAAGCAGCAAGGGGCGGCGGCGGGGGTTTGGGGGGAGGGGGCGGCGATGGCGGCGGCCGTGGTAGTGGTAGTCGTAGTGATAGTAACAATAGTAGTAGTAATAGCAGTGGCGGTAGTAGTAGTTCATGGTTGTGATAGTTGTAGAGATAGACTAGAGAGAGATCAAAGAGTAAAAGAAGAAAAGAAAGAGATCTAGAATCTAGGGTTTCTACATTCCGTTTTAGTTTTTTATCAATATGATTAATGACTTGAAAATTTAAATTTACATAACCACTATGTGTTACATACATTACAAGAATAGTACTTTAGGAGTAAATGATCATAATACCCTCATATGCATTGCATGTGACTTGACTTATTAAAAAACTTAACCAATGTTAGATAAAAGAACAACAATCATAAAATGTTTTAAAATAAAGGACAAGCAGTGAAAGTTAAAAACTTAAATGATCCATGTAATTTGGACAAAAATAAAGGACAAAATTTGTAATTTAGTCAAAAGTCTTTTATAGCGGCATCCCTTCTATTAGTATGAGAGTTCAAGTGACAATATATTTAATAGTTTGTGTAATTTAAAATTAAAAGAAACAAAATCTTATAAAAGCCATTTAACATACCAATATTTACAATATAAACTTTCACCTTTTGTTTTACCAAGGCAGCCAATGTTCGCGTTTATTTTTCACCAAGCTGAAGAAATAAGTCTTAAAATCTTGTGGTCATGCGACTTCTTCTTGTTGTCATGCGTCGTATGAATTTCCAATCATAGACTACCGACAACCTCTTAGGCGCAAGAACAGCATAACATTGTAACATATTGGTTCTTCCATGTTTCAAATCATGTGTACACTCATACATGGTAACACTTACCCCTCATCATATAACAAATATTCACTTTAATTTGGTTACATGTCTAAATAAACAATCCACAAATAACATATTTGACCCTAACATGCTTGTTCATTACAGCAAGGATTGATACCCTGATTCTCCTTGTTGAAAGTCCATTTAGTCATCGAAAAACCACTATACCATAAAATCCAATAATGTACCTTGAAATTTCCTGTTACTATCTCCAGCAACTCGATTCTAGTTCTATCACAACTCTCATCAAGTACAAAACTCCCTATGACATCATCTTACACCGTAATATTTCTAGGATAATAAACTTATGCACGAGATTGACTCGCGAGATACACCTATTTAATAGATGTTATCTCATGGCCATTGTGCTACATATTAACATACGTAACAACCTCTAAAATAATGATCTCATCTACTATTAGACTCACAAAACTTGAATCTATTAGGACCAACAATTTTGTCTCCTATATTATCAGGTTTTGTTAGTTTCGTTCTCTTCAGAACCCATAGCATATAAACACAAACTAGTGGTTTTCCTCCGCATGATTCATGGAACCCACTATATTCCAAGATTAAAAAACATATTTTAGTAGCAGAAAGGTGTGTTGAAGTTGTCATTCCATAAGCCCACAGATTCTAATAGAAAATTTCATTAACCAAGTAATAATAATAGTAATAATAATAATAGTAATCATAACCGTAATTATAATAGTAATAATAATAAGGATCGTTAGTTTTTAAAGTTAGTATTTACCAAATGACTATTTTACCCTTGTTAATATAAATTATTATTATTATTATTATTATTATTATCAGTGTCATCATCATCTGAGTGTTTGGGATTATTTATTTTCTTTCTATTTTTGACTTATTAACTTTTAGAAAATTAATAAGTTAAAAAAAATATTTGGCAAATCCAGTAATACTTTTCAAACTGACTTTTCATATAAGATAAAAAAAAATTTTTGAAAAGTAATGAGTAAGTTACTAATTAACTTCTGAAAACTAATTTTATTTCAAATTCCTATTATACCATTTTACTATCTCATATTAACTTCATTTGTTTTTAAAAGCATGTTTTTTTATTAATTTACAATATTTTAATTAATAAGCTAATTCAAATATTTTTTAAAAGCAAATTTTGAAAAGTCATAAGTTAATAAGTTTTGTCCTTTTCAACCAAAATAATCAATTCCAAACACGCCCTAAAAACACCATCACTATATCACGGGCCACCGTCTCCTTAACGCTGGAACCTCCGCCTAAACCTTCACCGGAACAACTTCCTGAACCATCGTTGGAACAACCGCCTGAACCATCGCTGGAACCACTGCCAGAATCTTCCCCTGAACCACCGCCTGAACTAGCACCGGAACTACCGTCACCATCACCATACCACCATAGTCAAAGTCTAACCACCATCATCACCGTTCACCATCACCATACCACCATAACAACCTTGTTTCTAGCCACTATCACATACCACCACCATCAAACCCATCGCCTGCATCACTCTACCACCATCGTCATCGCTAGATCCAACCACCAAAATTAGTCGCCATCCCCATCGCCGCCCACCCTAACCCCTCGTTTCCTTGCCATCACCTAAAAAACACCCCTTGACCTGCAATCGTGAGCTAAATCATAGGGTTTAGGGTCGCAGTGGTGGGAAGAAGATGAAGTTTAAGGTTGCGATGGTTGTGGGAAGAAGATGACATTTGGTGTGCCGGTGGAGGTGTTGTGGGTTGTGTTGCCAGCCAGGTGGGCGGCCGGTGGAGGTGTGGTGGTCACGTTGGCAATGACCGGTGGAGATAGAATGATGGATGTGAAGATCTGGAGATGATGATAAGTTGTGTGTGGTTGTGTATCTATATATATATATATATATATATATAATAAATGAAAGAGATTCAGCCACGTGACACAATTTTAAGCATTGCGTTGCACATGTCATCTTTATAGCATATGCTTGTCATGTGGCGTTTTATTAGCAATTTGATTTTAAAAGAAAACTCATTAATCCTATTTAAAATGTATTAAATGTCTAATTAAATAGTATTCTAAAATTAGAATTTAAAATTTAATGATTGAAATAGAAATTAGAAACTTAAAATTTTAAATTTAATCTAAGATTTTATCTAAAAATAATTAATTAAATTAGGTGAAATTTGAAATTTAAAACTAATAATTTGAATATTAAAACAAAGCATATGTAATTCATAAATTTTAAATTCCAATAATAACAACCAATCTGAGTTTTTTGGGTTATAATTTCAGATTTTAAAAACGTTTTATATTTCAACAATATCGTATAACATTTGTCTTCATTAGATATTATTATATAATTATTTTATTATATATACAACAACTTTTTTTTTTCTGATTATTGTTCTTCCACTATTAAAATCATTGATAATTCTATAAAAATATTTTTTCTATAAACAAAAAATATATGTATTATGCATGAAAAAAATCTCTTACTTCTTTATTATACGCACAATCATTATATTCGACTAATTTTCTTATACATTCAATTACAATATTACATACACTTGTATTTAAAATATTAGTTTTTGATGGTAAACCTTAATACTGATATGTTTTATCATATGATCATACCTTCACTTCATTTATTTTTTTATTTATGTATACTGGTTTATATATTATTGATAAACTAATCAAATTATATTGCTCAACGGGACACCATTAGTATCAAAATTAATTTTTTAAAGTAACTTGACATATCATGTCGTGATTATACAATCAAAATTCATGTAATTCGTGTATGTAGACAATCAACGTATAAAAATCCGGTAGAAACTTACTTTATTAAGTTAATTATGATTAAGGATATGTTGTTCAACTAATTAAATTGTTGTCTTATTTTTTTAGATATTTATCTTATAAATAATATCTTATATATAATTTCTATATTTTTATTTACAAGTCACTATGATACAGGAGAACTTTCTGAAAAAGATGATTTTTTAGGTTTGACAAATTGTTGACTAAATCTGGTTAAAAATTTGTATAAAAAAGTTTTTTATAAAATTTTAAACATTAATATATTATAGATTTATTTATAGTAATTAATAATTTATATTTATTTTTACTTTAATTTTTTCAACACGTGTGTCACATGGGTAGTTAAGCTACTATATAATAAAAGAAAGGAGTTAAGCCATGTGGCGAGATTTTAGGTATTACATTGCCACTTGACGCATTCTCAATAAACTATTGCCACGTGTCGTTTTATTAGTTTTATTTAAATTGGTAACATAATTAAAGCTTAAAACAGATTCATAATTTTTTATATTGATTTTAAAATCAAAATATATGTGACAAGTTTTTTATAAATGAAAACAGAATCAATAATCTAAATCAATTATTAACAATTTAGTCATACTTTAATTGAAAATCAATTCTGAAAAATTATCATACATTTAAAATACTAAAATTCCATCATTAATATATTCAACAACATTAATTTATACAAAAAAATTATGACCTTTCACATTTTATTATTACTATGCCAAGTGGATACCACACCAAGTGGATACTATGCCAAAAATACTAAAATCTATCACTAATGTATATAATTTGTAAACACAAATATTTTTACGAAATACAATATAAAATTTTAAAATAACTAAGTTTTAAATCTTCAAATTTTTCATAATTTGTTCAAATATACTAAATTGAATTTATCGTTCACATACGACTAAAATTTTCCCAACTATAATATTGTATCTTGAAAATAATTGCACTGAAAATCCTTTATTTCTAATACTTTGTTTTGAGATAATAATCATAGAGTTTCATTTATTGTTATTATAGTATTTTTAAAAGTACCGTACGAAATTATAACCGTGATTTATTTTCCATTTATTACGCCTATTGCATTTTAATATAATATTTAAAAATTACATCCCTTAAATTTAAAAAAAAAATACTTATTTCAATAAAATAGTTTAATCCTTATTCAACTATTTTGGTTTCTATAACAGAAAATCTTAAAAATCTCATTACTATAATTTTTATAATTACATGTTTTTAAAAATCAATTTATATTAATAAACAGCTAACAAATCATCATTAATTTCCATTTAAATAATAACTACAATTAGCCATCAATTTTGTCAATATCATTCTAAAATATCATTATCTTAAAATTAACATGTATGACTATTAATTATGAGTTGACCTAAATATAAATTCTCTCAAAATATCTTACTTTAGAAGGATTAGAAATTTAAAATTTAAATTTTACATAACTTAAAAATATTTTATTCCTTACATAGTTTCCCTAAATAATCAGCCTACATTATTGGTAGAATTTATACTACTTTGTTATGTATATAGAGATTTATATTCTTATTAAAATACATTTACAATTGATTTGTTTGTTTTATATTATCGTTTAAGCTTTAACAATACTTCATTATGGTCTGTAATTTAGCATGTTCTTTTCTACATTATACATTGATATGATGTAAGGGAGATTTTAAAAATCTAATATAGATCATTTCTAACCATGCTACTCACGTTTATAGTTTTTTTTCTAACCTTATTTTTAAATGTTTATCTTTTTCTATATTTTCGCACTATCTGTTTTGCTTATCTGTGAGTCTTTTGTAGTATTTGAGGTCAATTTATTAAAGAATCTTGATATATCATGTTGTGATTATGCCATCAAAGTTTGTATAATTCGATTGTTGAATCGATCAATGTATAACACTCCAGCAGACTTTTACTCTATTGAGTTTATACTCACAGCCAATCATTATCAAAAGTTAGTTTGTTTTTTAACCAAGCAGTTTGTACACACGGATAACTGTATGCTGCATGGTCAAGAGTTACAATGTGAGATGAATTAAAGCTGAATTATATTGGATGGGAATGATGAACTCTCAAGTACAACCTCAAATGTCTTATACAAAGAAGTTTTTGGAATTTGTGTTTTTTTTCCTATGTATTTGAATTTCTCATTTAATTTTATTCTGCGTATTTTTTTTAATTTTCACGTTCTTATACATTACATACTTATATTTCCATGACTATAATATTTTAAATGTATTTAATAATAATTTTATTTTTTAACCCGTGTAACACACGGGTCGTTAGACTAGTGTGTGTGTGTGTGTATATATATATATATATATTGTATGTTAATTAATTTAAAAGAGAAAGGATCCATTTTTATATATTTTTCTTTTAGTTAGGGTATTTTAGACTTTTTACCTGCAATTAATTGTAAAATTTAACATAAGTTAGTGTCAAGTACCAGTATTGCAATATCAGCAAACCACAGGTATAGTCGTGTAATTAACTCTAATAACAATAACAACAACAATAATAGTAATACTAATAATAATACTAGTAATAATACTAGTAATAGTATTAGTAGTAGTAGTAGTAGTAGTAGTAGTAGTAATAATAATAATAATAATAATAATAATAATAATAATAATAATAGTACTACTAGTAGTAGTAGTAATAATAATAATAGTAGTAATAGTAGTAGTAGGAGAAACAATAGGAGTAGGAGGAGAAGTAGTAGCAACAGGAGCAACGATAATAGCAGCATGATAATTCTTTAATATGCATGCACGTATCATAATTAATATTGCGTTTTTAATATATTTTATGTATCGAATGGTATTACTTTGTAAGTATTTGAAATATAAGTTAAATGAAGCTTAACAAACATTATTTGAGAAGGAAAAAAAAAAGGATAACAAGACTACAGCTCGAAAGTTGCTGAAAATAAAGAAAACTATGCAAAGTGCAGGGAGGCCTTAAGCTACGGCCTGAGGCCATAACTTTGTGCTGAGTCCTTCTGTGAACCCCGTAAGATAGGAGGTTTGGCCATCTGGTTGAAGGTAGGCCATAACTTACGCCTGTAGGCCGTAAGTTACGTTCTAACACGATATTTTGAGGATTGTTTCAAATTTTAAAACCTATTTAATCCCTAACATTAGGGTTTCGAAGGGGGACTTGCCTCCAACCCCATGAACGAATCTTTGGACTATTTGAAGCCATTGGAACTATCTCTGATCATCAATTGATTAAGAATTCATATGCGCAAAGTAAAGATTGAAGAGATTATGATGAAGATGAGAGGCTAAACCACCTGTGATCATCTCCGGGTGGATGGTTTGTGATGTGATTATGCATGCTTGTGTTTTTACCTAGTCAAGATATAAACTCTGATTGTTTAACAACTCTTATTCGTTTATGTGTTTTGAATCATATGTTAATTTTTTTGTTATTGTTAGTGGATTTGATTATTGCTTATCAAATTATCAATCTTGCATTGTTAACCATTGAGTAGTAATTAGGTTATTATCATTAATTGGTGATTGCAAATAAAGTTTCTAGATTGTGGCATTAGTTCGTTTACTAGTTAATTTACATAATCAGTTATCAAGTTAGTAATTACCTTTCAACATATGTGATAAACAAGTTATGAATATGTGACTTCAAGATTAGGTACAACATAAGCCGTGTATTCCATTACATTTCTAAAACCCGGTTGTGATCCTTTCATCTCAATAGTTATAAAGCAAGTCCAAGTTTTTTTTTTGTTTATTAAAGTGATCATTTTTATCCGGTACAGTCAAAATGACAACAGTTTATTTTTCATTAGTAAGTTAGCATAAAAAACAAACGAATTTTATAACATTAACCGCATGCTTCCCGTGCATACGATAGCTGACTTACCCTAGCTAACTAGGTTAATTAAGTTTTTGTATGACCTCAACGAAAGGTCATAACAGCAACAATAGCGATAGTAGTGGTAGGAGTAGCGGTAACAGTGGTAAGAGTAGCGGTAGTAGTGTTGGTTGCGATACCAATGGTAATGGTGGTGGTATTTGTGGTAGTCATGGTAGTAGTGGTGGTCAAGGTCGTCACGGTGGTAGTGATAGTGGTAGTCATAGTAGTAGCAGTTACAATATAAACTTAACTCAACTCAGTTTTTAAATAAATTTATGTCACGTCAAACGATATATTTAAAATGTTATATTTTAAAATTTATAAGAGAAAAACAAAATACGAGTAAATTAAATAAATAAATATAATAATCAAAATCATAAACTTTACAGACATTTTTCAATAGTTTCTTCGACCTACTTTTTGTCGAGCGCCCATACTATATGGGTGGATGACCATATAAGATGAGCCGTTGCTCATATTTTGACATGTGGTCTTTTTTGACTTTAGAAAATTAGTTTGGAAGATATTATTTTTAAGATCGCATCCGTCTTTGTTTAGTGAAAACATAATAGAGATTGGATATCTCAAAAGAACATTTTAAATAGGGTTAATGGATTTAAATACTCCCAGCTATTGGGAATTGATCGCTGCCACCCCAAGTATCATTTTGGCAAATATAACTATCAAGTAAATATTTCGGTGTCTGTATCACCCGCCGTTTGTCAAAACCCTAACAAATTATATAAAATATATGACACAATGAACGTATATGACATAATGAGCTGATTTATTTGACACAATGACCAAAATAAATCAGCTCACTTGTTAGGGTTTTGACAAACGACGGGTGATACAGACACCGAAGTGTTTACTTGGGAGTTATATTCGCCAAAATGATATTTGGGGGTGGTAGCAGTCAATTCTCAATAGTTGGGAGTATTTAAATCTATTAACCCTTTTAAATAAGATTTTTGATCAAATGAACATTTTGGGAATTCTTAATGTATAAATTAGAAGCCGTCTTGAACCTCCTAACACTAGAGAATCACAAATACCATACCCCGCATAATTACTTTAAAAGTTGTTTTCCCCATGCGTTTGCTGACACTCAAAATTGTTAAATTACGTACTACCCTTATTTTCTTTTCTTTTCTTTTTTGTTTGTCCCCTTGCATCTTCAATTCGGACGAAACAAAGTGTTAGGATGCATACATGTTATGATTCTTTTCTTTAACCTTTTCATAGTTTGGCCGGCAACGATAGAATCATGGAGAATATCTGTCGCCAAGAACATATGAACATTCATCACGGAATATGCTCCTCGATCGTAACAGTAAAATATATAAATATATACATATATATATATATATATATATATATATATATATATATATATATATCAATTCGTACAATATCATTCCAATAATTAATCCAGTAAGTTTTGTTAAAGCTCAAATTGTATATAATATTAATTTCTTTACATGAGCATGGATGCATGCATGTTGTTTATAGGTAATCATTCTTGAACTGAAATTGCTACAGATTTAGACTGATCGAGAAGATGCAGTTTCGAAAGATTTTGAATAAAATGGTGGATGAAATGTTTCCTGATTGGAGGGATAAGTTTCTGAACTATAAGGATCTGAAGAAGCAATTGAAGCGGATATACTCCACAAACAATAAGAGGATGAAATTAAGCATCGATGATAAAGTCAATTTGGTAGCGGATGAGAAGGAGGTTGCTGCTTTCGTGAAATCATGTCGCGAGCAGATTGTTAAGTTTAACGATTTCGTTCTTGATAAACAAGAGTGGTATATTATCATAATCGAGGTAATTTTGATATCTAAATTGCTTTCAGTCCTAGCTATTATATATATATATATATATATATATATATATATATATATATATATAAGTACGTACGTACAGATCTATCTCTAAAAATATGCAGATATATATATGATGGTGTTGCTTTTTGTTTCACCAATTAAGTGAAGGTTCTAGAAGCTAACTTGATTAAGGCAGCCAAAGATTCAAGCCAAGAGTTAGAGAAAGCTGGTAGAGATGTGGTAAATTTACACGGGGAGATAATTCTATTGTTAAATTACAGTGCCCTTAATTACACAGGTATGTACGTACGTACGTATTCGATGGCCGGGTTAATTAACATCCGTACGTTTTCAATAAAATTAAGATATATGTGTACATATATATATATATATATATATATTTGAAGGTCTAGTGAAGATACTAAAGAAGCATGACAAAATAAGTGGGGCCCTCGTTCGCGTACCTTTCATCGAGAAAGTTCTAAACGAGCCATTTTACAAAACTGACGTCTTAAGCAGTCTGGTGAAGAAATGTGAGATGATGATGGTTGTCCAACTTTTCTCTATTAACAAACAACCATTGTTATCGACATGCGCATCAACAAGCGGATCAAAAGAAGACGGGTTATCCAGCAAACCCGAGGAGATTAAGAGTTTCATTATAGTTCCCGAAGAACTAGTTGATATCAAGAGCATGGAGAACACGTACATGAAACGCACGCTTTCGGCACTGAAAATATTGAAGGAGATTCGAAGCGGGAGTTCGACTGTAAGTATGTTTTCCTTACCACCTATTCAACAAAGTATGGACATGGAGGATCAGGAGAAAGATTCCCGCTGTACAACAACTTGCCAAGTAAACTAATAACATATGTCGATGCATATATATTTATAATATATATATGCATGCATGTATGGTAGATAATGCACAGTATGTGTGAAATGTTTCAGGACGCACAATTAATGTTATCTGTGTATTAAATCGCTTTGGCTTCTAAATAATCCTGATACGCCTTAGTGTACATGTTGTTGACCGGTGATGCGTTCACCGCCTGATATATATAGTGAGAAATGCAGCATCATCATGTTTATAGGGTTTACTCGATCAGTCTAGGAATCTTTTTGAAGGTAGACGCATGCATTTAGCCCTACAGTGAACTTCATCTTCCTCTATTTTCTTTCACCTCCCCTCGATGGATGGATGCTATGAATTGAATTGATAAACAACCAATTTTTAGATGTGAATCGGAAGGAAAGGAGAGAGGGAGACGAAGATGGGAGTCAGAGGGTCTCCGAATGCATGAATAAGATAACTACTCCTAACTTACCTGGTAAACATTCATTTTAAATTGCCTTATAAAACTGCCAAAAAAACCTTTTAACGAATAGGATTTGATTTCCACGTTATCCGACGATCGATATGTCTTTTGCCAGCGGTTACACTCGCCGCTAGTAATATAATATATATAGTTTTTGTGAGGGGGGCATCTGAAATCCAAGAGTCCAGCCAAAACATAGTGTTTTCCCCATTGTCAATAGAAGCTTTCATTTAATAACTACAGTTTACACCACATGTGCATTTGAAAAGTGACTCTCCCACCTTTGTAATATTAGATCAAACACCAAGCAATCCTTTGTGATGTGGAATAGCTAACTTGTTTTCTATGCTATGATGGAGAGCAACAATAACTTGTCTCCAAAGTCTTTGCCTTTCCAGTTTAAATTGCCACCACCATTTGGAATAATAGCCATGTTTGAACTCCATAAAGAGCCAAGATTAAGACCACCACATTCTTTAGGAGCAATGACCTTGTCCCACGGCACTTAGTTTATCTTGTTTTCCCCTTTAGAACCTCCCAAAAATTCGTCTTCTTAAGCCTTCTAATCGCTTCAAAACCGCTACCAAGTCTTTATATATATAGTGAAAAATGATTCTGGGTAAGCTATCTACACCGACTTAAGTAGAGTAACCCTATCTCCCATGAATAAAGTGGATGACATCCTTTATGCTAGACGGGTCCAAAAAACATCTATTACCCACTTCCATACATTTATTCGGTTCATATTTATGTCAACTTTTAGACCTAGATAAGTGAAATATGTGTCTCCAATTGTACATTTCAAGACTTTCGCTAGGTCTGCAACTTCCATTTGACATGTGCCAAGGTCGATTATGCTTGATTTCTCAAGATTAATCCTGAGACTTGATGTAACATTTGGCCTATTTTCAAACTATAAACTTAAACCCGAACTCGTTTTAGCAACTTCTAAAAATCGATTTCATTATTTAGTCATTTATTTATGTTAGTGTTACAACTACAATAATCACGGCATTCATTCGATTTAAATTTTATGATTTATAAAATGAATCTTTATAAATTAATAAGGTTTATTTAAGATTATAAGATTTTACTTATTCAATTAAAAATAAATAACTAAACTAAAAAAATTTACAACATATATAAAGTTTATTATGATTTTATAAAACAAATTGATTTATCTAATTAAAGAGAGTTTATATAAATTAAGAGTTTAAAGTGAAATTTTTAAAACTTAATTTAAATTGTTTGAACATAAAATAACAAACCCTAAAACTACATGGTCTAAAGTGTAATTTGTTTTAAAATCAACCCAAACCTCCACCCTGTGATTCCGGCCACTATTTCCGACCAATATCCATCATGCCTCCGGCTTGACTCCAGCAAGGCCTAAAATCACAAAAATCTATCCGATTAAATGCACCTTTCTCGATCGTATGCAAGATTGAAACCCAGAGATAGTGCCAAAATTATTAATCAAACATTGATTTGGCATCAATCAAAACCGAAACATCTGAACCCAACCCAAAGCTATTTCAAATCTAAATCTCCATTTAATAATCACAATTAACCTTCTAAAAACGCCTTTGGAATCAATTCATTCAATCTCAGTAGTTAAAATCGAATGATTCTTCTTGAATTGAATCAAAACCCCCGAATGAATGCATTGAACTTGTTGATCATGAAACTGTACAAAATGATGCTATATAACAAGGGGGAACATTCTATTCAATTATCTTTATCTATTCCAACTCCCAATTTCATTTAAAATGCATTCTCTCATAAATGTCAATCACCATTAACATTTTGACCTGCAAATAGTTGACATCCATCGTCCAATCATTCTCAACTGCAATCTACAGACGGCTTTTAATCAATAACATCATTATAAGCTTCTCGTCTGATCAATTTCATCAACACATCATCATCAATATGGATTCGATCTTCTCCTCTGTCATCACCATTCTTCTTGCTATAATCTTCAATTCGATCTGGAACATGTAATTGACTTCACAGGCACACTCGTACGTACATGTTCTAAACAAATGCCCTATGGTCTATTAGTTTATCAGATATATTTTGAGGTTCAATTGGATCAATCTAGGGTTAGGGTTCATCCACTTGAAGGGTTTTATTAAATAGTTGTTTTAAATTTTGCGATCAAGACTAATAACGGGTTTAGGTGACTTGCCCAATGGTTAATACGCTTGAACCCAGGTTCAAACTCCGACATCATAAAATCTTTATAAAAATAATTTTTTATAAAATAAATTATAGAAAATTATTAATATATTATTATATTAATATAAAAAATTATTTTGTTACTTAATATTAATCCTATAAATATTATTTAATTTCTAAAAATATTAAAATAACTAGTTTTAGTAAGCTCGTATATTATACGGGTTGAATACATAAAATATTAATAGAAAGAAAATTTATAAATTACTTTACCACCGTGGAGCGGGTTTTTTCAAAAAGATGAGGGTGATGTTCTAAAATAAAATATGATTAAAATCTTCCTAATTATATATAGAATGAAAATTTTGATTCAAAACAAATGTGTTAAAAAAATATTATTTTTAAAAGCTTTCTTATTGTAAATTCTAATTTTAATTATTTTTTGTTTATAAAAAATTTTACTTTTTAAAAACACCAATTTTAAAAGATTTCATATTATTTAAAAAGTTTCATGTTTTAGAAAAAAAAATTATTTTATAAAAATTTATTTCTTTAGAAATAGCATTAATAAAAATATCTCTTTCTTAATTTATTAAAAACTATTTTATTCTAAAAAATAGTTAAATAATATTATTAATATAAAAATGTGATTATTTAATAGAAAATAGAAGCGGGAAAAATTTAGTGAGAAAAAATATGGTGTTGGCATGTATCCATTTTACTTATCCTCTTTTTAAAGTAGGAAGATATAATTTCTCTATTTTTTATTATTAAATGTTTTATACAAACTTATAACCTTGTTTACAAGTTTTTAACTAGATAAAAGTTATTAAAAATTAAACATATATTATTTCAATCTTATTTTCAAATCAAGACTTGTTACAAATGCAATTTAAATAGTTAATTATTAAATTAATTATTTTAAACAAGTTTTAAATAATTTATTATTAAATCAATTATTTCTTTTTTTTTTTACGCTTTAATACTCAACCCTTATTTAATCAATTATTATAAATTAACTATTTAAGTAATATTTAATTATTCAATCTTACTAATGATTCATTTTCAATCTTAATTATTTAATCAATTTATTCCATCTTTATTTAATCAAGTTATAACTTGTTATATTATTCTATTTAAACTAAGACTTTATCTACGAACCGAGTCAATTCAATCTTTTGTTTTGATTGTGTTTGTTTGTCTTTTATGTTATAATATTGTATTTATAAGTCTTAACATTGTCATGTAAATTGAATATTTTTAAATCAATTTAATAAATCTGTATAGGTATGTCAAACCTGTGTTTGCTTACCAGTTAATTAAATAGTTGACTCGTTATTTTTTCGCATACTCTCAGAAAATGCAGTTTAGAAGACTTTTTCATGCTCATTTAAGACTTTGACCTAGATTAATAAAAGAAATTTTCATTATGTTAATTTAAATTATTATTTGATTGTAATATATTGTTTGATTAGTATTATTCAATGAAAATAACATTTAATATTATCTCAACTTACTTAATTACATATGCTATGAATAATCGATTTACATTCATGCTCCCCGATAATTCCGTCATTGGCTGGGTGTGACGCTTGAAACAAGGTAGAAGACACACATTAGTCTTGAAATTCTTATAGGGTATTGGAGATCGCCTATTCTTGAATTAGGAGGGCATCATCAGCTTACAAGAGATGAGACAATGAAGGGCCACAATTACGAGTGAACATGGGCTGAAAATTACTAGCCTTTTATATCATATATGAGAATGTCTCCATGGAAATGATGAAAAAATATGAAGACAAAGGGTCACCTTGCCAAACACCTGACAAGCACTAGATTTTTTTTGTTGACGAACTGTTAACCAACATAGATCTTTAGCTGAATGGAGGATATGATGCCTTTGATCCAAATTCTCCATTTAACTAGAAATCTCATCTGCAACATAATTAAATTAAGAAAACTCCAAGAAAGGCAATCAAAGTCGTCCTCCAATATACTCCAAAAGTGCTAAATAAACCAAAAGTAGTTAAAATCTATTAACCGAAAAGATCTCCTATTATTTATTGTATATTGTATAATTAATTTAGCCTTTAGCCTATTTTAGTAATTGTCGTATTACTCAAGTCAGTTACCATTGTTTAAGGTCCAATCCCTGTAATTTCTCCCCTTGACTGTGTATGTATCCCTTCCATGGAATGAGGAAATAAACGATTGAATCCATTTGTTAATATGGTATCAGAGCTCTAAGCTCTATACCCGGTTGCTCCTTGGTTAGGCACTCTGAGCTACGGCTTAATTCGCTTGTCGATTAGTGTCTTTCTTGACAGCCGCGCTTTCTGGTTGTCTCGTGCAAATATACTCTCATGGCCGACACACCTCCACCACCTGTAACCGAAACACCTCCAAGATCGCAGAACTCAAACACCAAAAGCCTTCACCCCGCGTACACCGTAACCAATATTCAGAACAAGGTTAGGGTGCTCGATGGTGTGAAGGTCTCATATGCATCTTGGGTAAAGCTGTTCAAGCTCCATGCTAAGGGATATAAGGTTTCGGCTCACATCGACGGTACGCCGCCACCCGCCAGAACCGACCCTTTGTTTGATGAATGGACTGAGATAGATGCGATTGTCCTTCAGTGGATCTATGGGACTTTGTCCGATGATCTTTTGGTTCGTGTACTCGAGGCCGAATCCACGGCACATGCAGCTTGGTCGCGGATTGAAAAGATCTTTCTCAACAACAAGGCGTCTCGAGCCGCGGCGTTGGAGCATGAGTTCCATAATCTAACACTCAAATCCATGCCGTCACTCGAGGCTTACTGTCACAAACTTAAAGAGTTGGGTGACCAACTTAAAGCTGTCGACAGCCCCATGAATGATCAACGTTTGGTACTACAACTTGTCCGTGGACTTCCTGCTGAGTATGATACGACTGCTGCCCTTATCAATCAAACTATTCCTAATTGGGAAGTTACGGTTGGCATGCTTCAATTAGATCACCAACGTCAAGCTGCTCGTGACCAAATGTCATCACCATCCGCCATGGCTGCCATGTCGTCAGTTGAAACCGCCGGCCAGATTAATTCTGCAAATCGAAGGAAAGGTGGGGCTCGACCACCCACAAACCGCAGATCACACAATCCCAACCCCACTAAAACCCAAAATACCCCATTTAATAGACAACCCACATGGCCTCAATGGCCCAGCCCATATCCATGGTTTCCACCACCATGTCCATACCCAACCCAATCTGGATGGGCTCCAAACTGGCCTGGTCCAAATCCGTGGGCTCCAAGAACTCCTCGGCCCAATTCCAATTCCAGCCCAATTCGCCACACATCATCTTCTTCCAGCCCACCTGTTGCCAACATCTCAACTTATGACCCACTGGAACCTACTCAAATTGGGGAAGCTTTTCAGGCTATGAATCTTGGTGGTGGTAATGATCAGTGGTACATGGATTCTGGAGCCTCAGACCATTTAACGGCCGATCAAGGTAAAATTACCACTCCTTTGTTAAGTTTTCCTCACGGTTCCATTTTTGTAGGTAATGGCGCTAGCGTGAAAATTCATGGATCAGGACATTCCATATTACCAACCCATTCTCGTAACCTTCAATTAAAAAACGTCCTTTACACACCCGACATTATCAAAAATCTCATTTCGGTACGCAAATTTACTATTGATAATAATGTCTCAGTTGAATTTGACCCGCATGGTTTTTCTGTGAAGGATCTCAAGAATGGAAAGACGATCTCCCGTCACAATAGCTCAAGTCATCTCTACCCGTTTACATATCCGGTTTCCTCCACGGTTTTGGCATCTACATTTCAAGATTTTTGGCACTCCCGTTTAGGACACCCGGGCATACCGGTCTTTGATTTTCTTGTTAGCAATAAATTTATTTCATGTAATAAACGTCCTAAAACTCTTGTTTGCAAGTCGTGCCAATTATCCAAAAATAAAAGATTGCCATTTCATTCGTCTCACTCATGCACCGCCCTTCCTTTTGACATTTTGCATTGTGACTTATGGACATCACCCATTACAAGCAAAACCGGCTATAAATATTATATGGTGCTTGTTGACGACTATACACAATACACGTGGGTGTTTCCTCTCAAATTCAAATCCAAAACTTATACTAAATTTGCAACCTTTCACAAATACATACAAACTCAATTCAACACTTTTATAAAATCTCTTCAATGTGACTTAGGGGGTGAATTCGACAACAATCAATTTAGGTCGTTTGCGAATACTAACGGACTCCAATTTCGTTTTGCGTGTCCACACACGTCTCAACAAAATGGCAAGTCCGAACGTATGATAAGACGTCTTAATGAAATCATGCTTGTCTTGCTCACCCATGCATCTTTACCCCCTTCGTTATGGGTCGACGCACTCCACACTGCATGTTATTTACATAACATCCTTCCTACATTTCGTCTCAAATACAACACACCAACTTCCGCTTTATACCTTCGCCACCCCTCATATGAACACCTACAGGTGTTTGGTTGTGCTTGCTATCCTAACACCTCCTCGACCCGTCCACACAAACTCACTCTCCGCTCCACATCTTGTGTTTTCCTCGGCTATCCGGCCGATTACCGAGGATATCGTTGCCTCGATCTCACAACCGGAAAAATAATTCTCTCACGTCATGTTACCTTTGATGAGTGTTGCTTCCCTTTCTCGAACCAAAATCAAACCCCATCTCCCGATTATTCTTTTCTGGACAATGACTCATCCCCTCTATTTTTCCAATCTCCCCAACAACCACTACACCTTCCACTGTAACACCGACCCCTCAATCCACCCGCCAACCTCCAGCTCCCTCACCGCCTCCACCGCCACCCCCTACATGCCAACCTCCAGCCAACTCACCACCTCCACCGCCGCCCCCCACACATACAATGACCACTCGGTCGAAGGCTGGCATTCACAAACCCCGCATTCCGCTTAACCTCCACACTACCGCCGCCCCGTCAATTTCCCCAATTCCCTCTTCCCACCTCAAAGCCCTCTCTGATCCATGTTGGAACGCCGCCATGACCGACGAATATCGTGCCTTGATGGATAATCAGACTTGGGAGTTAGTACCTCGGCCTCCGGGTGCTAATATCATTCGTTGTATGTGGTTGTTCAAGCACAAGTTCAATGCTACCGGTGCACTTCAACGATACAAAGCTCGCCTCGTGGTTAATGGTAAAAGCCAACGCGTTGGTGTCGACTGCGACGAGACTTTCAGCCCGGTTGTTAAGCCTACAACCATCCGTACGGTCCTCAGATTAGCTGTCTCTCGGAGTTGGCCGATCCACCAACTAGATGTCAAGAATGCGTTCTTACACGGGAATCTCCCGGAAACGGTTTACATGTTTCAACCACCCGGATTCGTTAACAAAATGTTTCCTAATCATGTTTGCAGGTTGAAGAAATCTTTGTATGGGTTAAAACAAGCTCCGCGGGCTTGGTACGAACGTTTTGCAACATACATTACCAAGTGTGGTTTTCGAAGTACGATTAGCGATACGTCTTTGTTCGTGTACAAAAATGGTTCTCAGATTGCTTATCTTCTTTTATATGTGGATGATATTATTTTAACGGCGTCTGATAATAACCTTCTCTATCATGTTATTCATCTTTTGTTGGTACAGAGATCTCTCTATTCTCACACTCTCACTTTGTGATTCGTATATAACTTGGAAACACACTTTCTGCTTGTTCATTGAACTTTTGGAAATACAAAATACATATAAAGACTACATACCCATGACTCCATAACTGACCACAAACCCACGACTACATGACTCCCTACAACTACTACTACGTGATATTGTATGCATAATACCATGCATCATACCCATCAGTACATACGTGGACACAATAACAAGGAACATAAAATAAAGACATATAAAATAAAGACTATTTTAATTACTTTAACACCTCCCCTGAATTCAAATAGTCTGAATCCCCAGCTTAGCTCGCAAGTACGTGAATTGTTCTATACCCAAGGGCTTTGTTAGAATGTCTGCTACTTGGTGACCCGAATCACATGAATGTAGTTCAATTTCTTTTCCTTCAACTAATGACCGGATGTAGTGGTATTTAATGCTGATATGTTTAGTTCTACTGTGAAATCCTTGATTCTTTGTTAAGAAGATTGCAGACCTGTTGTCACACATAATTGGTGTAGGCTGGACTTGTTTCTCATGAAGTTCAATCAGCATTTTGCGAAGCCAGACAGCTTGACAGGCACCGGCAGCTGCTGAGATATACTCCGCTTCGGTTGTAGAAAGAGCTACCACTGCTTGTTTTTTAGAGCTCCATGAAACAGCGGCTGATCCGAGAAAGAACACATTGGCGGACACGCTTTTCATATCATTGGATGATCCAGCCCAGTCGCTATCGGTGAATCCTGAGAGCATCACTTCTCGTCCTTTCTTGTACATTAACCCAAGATCAAGAGTTCCAGCCAAGTATCTGAGAATCCTTTTTCCTGCACCAAAGTGAACCTGCGATGGATTCTGCATAAAACGTGAGAGGACCCCAACAGAGAACATTATATCGGGACGAGTATGCGTTAAGTAGATCAAACCACCGACAAGACTTCGATATTTATAACCATCTGCAGCACCACTTCCATCATTAGCTTGAAAATGATCTCCAGCATTCATTGGTGTACTAGCTACCTTACAGTTCAACATTCCAAATTTCTGCAATAAATTCTTGGCATACTTTCGCTGAGAAAGAAAAATTCCATCTTCTTGTTGTTCAACTTCTAACCCAAGATAGTAGTGTAACATACCAATGTCAGACATCTCAAATTCTTTAACCATCCTTTCCTTGAATTCCATTAACATGTCTGCTGATGAACTCGTGTAGATGATGTCGTCTACATACAGGCATATAACAATAAACTGTTGATCCTTATTCTTCTTCATATACATAGTAGGCTCATTTAAACTCCTTTCATACCCATTCTGTATTAGAAAATCATCAATCCTGCTGTACCAGGCTCTTGGGGCTTGTTTCAGCCCGTAAAGAGCTTTGTGCAGTCGATATACTTTGTCTTCACTTCCTTTAATCTCGAATCCGGGTGGCTGTGATACATACACTTCCTCCTGAATACACCCGTTCAAAAAGGCTGTTTTTACATCAAGTTGATGTACCAACCATCCTTTTTGTGCTGCTAAAGACAATATGAGACGAATGGTCTCAAATCGAGCCACCGGAGAGAAAGTCTCTTCAAAATCAATTCCATATTCTTGGACATACCCTTTGGCAACTAGTCGAGCTTTATGACGTGTGACATTACCGGTTGCATCAGTTTTCAGCTTAAACACCCACTTCAGACCTATGGGTTGTTTGCCAGTAGGAAGATCCGTAAGAGACCATGTTCCATGCTTTTCAAGAGATGCTATCTCATCCTTCATAGCTTTGATCCAGACCTCACTTGTGGATGCATCTTTAAAAGTAGTCGGTTCTACCAATGATAAAGCAAATTGGCATGTGTAATCAACCGGGTCCACCTCTTCAGTGTTCTCATACAAGTCATCTAGTGTCCTCATTCGTAAGGGAGAGATCTCTGTGGAGGAAGAGGACCCACCAGAGGACCCACCAGAGGACCCACCAACTTCATAATACTCATTACCCACCGGACTGCTTGAAGAGGCTTGGTCATTTTGGTTGCTACAAGTAGGTACATTGCTGGTTCTTGTACTACTAGTAGCTTCACTGTTGCTTGTACTATTACTTGTTGAATTGTCACCATCAGTTCTTGTAACATAGACAATATCCAGTGGTATCCCATCACTGTCTTGACCACAACTTTTCCATTTTGACATCTCATCAAAAGTTACATCTCTACTAACCACAATTTTCTTCTTTTCAGGATCGAATAATCGATATGCTTTTGAATTAGCACAGTATCCCACGAACACACACCTATTAGACTTTGAATCAAGTTTCTTCCTTAATTGTTTTGGAGTCATGACATAGCCAACACTCCCAAACACTTTCAAATGTCTCACGGATGGCTTTCTCCCATACCAAACTTCATATGGAGTTTGATGTTCCAAGGCTTTAGTTGGAGATCGATTTAGCACATACACGGCTGTAGCAGCAGCTTCTCCCCAGAATACTTTGCTTAAATTCTTTCCTTCTAACATACTTCGTATCATCTCAACTATGGTTCTATTCTTGCGCTCGGCAACTCCGTTCTGTTCAGGAGTGTACGGTGCAGTCAATGCCCTGTTAATTCCATGTTCTGCACAGAAGGAATTAAATTCATTGGATAAGAACTCACCTCCTCTATCTGTTCTTAAAGCCTTAATCTTTTCACCTGTTTCAGTCTCAACTTTAGTCTTGAACAATTTGAATTTTCTGAATGCTTCTGATTTAGAGGCAATACAGTAGACCCAAGACATTCGACTAAAGTCATCAATGAGCAACAGAAAATACAAACTTCCACCCAAAGATTTTATGGACATGGGTCCACAAAGATCAGCATGTACCAATTGCAACACTTTAGTTGCTCTCCACTCAGATACAGGAAATGGTTTTCTTGTTTGTTTGCCCTTCATGCAACCTTCACAGATCGGCCAGGCCTGAATTGGTGATAACCCGTGAACCATATTCTTTTCATTCAACATTCGTAAACCTTTCTCATGCAAGTGCCCAAATCTGAGATGCCACAGATATGAGTCATCTTTGCTTGTGGCAGCTAGACTTGTCAAGTTTAACTGTTGTTGTGACACATCTAATGGAAATATATTGTTCCCAGTCATTTTTATAATGCAAGCAACTTCACGTGTATGTTTATGAGTAATAGTACATGCACCATCATCAAATAATAGTGCATATCCTTTAGTCATTAACTGCCCCACACTTAGTAGGTTATAGTCTAACTCAGGCACATATTGTACATCTTCTAGAATACGGGACTTACCTGCAGCTGCCTCCAACTTGATCTTTCCTTTCCCTTCAACCAGTATATTTTTGCCATTCCCCATCTTCACTTGAACTTTCTTAGTGGAGTCAAAATCTTTGAAGAGTCCTTTCTGACTAGTCATGTGATTCGAACATCCACTGTCCAGGAACCATATGTTCTTTCCACTTTCGTCACTTCCAATTGCCATAAACAATCGATATTCTTCATCTTCGTCTTCGGTTTCCATTGCTGCTTGAGCCTGTGGTTCATTCCAACAGTCAGCCCTAACGTGTCCAAACTTATTGCAGTTATAACACTGCACTCGTCCCCTTCCAAAACTTCTTCCTCGGCCACGACCTCTACTACGCATGGCACCTCTACCTCGACCTCGAGACAACTGAGATCGGTCTTCATCTCGTATTGTAGCTTGGAGAGCTTGTTCTTCATTTACAACTTCTGCACCCCGGTTTACCCGAGTTTCATGCGCTTGAAGAGATCCCATCAGTTGATCGAAGGAAAACTGGGTGAGATCTTTAGACTCCTCAATGGCAGTTACGACATGATCCCATTTGACTGGTAAACTTCGCAGAACTTTTTCAACAATTGTTTGATCCGAGATCAATTCACCATACGACCGCTTCTGGTTGACAATCTTCATTACTTTTGATAGAAAATCCCCAATGGCCTCTCCATCCTTCATTTGAAGTGTTTCAAACTCTCGTCTCAATCCTTGTAGTTTCACAGCTTTCACCTTCGAATCACCTTGAAATTCTGTTTCTAAGAGAGTCCAGGCTTCTCGTGACGATGTTGCTGCTGCAATTCTAGCGAAAACTTCATCATGAACCGCCTGCTGAATTAGTGACAAAGCTTTAGCATCATTCTTCCGATTCTCGCGAAACCGCTGTCGATCTCCATCGTTTCTATTGTACCCAGTTGATACAATATCCCACAGATCATGTGACAGCAGTATAGTCTTCATCCTTATACTCCAGAATTCATACCCCTCACCTTTGAACACCGGTAGCGGCATAGAAGATACATTTGGTTGATTTACAGTAGCCATTACAATCCTTCGATCTAACCTGGCTCTGATACCAGATGTTGGTACAGAGATCTCTCTATTCTCACACTCTCACTTTGTGATTCGTATATAACTTGGAAACACACTTTCTGCTTGTTCATTGAACTTTTGGAAATACAAAATACATATAAAGACTACATACCCATGACTCCATAACTGACCACAAACCCACGACTACATGACTCCCTACAACTACTACTACGTGATATTGTATGCATAATACCATGCATCATACCCATCAGTACATACGTGGACACAATAACAAGGAACATAAAATAAAGACATATAAAATAAAGACTATTTTAATTACTTTAACATCTTTTATCCAAGGAATTTTCCATGATAGATTTAGGAAGTTTACATCATTTTCTTGGAATCAATGTTGCAAAGAAAGGTACTGGTCTATTTCTTTCACAAGCTGCATATGCAACAGACATCCTTAAAAGAGCAAACATGACTGATTGTAAAGCTTCGTCTACCCCTGTTGACACTTCCCCAAAATTAAGTGCCTCCAGTGGTCCTTTATTACCTGATGGTACAGCCTATCGACAACTTGCAGGAGCTTTACAGTACTTAACAATCACACGACCCGATCTCACCTATGCCGTGCAACAAGTATGTCTTTTTATGCATTCACCGCGAGAACCACACTTGCAATTCCTAAAGCGCATCCTTCGTTATGTTAAAGGCACAATAGATTATGGTCTCTGCATATCTCCCTCCAAATCTACTCAACTTGTTGCTTATTCAGACGCTGATTGGGGGGGGGGGGTGTCCCGACTCACGCAGATCCACATCAGGCTACTACGTTTTTTTAGGGGACAATTTGGTTTCCTGGTCGTCCAAGAGGCAACCCACGATCTCTAGATCCAGTGCTGAAGCTGAGTATCGTGGGGTTGCCAATGCGGTTGCTGAAACAAGTTGGCTACGCAACCTACTGTTAGAACTTTTTGTGCCCACTTGCAAGGCTACTATTGTATATTGTGACAACATCTCCGCGGTCTACCTCTCTGAAAATCCCGTGCGACATCAACGTACAAAACATGTGGAACTTGACATTCATTTTGTTCGGGAAAAGGTTCGTATAGGCTCCATTCGGGTTCTTCATGTTCCTGCCGATTTTCAGTACGCCGATATTTTTACAAAAGGGCTCCCACGTCATCTCTTCACTCGGTTTCGCAACCGTCTGTGCATCCGGTCTTCTACTGCCCCGACTGAGGGGGTGTATTAACCGAAAAGATCTCCTATTATTTATTGTATATTGTATAATTAATTTAGTCTTTAGCCTATTTTAGTAATTGTCGTATTACTCAAGTCAGTTACCATTGTTTAAGGTCCAATCCCTGTAATTTCTCCCCTTGACTGTGTATATGTATCCCTTCCATGGAATGAGGAAATAAACCGATTGAATCCATTTGTTAATAAAATCGTCCGGACCTGGTGCATGGGCATCATATCACCACAATCTCACAACCTTGGGATTTTTCTTTAAGATCAACAATATCATTTGCCTAAATTTCTAGTAGCTTCTTTAAATTTAGCCTTTCTAGAGCCTTCTGGTTGCTTAAAGGTTTATGTTCTAGAAAATACATCGAGTTGGTTTAACTTGAGTTTGTACGAAACTAGTTCTATAGTGGGTTTAATACGTTTTTTGGTGCACCCGGCTTTTTTAATGTTCCTTAATTGCTTTGAATTTTGCAAAGCACCGTTGAAACTGAAAAACAAAGTTGGTCTTAATAATGAGTTCTGCAAACTCTGGAATATTCAGGCAGGAGTTAGAAACTGAAGGGCGGAGGACCAAAATCTAATAAATTCTTAGTTTACAAGAAATCAAATCAGTTTATTTTGCTAAGGTTATACCCATTGTTTGATGCATATGTGTATTTCCAACCGCCCATAATGAATAAACTCGTTGAAGTTCCTAGCACAAGATATATGGGTTGAATTCCGAGTTTAATTTCTCCTCGGGTAGCTTTACCACATTAAAATCACCCACCCAAATTCGCATTCCCTGCCAAATCTCTTGTTCATCATTCCATAATCTTTTGTTTGATTACACGATGCATGAGTTTGGACGCAAGATCTCTCTTTTAATAGGTTTTGTCTCTACCAAGTGAGCTAGCACCACATCAGCAAAATTAGTCGTGAAAACTATTGGGTCACATATATTGAATGTAATTATGTGCTTGAGCTTCCTACTCGCATTTTCTAAAGATTGTTTTGAAAAGATTATCTTCATTCCATAGTGGTGTTAAAGTGATGTACTTCTCAATCAATTAGTTGTAGGTTCAAATTTTGAAAATGTAAATGTGATCATTTTAAGAATAGAATAGAGGGTGTTTTTTTGCTAATTATAAAAAGAAAAAAGAAAAAGTGTAAAATATTTATAAATTTATATATATTTTTTGTTAGGAGTAATAAATATAAATTGGTTTGTTGAGTTATCGGAGTTGACTCGGCCTTTGGTTTTTTTGACCTTTCTAGCCTTGTATCCTTGGCCAAGCAAGATAACCCAATGGCCAGGCAACAAACTACAACCATAAATTGCATTCTAACACACAAGTACACCCCCTAAATTAGACCTTAATTACAAACAAGTTTATAAAATCCATATAAAATTAAACATATCATCATATTAAAACTCATAAGCTATTAGTTATTGCGTCTAGCTATGGTTTGTGTTCGAGACAAACGAGTGATATATGCAGTGGGCAATGCAGCTACTAGAACTTCCCACTTCTGAAGCACCACGTGTATTTCTTTTGTAATAAGGGTAATTTGTACAAGGGGACCTTTGTGTCCATGCATCATGTGACATTGCCTATTTCCTTGCTATCTATCCGCTATATATTTTTTAATATTTTATTTAAATATTAAAGAACTTAGTATCTTTAACTAACATTAAAGTTATTTGTTATGAGGTTTAGTTAGAAGTTAGTTGAGAAAAAAGTATTGTCAAATGTCTGACACACATACATACTTTTTTCTTACCCAAAAATGCCTAATAGAGATGTAATAAGAGGGTTTGATTGGTGATTAATTAAATAATTATTATTTAACTATTTTTATTTTTAATTTAGTTAGTTTATATATTAGCAAATGTAATTTTAATGTGTAAAATAGTCAATAAAAATCTAGTTCATGTTGAAATAAAAAATTACAAAATAACTTGAAAAAAAAAAACAATGCAAATGACTTAGAAATAGAAATTACATATAACTTTAAAAAATTACAAATAACTAGCACTTGTTGTTAGTTTCCTCCAACTCATCCTGAACGTCTTTGTCGATTTTCTTCTAAGAGTGACGAGGTCCGCTAAATTTATAGTTAAACAGTCGATGCCTTATTTTAAAAGGGACGCAACATCACCTAATTGTGCACATTTATTTTTTAGCCCCCGCTTTGTTGTTCCTCCCTAGTGGGCATGGAAGTTTCATTTCGGGATCGAACTCGTCTTTATGGTTGTTAAGATCGATACTCATTTGAGATTCAGAATTACCTTGGCGAACATCTTGGGACGATGAACTCTTAGCTCGTTTCGATGATTGCCCATTGAGTACTATAGGAATGAAGTGCCACTATGTAGAATTTCTTAAAATCTCCCAAACGAGCCTTTGAGAAAACATGACGTGCATCTCTTGAAAATACTCGTCCATCATATAGTTGTAAACATCAAAATCACTTTCTTTGCTTTTGCGATTTGGAAATTTTTTATTATAAAGATTACCAAATAAACCAACTTTCCGATCTATCTCAGCCCAATGACCCAAAATCATGCCGGCGGTTTGGCTTTTGTTTCCTACATTAGTCCAAAACAACTCTCGAATCCGGCTCCAAAATAGTGTTTTAGTTTGGTTGTTCCCTACATGAAAAGTATAAAACAAAAAAGTATATAAGTTATCTTATATACTTTTATAAATAGAAATATAAAACAAATAAACTTTTTAAAATAAAAAACTTACCAACGTTGATCTTCCGAGACATCAACCCAAGATTGCGTTAACGCACATTCTTCCTCGACAATCCAACGCCCAGCCCTACGTTGTTGGGATCTCGATGGTTCATCGACTTGTTTTTTCTTGTGTGAGCATTTTTTGGTTGTGGTTTGTGTGGCATTGGGATTCGGGTTCGGTTAGGCCAAATGAAAATACCAACAGGGCTTGTGTTTTGGGTACCCCTTGTGTTTGTGAATCGGGTAAATCCTAACCGTCGGCACCGTATTGTTTATATGAGTCGAATTCAAACTAGGGTTGGTAATCATCTCTTTGAACCATAATATTTACATGATTAACGTTGTAGAATATAAAAATTTTAAAAAAAGAATAATATTTTGAAGTGGTTGGGTTTGGATTTTAAAACGTGGGGTTTCATATATAGGTGTTTAAAATTAATTTTTATTGGTTTGAGAAAAACAGCAATATTACTGTTGTTGGGCTTCACCAGCACCGTGACCAGCCTCAAGGTGGCTGCCCAGCGCCCCAAAACGATTATGGGTGTAATAATGTTAGAGGCACGAGCTAACTAGGTGGCAGCCAACACCGCCCAATGGCGCCACCATAACACATAGTCTAACCAGAATGATAATCATATCCGGTTTATCTCATTAATAATAAAGCTACACTTCGTACTTTTAAGTAAATTAAAGACATTTACTTTTAATGAAAAAAATGATTTATTTTCCTACTTCCACTTTAATAATTTTATGTTTTTCAATTTGGATTGATATATAGCTAGTAGATGAACCCACACATTGTAGCGATAGTGTTGGAATTTGTAAGGTGGTTTCGGCAACTTGTAAATTAGTATTTACCTTGTAGTTTCCGATAACTCGGATTTAAAAAATTAAAATTGTAACGCTGACTAAAATAAATGCATCATCACCGTATTTTCAAATTTCATAAAATATTATATTTTTAAGTTACAAGAAAAAAAACTATAAAATGTCAAAACCTTGAATCATTTTGATTGCTAGTATGTTTTGTTTCGATGGCTTGTACGTTACTACAAATAGTTTTTTTTTTTTTTTTTTTTTTGATAAAATTTACACTGAAATGTAGATATAATTATTCATGCCGTCATGATGTATTTAAAATTGTATGAAATAGTATATTTTAAAAGTTATAAGTGAAAGTGCACATGAGAAGTGATGTTTGATGATACTGTTAATCATCATCCATCATTGTAGTAAATTATTTAATTTTTCAGTTCAATTACACTTAGTCTTTCATAAATCATAATTGCTAGCTAGTATGTTAGTTGGGTATCAACTATAAACGGGATGAGAACTTATAATCTCTATTTGTCGGGTTTCTCGAGTTTTTCTATAGCGTGGTCCATTAATCGCGCGTAGCTAAAAGATGTCTATAATTTTCTTATGGCTAAATCTTAGTTAAACTAGCTAGCTAGGTCTATAGGAAAGACTTTTCTATAAAGAAATAACAATCATAATACTAAATATGCATGAAACCACTAAGAGTGGGTATGACATAGACCTTAGAAGGGGTCGATCTCACTATCATTTTCTAATTGAAAAGATATGACCTACAATCTTAAGGCACTCATTTGTCCACTTGCAATTTAGGACCATTTTGAGAACCCTGCCTATATATTTTGAAGACATGATCACTAATGAGCAATAAAAGGCATTTGTTTCCAATTAAATTAAGTAGTTTTGGTATTATTTGATAAATCTAGCTACCACTGATCAAAAGATCATTCTTTACTAACAGGACACATTTGACCGATCGATTAATTAGCTGCTTAATCATAACTAACATCCACTGTATCATCCTCTGATCCCTAGTGTACATGTAAAAAGTATGTAATTATACCTTACCCTTTCACTGCACGGGCATAAGTCGATGACACTTAACCTGAAATTAAGCCTGCCTCAAATTTCCAATTTTGTTTGGCAGATTAAACATTTGATCGAGGGAGGAATGCTTATAATTTTGTGAAACAGTAACATGCCACAATTAACTTGGTATAGAAACAAATTAATGACATGCTTTTACAATATTTCAGCATCACTATATATATGTATACATATCGCTACCCTGGCCCTATACATTAAATAATTAGTCTCCTAATTCATAATTAATGTGGACATAAAACAATAGAGATATAATAAAAGTTGATTAAGTTGTTGGTTGAGCGATGGAGTTTGTGTTGTAAATTGCATAATAAAATGAAATGGCTGTTTGTTTAATTGTGAACTGAGGGATTATATATATATATATATATATATATATATATATATATATAATGAAATGAAATGGATGTGGATGTGGATGTGGATGGGTTAATTAAGTAGTGCTGAGTGTAGAAAGTGAAGGTGGAGATGAGTTCCAATTAAGCAGGTCCTGGATCATCTGCATGAGGGCTTTGTTTTCGTCATGATCATGAATTGGAATTGGAATTGGAATTGGCATAGGGGGTGGCGGTGGCGTTGGCGTTGGGGGTTTTGTGAGGAGGTCCACCTTCATGACCCATCGGGAGCCAGCGGATCCTTTTCCGGGTCGCTTCTGCCATACTCCCAAGTGGGAGCTGTGGCTGTCGAGGCGTAGGCAAGTGAGCGAAGGGGATGGATGCTTGCAGCATTTGCGCAGCTTGGCGGCCAGGGAGTCTGAGTCTGAGTCTGAGTTCGAGTGGGGGTGGTTGGGGAAGTTTGTCTTTGCGCTCCGCCCGTTCATCAAGATCGCCGCCTGGTCGTATGCTTTCGCTGCTGCTTCAGCCGTCTCGAATGTTCCAAGCCAGATCCTTTTCTTTCTGTACGTTATATATACATACATACATACATACATACTTATGCATTACAACTTGCGAAACCTACGTATATATATAGAGGATGGTTGGAAATTAATCAATCCAATTAACTTAACTACTTACAAGAGTGGATGTCGGATCTCAGATACCCAGGAACCCCATTGCCTTTGCCTCACACCTCTGAACTTCTTTGATTGTACCATGTTTAATAACTCTCCATCTTCACTCATGTCCCAACCATTTATTTATAGGACAACAAGCTAATATATCATATATGTAAGTACAACACCACACTCCACACACACACATACACACACGTACACATATATATATATACACACATATATAAATGCTAACACCCTACGAAGAGAGAGAGGGAGAGAGAGAGAGAGAGAGAGAGAGCACATACGCTTGTTATAAAAAAATAATTTGAATTCTTACCTTCTTTTATTTCACACGTATCACATACTACCCAATAACAGAGAAGATAATAGATGGGTACGTACATGAAGGTTGGATAACATGCGTGGTCGTAACATGTTTCTCCTTTAATTAATCAAGAGAAAAAAGATAGGGACGGACAGATATATACATTAAAGCTGATTTATAAGCTAATTAGCTAGGTTGATGATGCATTTAATCTACCTACCTAGCTAGCTTGTTGTTTGTTGTATTTAGATCTTCTCTTCGTCGCCATTGCATCAAACATAAATATGATCAATAAACTAAAAATAGTATACGATCAATGCACTATTCATTTGGTTTTTTGTTAAACCGTGTTAAAGATCACGGTGATCATTTTGAAACGTCAAGAATATCATATCATCTAATTTGCTTGTCTCAATCATCATTTTCTTTTCTTAATTAATTGTAGTTAATTTGTAATAACTTTGATAGCTTCTTCACAGTCTTTTTTTTTTTTTTTTTTTTTTTTTTTTTTTTTTTTTTTTTTTTTTTATGGACGCTATTGTACAAATTTAAACGAATACAACAGGCATATATATGTAATTTCTTGCGATCACGATGTATCTGAATCTTATAAGATGCATGTGATGATGCATTCATGTTATAGCATCGATCTAGGAACTGTTGTTTACTAAAACAAGCTAGAGTTATGTGTTTTATTTAATATTACAGAAATTTTACATGATTTCACCAACGGTCTCCTCTAATATATATTAGGTTTTCGCTCCAGTTAAACATTGAAATAAATTTGGATATACTTCATCCAGCTATATTATTATTATTTTTTAACAAAAACGCTAAGTAACGTACAAAAATAATTGCAATAAACATCTATAATTGTCTTGGTCTCCCCATCACCCCCACCCCACCCCACCCCACCCCATAAAGGTTGTGGTATTAAATAAAATTTGTAAAATGAAAAAAAAGGGGAAAAGGTGTGTGTTTTTTAAAGCAAGTGCAATAAAGTTTTCACCTACATAAGGAAGACTTCTTAAGAATTTATTAGGCCTTCATAACCACCATGAGTAAATGGCATTGACCATTTATGTGTCTCTTATTCTTCATCACTATTGTAATCGATCTATAGCGTTGTGATTTACGGTTGGCAAATTAGCCATAGAAAAATCTTTATAAAATAATAATTAAACTTTTATTTTTTATTAAATCGCTCGTACTTTTTTTTTTTTCAAATTTAATCACTCAAATCTTTATGGATGTTCTAATGTTATATTCTTATCTATAAAACAGGCCAACATGCTTATGTGATATTCTTTTTTCTTTTAATTTATGTTATGTGGATAAATATGATGTTTTTTAATTAAAAAATTCAGCTAAATAACCTGTGGTTTATAATATAAAATCAAATGATTAAATTAAAACAACAAAAGTATTAGTGACTTAATTGAAAAAAGGTTAAAACTTAGATACTATTTTATAAAGTTTTTATTACTGTAATATATATGTACTAGGTTAGTACCCCGTTTATTACACGGGTTGAATAAATAACATATCGAAATAATTAGTAATAAAAATTTATGAATTATAAAACCATGTTTGAAGATAAAATATGATTATAATTACATATAAATAGCTACTTTAAGTAAATAAACAATAATATTTTTTTTTAAATATTTATTTTATAAAAGATATGTGGGTTCTAAATATTTTGTTTTAAAAAAATGAATTTATTTTAAAATAAGTTTGTTATATTCTGTATTTTATAAAACTTTTATTTTTAAAAAGTGTGGTTTAATAAAAAAATAGGTTTTAATTTATTAAATTATATAATTTTTAATTTAAAAATAGTATGAGTAAAATTAGTATTCAATATTATTAATAATAATAAAGAGAAATGAGAAAGTTAGTATGATAAAACTTACAATTATGTTACGTTTTATTTTAAGTTTTTTTTGTTATAGATAGATAGATAGATAGATAGATAGATAAATAGATAGGCTAGAACCTATTTATTAAACAAATTATAGTTGGTAATAAATACGAATAGTTACAGTATGATTTTTAATATAAGATATGATTAAAATTATATATATGTAATAGTTCAAGAAATAAAACAATTATACTATTTTTTTAACTCTTTTATCTAAATAGTTTCATTTCTAAACATTCCTTTTTAGATTTTTTTATAAAAATATTATTGTATATAAAAATCTTGTTTATTAGAAACTCGAGTTTCTAATTATACTGGTTGTTTTAATAAAACTATTTTTAGAAATTTTTATATTTTTATAATTTTTGTAAAAAAATGAGCGGTTTAAAATATTTTGTTTCAAAAATGTTTAGTGTTTTAGAAAATTTTATATTATATAAAAATTTTGTTTTTTTATTTCTATTTTAATAAAAATATGTGATTTTTAATTTTCCTAATAAAATTTATTTTTAATAGCTTGATTTTAAAAAATCTAGATGAGAGAGAGAAATGTATCAATTAATAAAATTGATTTTTATTAAGAGAGAAAAATTAGTTTGATTGTTTAAAAAACTATAATACTCTTTTGGAGGGAAAATGAAGTGATGATGACATGATGTTTAATAGAATGACAAGTGTCAAAAAGTTGGTTTAAGAGAATGACAAGTGGAAAAAAAACTTTTGTTTATTAGATACTACTAGGTTAGTATCCCGTGTATTACACAGGTTGAATATATAAATTATTAAATAATTAGTAAAAAAATTTAAGAATTATAAAACTATGCTTAAATATAAAATATGATTATAATTACTTATAAATAGCTACTTTAAGTAAATAAACAATGATATATTTTTCTTAAACTATTGTTTTATAAAAAATTTATGGTTTGAAAATATTTTGTTTTAAGTAAAATGATTTTTTTTTAAAGTTCGTTACTTTTTTGTTTTTAAAAAGTGTGTTTTTTTAATTTAAAATAAATAGATTTTCAATTTATTAAATTATATATTTTTTTAATTTGAAAATGATATGAGTAATATTATTAGTATTCAATATTAGTTTTAATAATAGAGAGAAATGAGAAAGTTAGTATAATGAGCCTTATGATTACGTAACGTATTATCTTATTTTTTACTTATTATAGATAGATTGATAGACAAACAGACAGATAAATATATAGATAGATAGGCTAGAAACTTATTTATTAAACGAATTATAATTAGTAATAAACACAAAGATTTACAGTATGATATTTTAATATAATATATGAATTTTATATACGTAATAGTTCAAGAAACTAAAACAATTATATTATTTTTTTAACTCTCTTATCTAAATAGTTTTATTTTTAAACATTTGTATTAAGATTCTTTTATAAAAGAATTTATTTTTATAAAAATCTTGTTTATTAAAAACTCTGGTTTGTAATTATTATGGTTGTTTTAATAAGATTGTTTTTAGAAAAGTTCATATTTTCTATATTTTTTTAAAAAAGGACGGATTTAAAATATTTTGATTCAAAATGGTTTAGTGTTTTTCAAAATTTCATATTATATAATTTTTTTTTATATTACTTCTATTTTAATTAAAAAATGTGATTTTTTTATTTTCTTAATAAAATCTAATTTTAAAAAGATACATTGATTTTAAAATTTAAATAAGAGAGAGAAATATTGCAATTAATAAAATTAATCTTTAATAAGAGAGAGATATTAGTTTTAATGTTTAAATTACTATAATACCCTTTTGAAAGGAAAATAAGATGATAATGTCTAAAATAATGGCAAGTGGCAAAAAGGTAGGTCAAAAGAATGGCATGTGAATTTAAAAAGCTTGCTTTATTAGAATCTATAGATATGATAATACTACATGAGAGGAAAGAAATGTAATTTTATATAATTTTATAAGTTAAAAGAATGATATATATATATATATATATATATATATATATATATATGAGGAGGATAAAATGATATTTTTAAATAATTTTAAAAGTTTAAGTAATGATCATAATTTTTAAAACATATGATACAATATTTTAAAACTAAATTATTAAAACATGAAAGTAAATAGTTGTCTAACACTATTAATTTTTAAAAAATCAATACCTTGAAAATTCTATAGCGACTTGTACATTTATGCATTGATAACTTATACATTATAATATACAATTATGTTTTGAATAAAATTTACATTAAGTCGTAGATAAAAAAATAAGCACGCCAAAAATGTATATTCGAAATTTTATAAAACATTAAATTTTAAAATATATAAGAGAAAAAAAAACAAAATCATATATAAATTTGCCAAAAAGATAAGTAGATAAGTAAATGATATAGAACATTAAATTTTAAAATATATAAGAGAAAAACAAAAACAAAAACAAAATCATATATAAATTTACCAAAAAGATAAGTAGATAAGTAAATGATATAGAGTATAAATATAGTCAAGCTTGAAGGGTGAAGATATAATTTTCTGGTGGTTTATTAAAAATTTAAAAGCTATGCAATATATATAGTTGTACCTTGTGCATTGTAAAGTTCATGTTTCTTTTTGATGTATAGTAAAATATATAACAACAAATCAATGAGATACAACACATTATGCACAAAAGAATTGATAATTAGATTTATATAAATATTATAAACAAACAATTTTCTGTTTAACTAAATTCTCAAAATCAAATTTTATATGATTTCACATGATTTTATTATATAAATTTTTATCAGCCTTTAAATCTATATGGCGCTTCTCATCGCATCATACAGACACCCCTTTAATGTGTGTGTATATATATATACACAAACATGCATAAGCATGAAATATAATAAAAAATATTTAAAACATTCCCAAAAAGTCTTTTGGACCCTTTTTGTCTCCTAAAATGTCCCTTTGACTAACCCAATCCTAAAAATATCTTGACTTTAAATAAGACTGTCTGATAGATGTCGTATGATCGTTTAAAAATATTAATTAAAAAAGTACCTAATCACCCTTAATAGTAAAAGGACAAGAAGGGTGTCGAATTTATAGTAAATCACAAGAAAGTATTAGTAACGATTAAATGAAAAACACTAAACATTAAGAAGTAAATTGATTGAGTGATTGAATTAAGAAATTAAAAAATTAACAAAAGTAAAGTTGAGGTTTTAACAATCTTAGGAAAAAAGCAATCCACTTCGGGATTTGGGGTCGACAAAGTTATGTTTTTTTAGTGAAACCTATTGAGAAGTTATTAATGATGACCTTATATATGATAACATATAAGTGATAATTATAGATCAAAGCTTAATAGACTTTATTCACACAATTACCAATTCAACTTATTTAATCCTAATTCTTAAAATCAAACACACAATAATTAAAGGTAATTAAGGTTATATAAAACCACAATTAGGTTTAAACATAATCAGATTGTTTATCTAATCAAATCACCAATTGAATTCAAAATAACCTAAAAGGTTCAATATCCAATCCCAATATTAGTTACAAAATAAGCAAAAACATAAACATGCACAAACTTGTCACCCAAAGTGAATCGCGAATAGATTAGCCTTGCATCATCATTGATTCTTCAACACATATGGAATTGATCATGTGAATCTGGATGAACTTCATGTTGAAAGGCCTTTGGAATGATGAAAGATGGTTGTTTTTCGTTCAAGATTGTTGTGTTAAGTGGTCCTATTCGTTCTAGGGTTAATCCACTTTTAAACCTCTCAAATTAGGTCAAAATACACCAAACCGTAGCGCTCGGCTTCAGTGGCGCCACTAATGGTGCCGGTGGCTCCATCAGCTTCAATTGTGCTAAAAGTTTCTGACCAACGGTGGTTACTAACGATATCGACGTTGGTGGCGCCTAGGATAGCTTCGGTGGCGCCACCTACTTTACAAACTTGATTTTCACTTGTAAATTTTTGATATCTTTCCGTTGATAGGTCGTGGGTCCCGTAACTCTTTTCCTATCTCAAGTTATGCCCGTTTTAATTCACCATGACCGTGAAACTTCCCTTTTACATTTCTTCACCTCCCGGGCTCCGATTTCCATCCCGTTTCTTCCAACTTTTTCGTATACTTCATATTTAACCTACAAACACAAAATAATTCCAAAAGTAACTCTATTTCTCATATATTAACACGTAAAACATGGAAATAAAGCCTTTAAACATTGACCTTTCACCACCCGATCATTGTTCAAAATTAAATAGAATTGTTCGAACTTAAATAGGATTGTTTGAACTTTAAATAAGGTCGTTCTTCATGCTACAAGTTCGATTGAACTTATTTGTAGATAGAATCGGTCGAACTTTAAATAAATTCAATTGACCGATGTTTATGTATGTATGTGTGTATATATAATATTTTTAAGTTTGAAATGACCATGACAAGCTATGAAGTTTCAAAAATAACCATAGTCGGCTCTTTTCCTAAAACCAACATGATTTGGGCAGCTATATTTGGACACGTGGATAAATTATGTAGGTTAAATGATGGTGACCCTATTTAAGAAGCAGAGAACTCTCTGTTGGGTGAGAAAATTTTTGGGGATGACTTGGAAAAAAAACATTTTAAGAGAAACTCTTAGTCAATGGTGATCAAGCAATTCACCGATAGCAACATGGTCGAATGTAGATTGACCGCCAACCGTCTAATCAAAATCAGACCCTTATTACTCAGCACGAAATTTGTGGTCGATGGTATGATAGGACCTTGCATCCACTTTGCATCCTCTACATTATTTTTAAATGCAATTAAACTCAACATTTAATCAAGCCATCATCAACATAATATCATCATGGTTATAAGAATTTGTTATAAAATATATCTATTTATACATACTAATTTGAAGCTCGCGTGTGTCACACATGAACGGATAACAAAATCATCGGGGCGGATTATTGTGAATCGATTGTTCGTAGAATATATTAAATGTCTTTTTATTTGACTAAATCTGATTCCTATGTGTAGTAGAAGTCCATCTAAGTTGTATTTCTTGAAATCATATAAAAAAGTACGAGTCAGCTAAATAATTAGCCGGTAGTAAACATAGGTTTTGCATACATATATAGATTTATTAAAATATTAAAACAATTTAATTCACATGACAATGTTAATATTTATAATATAATAATGTAACATAAAAAACAAACCAAACACAATCAAACCAAATAACTGAATAGACTCGTTCCATAGATGAAGCCTTGTGATAGAATATGTGAATTCGGTTTCAATCACCACTCGCATATTCATATGGGGTGGGTTTTTCAAATCAATAGATCTATTATTGTTACAGTAGTTGCATGAATTGATGATTTTATTATCATCTAGTTTATCTAGCTTAAAACATATAATAGCAAGTAATATGATAATATGTTTTGAATTGAATATAAAATAGAATAACAATGAATATCAATGATTGAATATTAAATCACATGATTTCCCAAAAATATAAAACACATGAAAATAAGCTATCAATACTCAAATTGATAATTAAATGTTTTTGAGATAGTCTATAGCTGGAATAGACACCAAAATTTTCATGGGTTAACTTAAGGAGTAGCGTCCTAATATTAAAATGATTTAAAGACTAGGTATTGACTAGGGTTCTATTTGGGATTTAGGATTTTAACAATGATATAATCTAATTAATTATATATCTTGATTTAAATAAAAATAAAACGAATTGATTAAATAATGGAAATTAAAAATAATAATGACTAATAAATAAAACTTTTAATTATTATTTAAATAATTAATCTATAATAATTGATTAAATAGTGTTTGAATATTATAATGAAAAAAATAAATAATTTAATAATTTATTATATGATGACTTGGTCAAAATGATTAATTAAGTAATTAATTATTTAAAAGATTAGCAAAATATAGATTTAAATGATTTAGGTTTGATTTAGAATAATTTTATAAAGTTTTAAAATTTATAAATAAATTTTATAATATTTTAGAACACTTTATAACATTTAAAATATTTCAAATTAATAAGAATATGAATTTAACACTTTTGAAAATTTCAGAAATTAATTAATAATTTATGGGACAAAATTATTTAACAATATTATTTTTATATATTTATATAATAATATATCATCAATTTCTTGGAATTTAATTTGATAACAAAAAATATTGATATAAAACGGTTTCGGGGTGCCTTGGGGCGAACCGCGGCCTCCCTTGAATAACCTCAATGTTTTAATAGGTGGGATATAAGCCCAGTTCTTCTTTAAGTCTTAATGACAAATGTAAAAACAACATTTTAATAAAACCTCAATTTAGATGAACCCTAGAACTCGATTTCGATCAGATTGGACATCCAATCGATGTTAATAATTAAATTAAATATGAGGCTTTGATTCCCCATATTATAATGAGTCTGTGCTTTGAATTATCTAATTGAATACTAAATTGAGGATGAACAGAAATATGCTAGTCGCGAGTAAATAGAGATTTGGTTCACGATGATAATGATGATGATAACCAAATTGATGTTTCCAAAAGCTTTATAGATTGATAATGGATGGAATTCCCCAATCAATTTCAATTGACAATAACCAGAAGACAGTGAACGATATAGTTGCAGGTCCGCAATGAAAGTAAGATATGAATACAATATGTGTGTGTTATTTGAGTGAAATTGAGATTGTAGAAAGCTTAAAAGGTTTGAGTGGAATGTTTACCCTCTGTTATATAGCACTAATTTCATCAGTTTCAGATCAAACGAGTTAAGGGATAGATTTGGGAGTTTTTGAGTTGGGTTGATCGTTGTTTAAACGATTTTAACTGAACTGAATTGTGTTATTAAGTTTACAATGATCACAAATACGTTTCGTTCCATTCAATTTAACTAGCTAATCGGTTATGAGCGTGTAGTGATTTGAATTTGAACAAGGATCATCGATTTCGATTGTTTATAGTTAAACAATTAGGATTTTCGATTTAAATTAGCTTTTAGGTTCAAAACTGTCAACCAAATGGAAAGAACTCATTAAATCACATTAAAATCGAATGTTTCGAGGGGTTTAGTGGTCATCGAAATCAGGCCGAAAGACTGCAGGAATAAGTCGGTCAGCAAGGGGAGGATGGTTTTTTGAAATTTTTTACACATTTGGTCCCTGTGGTTTTAAGTGTTTATCATTTTAAGTTTTAAACTTTTAATTTAAGCTTTAGAATTTACATTTTAAACCCAAAATGTATAATAAAAAATCAAATTTGATTAATAAAATTAACAAAAACAAAATAAAAAAAATTATAAAATGAAAAATAACATAAAAAATAAAAAAAATAAAAACAAAAAAATGTTTCTTTCGTTTCCCTTTTTCATAAAAAAAGTTAAAAAAAATTTATAAAAAATAAAAAAAATTCTCGTTTTTTTTACGAAAATCATTTTACATGTGTGTGTAAATCCGGTATTACACATGTGTATAACCAGATTTACGCATGTGTAAATAACGGATGTACATTTTTTTAAAACAAGCATATCAATATGGTAGGCGTTGGAAATATAAAAAAATACACAAATTAATGGTGACATTTTTTTGAAAAACTAATATCGTGAAAAAAAGTTAAGAATGTTTTAAAAAGAATAGTGAAAATGACATGTGACTTGCATGTGATGTAAATTTGTGTTTTATATTGGTTTTTAAAGTTTTCACAAAAAAATATGTTTATCAAGATAAACCTACCATATATATATATATATATTAAGGTAGGGTTATCTTGAGAACCATCCTATTTTGTGATAACTCTAGGAACTAATCTCAGCCACACAAATTAAGTCACATGCAACTCACATGCCATTTCCACTTTTTTTTTAAAAACGTTCATAACTTTTTTTCACGACTTTATTTTTTCAAATAAATTACACCATAAAATTCAGTATTTTTTTATCTTTCCAACGCCTACCATATTGATATATTTTTTAAAAAAAATCACATACCTGTTATTTAGATATGTGTAAATCCTGTTATACACATGTGTAAATCTGGTTTTACACATATGTAAATCTGGTTTTACACATATGTAAAACGAATTTCGAAAAAAAAAACGAGTTTTTTTTTATTTTTTTAAATTTTTTTTATTTTTTTATGAAAGAGGGAAACGAGAGAAATATTTTTATGTATTTATTTTTTTTATTTTCATCTTATTTTTTGTTTTATAATTTTTTATATTTTGTTTATATTATTTATAATTTTGCCATTGAAAACTAGTGGCTCACATTGGTTACTAGAGTTCTAGCAAAAAAAGGGAGTTCTCATTTGATCCTTCCTCTAAATATATATATATATATATATATATATATATATATATATATATATATATATATATATATATATATTTATATTTATTTATTTATGTAATTATTTATTCATCGTTATTTTTTTTGTTTTTATGTTACCATTTTAGAATAAAAAATCAACAATCATGTATGCGTATATAGGTCACTAGTTTTAGTATTACTATTACAATGAAAAATAAAAAGTTATATTTATAAATTATAAATATTTAAATAATATAATATATAATTGACCCATGTAAAATTAAAAACCAGTTGTCTTAAAATCACACTAACCTAAAATATTTAAATATATCAATAAATATTTTTTTTAGTTTTTTTTAAATTAAATCTTGTTTAGCTATAAAAATATGTATAGTTCAAAACAATATGATTACACAATGAAGTTGATAATATAAAAAATTAAATTCAAAACAAAATGAATTATTACTATTTATTAAGTTTCCTAAAATAAAAACTTGACTAAAATAATATATTAATTTAGGCGGGAAAATTTTTGTGAGGAGTAACATGAGGATGCCATGTGGCATCCTAGTTACTCTTTTATTATATACTATATATATATATATATATATATATATATATATATTTATATTTATATTTATTTATTTATGTAATTATTTATTCATCGTTATTTTTTTTGTTTTTATGTTACCATTTTAGAATAAAAAATCAACAATCATGTATGCGTATATAGGTCACTAGTTTTAGTAAACCCGTGTAATACACGGGTTTAAAATATGAAAACAACATAATTCATAAATATATAAATATTTCGTATGATTAAATTACGTATTACTATTACAATGAAAAATAAAAAGTTATATTTATAAATTATAAATATTTAAATAATATAATATATAATTGACCCATGTAAAATTAAAAACCAGTTGTCTTAAAATCACACTAACCTAAAATATTTAAATATATCAATAAATATTTTTTTTAGTTTTTTTTAAATTAAATCTTGTTTAGCTATAAAAATATGTATAGTTCAAAACAATATGATTACACAATAAAGTTGATAATATAAAAAATTAAATTCAAAACAAAATAAATTATTACTATTTATTAAGTTTCCTAAAATAAAAACTTGACTAAAATAATATATTAATTTAGGCGGGAAAATTTTTGTGAGGAGTAACATGAGGATGCCATGTGGCATCCTAGTTACTCTTTTATTATATACTATAGATAAATGCAACATTTTAAAGTACAGGTGTATATATGTAAATGCTTGTAAAGAGAGAAACTTACATCCAAGTACATCCATGCTTGAAGATTTGTATGGTTTGAAGTAACGAAACACTTATACTAAAAGATATCTCTTTCTTCCTTAATGACAAGAAAGAATCATATCCCTGGTTACCATATATATACAATAAATACTTCACCATTCGTCCCATTTCAAATATCATTTATCGTCTAAGGCTTTTGGTTTACTTAATCTTTTACGTACACAAATGGCTCCACATTTACTCCACGGTACGATTCATGCCACCATTTTTGAGGTCGATAGGCTACATAGCGGATGGGATTGTAACGCTTGTTTCAAGGTATGTTTATTTGTTATATTATATATTATATATGTATATATATATATATATGTGTATGTGTGTTTGTATTTCATTCATTATTCATTGATTTATTAATCTGCTCGTATTTCTTGATTTACAACCCTTTACAACAATTTAGCTGATTTTACACACTACTTGCAGTGAGTAGAACTTTTAACATGCTACTTTTATTCTCGTGAACACTATTTACATGTTTATTCTAATCTAATAAAGCAAAATCTTTATGTGACAAATTTTTATTTTCTAACATGTCCACGTAATCGCCACCTAAGATAGTTCATGTTTCACCACCACAATAAATTATAATTATGGTAATTAACTTCAAAAAAGTTTTTTAATAACTCTCATTTAATACCATACTAATCAAGATAATTTCTTTAATAAATAAATAATATTTTATTAAAAATAGTTTAATAAGATTTAATTTTGTTAAAATATAATTTAATTTGTAGTTAAGCATTGTTAAAACTAAAATACTTCAAAAAGATGCATAAAGAGGTTTATGGATATTTATAAATAATAATTTTTTATACTATTATTTATTACTTATATATACTTGATATATATAATAATTTTATTGATATGTTATCTATACCATATATTAGATTATACATATATATAATCTATTGTATAACTTTTTATTTCAACTCGTGTAACATACGGATATCTAACATAGTGATTTCAATAAAGAATCATAACGTTTATTTATTTTTATCAATGTTAGATCTAATGTGTATAGTTAAAATATTTATTTATTTTTAATTTTCAATTACATCAGTTGAAGCGCTTTTTAAAGTGGGTTACTTTATAAACGATTAATAACACGTGCGGCTTTTTTTGTTTGTGTTATAAATATAAGGTCTTTGTTGTTTTAAATAGTGAATTAGAGGGCTGGGATAAAAAGGCTGAATTCGTTTAGATAACAATTTAATTTGTTTATATTTTAAAAATAATTTTTTTTAGTTTTAATAACATCTTTGTTTATCATTTAATAAAAACTTAATACATATGTTGTTTATTTTTTTTAAACATTTGACATAATTTTATTAATATGTAAATTATATAATTAATTAATACAAGAGGTAATAACTAATATATAGATTATCTATGATAAATTGGCTTTTGGCATCCGTAGCGGAGCGTGTTAAGGCGTGATAATATAGCATACAATACACATGAAGTATAGATTAATATAAATAATGAGCTAGATCTATTTGTTTTATTAAAAATATAGAACAATTAAATTAAGTATATATTCGTTGATGTATTTATATTTTGTTTTGTAATTTGTTTCCATGGAGCCAACAAGTCAAGGAAAAGGGAAAAGGTTTTTATCTCAAGTGAAGAGAATGATACTTTGTAGCCCTGAGGTAAATACTCAAAAGTTAAAATATTATATTAATAAGAAACATAAATTAATTGAATTAACATATTTATACATGCCTTTTAGGTTGTGGGTTCAAAAATTTACGCAACAGTGGATTTGGAAAGGGCGAGAGTTGCAAGAACTAGGATGATCGAGAAGGAACCAACGAACCCTCGTTGGTATGAATCGTTTCACATATATTGTGCACATAATGTTTCAAACATTATATTCACCGTCAAAGACGACAATCCGGTGGGTGCGATTCTGATCGGTCGAGCTTACCTCCCGGTCGAGGAGGTCATCAACGAGAACGAAGTGGACCGCTGGCTCGAAATACTGGACGAAGATCATAACCCGATTCAAGGACGATCAAGAATTCATGTGACGTTGAAATACCTTAGTGTTGCAAGAGATAGCCATTGGTCCCAAGGGATTAAAAGTCCTACATTTGGAGGGACGCCCTACTCGTTTTTTAGGCAAAGGGAAGGTTGTGAAGTAACATTGTACCCCGATGCGCATATCCTCGACGATAACATTACTTCATACTTGGTCTCCCAAGGGTATTACGAGCCCCAAAGATGCTGGGAGGACGTTTTCGATGCCATTAGTAACGCCAAACATTTGATATATATAACAGGATGGTCCGTTTACACCAAGATCCTGTTGATTCGGGACCCCAGGAGGCCAAAGCCAGGAGGAAACATGACTCTGGGGGAGCTTCTCAAGCGAAAAGCCGAGGAGGGCGTGAATGTCTTAATGCTTGTCTGGGATGATAGAACTTCGGTTGAGGCGCTAAAGAAGGACGGGCTGATGGCCACGCATGATCAAGAAACCGGAGACTATTTTCGCGACACGAAAGTCCGTTGTGTTTTATGCCCTCGTGAGCCTGATGACAAAAACAGTTATGTTGAAGGTTTTCAGATGGCTAGCATGTTTACTCATCATCAGAAATCCTTGGTGGTAGATAGCGGAGAAGCGTCGGGAATGAGGCGGATTGTGGGATTTGTTGGAGGTATTGATCTTTGTGATGGCCGATACGACACCCGTGATCACTGTTTGTTTCGGTCTCTGAAAGACGTTCATCACGAGGACTTTCACCAACCCAACTTCACGGGGGCCGCGATCTCAAGAGGCGGACCCAGAGAGCCGTGGCATGACATACATTGCAGAGTGGAGGGGCCGATCGCGTGGGACGTTTTGCATAACTTTGAGCAGCGGTGGACGAAACAAGTGGGACCCCGGTATCTTTTCACGCTGCCTGAGCTAGACAAGTTCATAACTCACCCCACTCCAACAAAACACCATCCTGACACATGGAACGTCCAGCTCTTTCGCTCCATCGACGGCGGCGCCGTCTCGGGCTTCCCGCAGAAGCCCCAAGAAGCATCTATGGTCGGCCTTGTCACCGGGAAAGATAACGTCATCGACCGTAGTATTCAAGACGCATATATTAACGCCATACGTCGTGCAAAGAACTTCATATACATCGAAAACCAGTACTTTATAGGGAGCTCATACGATTGGAAACCAAGCAGTGAATTCAAAATAGAGGACATTGGGGCTTTGAATCTCATACCGAAAGAACTCTCGCTTAAGATTGCGAGTAAAATCAAAGCCAAGGAGAGGTTCGCCGTGTACGTGGTGATCCCGATGTGGCCGGAAGGGATCCCAGAAAGTGGCTCCGTTCAGGCCATTTTGGACTGGCAGAGAAGAACCATGGAGATGATGTATAAAGACGTTGCTTCCGAGATTCGTGCCGCAGGGATCGAAGCAGAGGCCGACCCTAGAGACTACTTGACATTCTTCTGCCTTGGCAACCGTGAAGTCAAAAGACCAGGCGAATACCAGCCACCGGAGAAACCAGACCCCGATTCCGATTACGCTAGAGCACAGGAATCACGACGATTCATGATCTACGTTCATGCCAAAATGATGATCGGTAAGTACGTACGTACCTACTATATATTTCAATCCTGCATGCCTCTCTTTCATATATATATATATATATATATATATATATATATATATATATATATATATATATATATATATATATATATATATATATAATTAATTAAGCTGCTAGCTAGTGTTCTAAATCCAGTCCATGCATGTATGCAGTTGATGATGAGTATATAATCATCGGGTCAGCTAACATCAATCAAAGATCAATGGACGGGGCCAGGGACACCGAGATTGCAATCGGTGCCTACCAACCAAGCCACATATCGGCTCAGTGGCCGGCTCGAGGTAAGATTTTTGGGTTCCGGATAGCCTTATGGTTAGAGCATCTTTATTTCATAGATGACTCGTTTCGGCATCCAGAAAGCCTAGAGTGCATCCGGAAGGTGAACGCCATTGCAGATGAGAACTGGAATCTGTATTCAAGCCCAACGTTCGTTGAAGATCTGCCTGGCCATTTGCTCCGGTATCCGGTGGCCATCTCTGCTGCCGGAGACATTACGGCTTTGCCGGAATTTGACTTCTTCCCGGACACCAAAGCACGTGTTCTTGGGACAAGATCCCCGCATCTTCCTCCTATTCTCACCACTTGAAATCACTCATTAATGTAATTGCTCTTTATTTCATCTAACATATCATTTATAATATAAATAATTTTATCTTATCTCCGTTTATGTTTGTAGGGCTCTTAGTGAAGTACTCAAAACCCAATAAGCGTTAAAAAGTTACGACAAATATAAGTTACACCGGTGTAAATATTTACCACGTGTAAGTAACTTATATTTGTCGTAAATTTTTTACGCTTTTAAATTTACACACACACACACACACATATATATATATATTGTGTAAACCAATAAACCAAATTTACACTTTTGATGTTTAAGATCAATGGCTCAGATTTGTTTGACTTTTTCAACACATGATCCCACAAAAGTACAAACTTCTGAATTTTTTATTCAAAAAAAAATCAAAGTCATTGATATTAATATATCAAAGGTGTAGATTTGGTTTATTGGTTTATACAATTTCTCTTGGTTTTCATTTGAACCCAACCCTATATATATATATATATACATATATATATATATACATATATATACATATATACATATATATATATACATATATATATATACATATATATATACATATATATATAAATGAACATAACATTGTATATGTATAATTATGTTATTTCAACAAAAAAATAATGATTTGACTAATATTCAAAAGTTAACAAGGTTATCATAATAATAACGGATTAACATTTAATCCTTACCTTATATATATATAAAATAAAATAATTAATTTTGTTTAAATAAACAAGTTGTCTCGGTCATATTAAGTTAGAGCCCTAATCAAAAGGCAATCTTAGATACAATTGTTTAACCTAAATTGTCAATAGTATCTATTAAAGGGATACTTGAGATACAAGTTGAAAACCTTATATTAAGTTAACAAACTACATAATAGTTGCGAAAGACTCAAGTGTTGTCCTAATAAGTTGTGATGACTTGTTTAGTTGGATGCATCATATTATGTAAATTGACGTAAAAGCATGTATAAAATAACAAAAAAAACTAAATATAGACAAAATAAATAATAAACATGAACAATAAAAAACGTGAGATTATAAAAATTTAAATTGTAAAGATAAAAAAATATAAGGTAAAAATTATAAAGTTAAAAAGTAAAAAGTAAAATACATGTGAACATAAAAAACTAAATGAAAGGATTTGAACTTGAGCTTCCTCTTCTAAGAAAGAAAATTCTTGCCAATGAATTAAGACGCTTTATGTTTAAATTAAACAAATGATAATTTTTATTAACATTTATATAAATAGTTTTTTCTATAAAATGGGCTCAAAGAATTTAGAGGGCTTGCCAATAAATTAAGACGCTTTATATTTGACCTGATTATTTTCCAAATAAATTTATTTATATCGAATCGTATACCAACTAAAAAAGTACATGAAAATATATGTACGATGGCGTCATATGTAACGTGATAAAATAGTTGTTCATGTAGTTTCTAAACTAACGTATGTAACATCGAAAAATAAATTAACCCGAAATTTGTACCGTTTGTGCAAAGGTATAAATATTCGGTTTAGATTGGTCATCGAATCCGAATATACACTATTCGAAGTCGTAATTTGACAAAGAAGTCTTGTGGTATTACGACGTGTTATTAAATGTTATTAAATAAAAAAGTTATTAAATGTTATTAAATAAAAAAGGATGTTTTATAGAATGATTCCCCTTTTGAGTTGATTTTTATTCACCGATTGACCAAACAAAAATATTAATAAATAATAAATTGTATGAACTTAGATCAATCAAATCAATTTCTATGCAACGATTCGGCCCAATATTAAACCCGACGTGTTTTTCTAAACAATAAACAAAATACAAACAAAATGTAAGGTGTTGTTTCATTCGCAGAAATTTTTGCAAAGAAATTAGAATTGGAAATGGAATTGAAATTAAAATTGGAATCTTGTTAAAATTGATAACGTGTTTGCTTGGTCAGTTTTGAGTGAAATTGAAAGGTTAATTTTGAACATTCTATTAGATTGTTAAATATTACATGAGTAAGTAAAAGAAATATGAATTTCAATAAATGAGAGAAAATTTTGCAAATCCAATTCCATCCATTTACCAACCAAACATTATTTTAGATGAAAAATTTTTCAATTCCAATTCCAATTACTGAGAATTTCATGAACCAAACGGGGCCTAAGTGTTCATTTCTAAATTAACATATATAAAATATTGTTAAGTTGCTTCCACTTTATTTGTTAAAGTTATTTTCATTAATATTTTTGTTTATGGTTTGGCACATTGCATGTATTGAGTTGTCGTATGAAGAATCTGCATAAAAATTATAATCTTTTAATTTTGTATATTTATTTTAACTAGGCTTTTACCCGCCATGTGTTGCGGTGGCATCGTATACGACGTGATAGAGTATAGCATACAATCAACCCGACTTGTTTCGAACTAAATTTACATCGAAACATAAAGAAACTTAAATTGATACATTTGAATGAATACACAATATATTTGACCCGACTATTTTCCAAACAAATTTATGTTGAAATGTATACCAATCCGAGACATACATAAAAAAGCACATGCTACGGCGCCGTATGCGACGTGATAAAGTATATATTAAAATCGCACCCGACTCATTTTTTAACTAAATTTACGTTGAAACATATTTATACTGTTGAATGACACGTATTATATTTGACCCAACTCGTTTCAGAACTAAATTTACGTCGAAACATATATACCATTGAATAAAACATATTATATATTACCCGGCGCTTAAATTTTCATTGAGACATATTTATACCGTCAAATAAACGTATTATATTTTAATCGACCCTTATAAGCGGTTAGGTTCGTCACGGTACCGCAACGTTGACATCACTCATTGATGTTATTCGGGTTGGAGATAATGGAATTGCAAATCAAACTAATCAAAAAAACGATAGTACTTAATCGAAAACGATGGTCATGGTGTGCGATGGTGAGATAGAAAATAGATCTTCTCCAGCAAACTTTTACTTTTCCCGACAATATGGTTTGTCGTGTTGTTCTTCTCAATAGCACCAAAATCGAATGTAGAAAGACAAATGGGTTTTTACCGGCGATACTGATAGAGTTTCATGCAATCTTTTCACAGAAAAAAATGACTGTCATGTGTTTACTTGTGTGTACCCTAAGCTTACAAAGTAGTACTCACTAAACAAAAAAAAGCTAATTAATATAAAACATTGAAAGCTTGATGTTGCCAAAAACCAAAAAACAAAAGTTGTTGTGGCCAAAACCAAAATTACAAAACTTAACTGTATCACTAAACCGCATTTTAAAATAGATCTTCTCCAGCGAACTTTCATTTTTTCTGTCAACGTGGTTCGCGTTGTCGTTCTTCTCCACAGCACCAAAATCGAACGGAGAAAAACAGATGGGTTTTCACCGGCGATGTTAATAGAGTTTCATGCGATCTTGTTGGAGAAATTAAAAGAGTGAATGTCATATGCTTAAGCTTATAAACTAGTAATCACTAAACAATAAGAAGACTAATTAATGCAAAACATTAAAAGTTTGATGTTGCCAAAAACCAAAACAAAAGTTTCTGTAGCCAAAACCAAAATTAGAAAATTAACTGTAGCACTATACTTGCATTTTAATATGTATATAATCTGGGTCAACATAAAGGTTAGTAGGGTTAGTTTAAGAAACTTTAAAAATTTTGTGATACCTCTAAAAATGTTAAAACCCTACTATTCATCAAACTTTTAAATTAATATATAGATAATCATAAGCTATATTCTTTTAAAATATTAGTTTCCTAACAAAAAGTATAGAATTAAAAAAAAAAGGGTATTAAATCAAGAAAGAAAAAAAAATCTCACTTGCGGACTTAATCTTTCAAGTAAATCAGTTTACATTTTCATTTTAAATCCATTTTTAAATTAATAGAACTTAACCCATGTTTCTTTTCCCAAACTCACCGATCTCATCTTTTTTATGTTCTTAAACTATCACCGCCCGTCGCCACCGTCGGTTTGGGTGGGCGGTGTTGATTCGGAGGAAGGTAATGGCACTGGTGTAGTCTCGGTTTAGTGTGGGCGGTGTTGATTTAGAGATATTGTTGAAAGCGGTCGACGGCTACTGCATCTGATGGTGGTTGTTGCGGTGGTGCTGAGAGAAGTTGGGAAGATGAATGTGAGGGTTAATATGAGGATAAAGGTCTGGTTGTACCGATTTGATTTTAGCATGATGGTAATCTTCCTTACTGAAGTTGTTGGTGATAAACCTAGGTTTTACTGATCAACACAATCGTGAAGTTGAGGTTGATGGCAGCGGGAATTGGTGGTTTTGTAGTCGATTAGGCGACACTTAGTTGTAAGGGGTAGTTTATGGTGAACCCTAACTACACGCACCCACCGCCTCTTACCATCACCACTGCTTTTCGCCATTGCAGCTCATCGTCACCGTCGGTTGTAGTGGTGGGAGATGGCCGGTTGTGGTTGGTACACTGGCGGAGTGCTATGATCTGTGTTGGCTCTGTGGTGACTAGTCGGCGTTTGCTCAGTGACCGAGGATGAAAAAAGACAAACTAACATTAAAGAAAGAAAGAAAGTGAGGCTGAGTTGTATAGTATGCTGAGAAGAAGGTACAGTACCTCCTCTCACAAACCAAAGTTGCCGTTTATAATAATAAAATACCTAAAATACCTTTGAAGATTACTTGTCATCAAACTCAAAAAAGACTGCAATACCTAAACTACTCTTGAAAATTACTGTTCATCAAACTGCTTTATTCGTATATAGTATAATTAGATGCAAAGTCTACGAATTAGGCCATGTGATATTGTGTTGGAATTGGTAACAAAACTCTAATTGACGGCTCTATATAAAACTTGAAACTTATAAACATTTTTCATTATGTTTTTTTAATGTTTTCAAGTGGACATTCTGCTGGTAATGTGCATACTTTCATATCAATAGGTTGAAACTTCAGATCCCGCAAAGTACAAATGTAGATGATTACCAAAAGCAGATTAGGAGTTATTGTAGAAAAACTATATTAACTAATAATAGCAAACTAGTTTTTTTACCCGTCGCGCGTTGCAGCGGGGCTGTGGACGGCTTGGTAAAGTATATATATTCCAATCGGCCTAACTCATTTTCAAATTATTACATAAACCCAACTCGTTCACAAACATAATTTACATTGAAATGTAGTCAAACTCAAAACGTACATAAAAAGTTTAATTTTAAAAAAGTAATTAAATTGTAAGGCTCGTGTGTTGCGGCGGAGTTGTATGATTTAATAACACGTTGTGAAGCATATGTGATCTACGTTACACTCCGTGCGGCTAAATAATTAGAAAAAGTAATTTACGTGAAATAGATATTAAAAAAAAAAGGTACTTTAAAGGAAAATAATGTAAGAAAATTAAAAATAGGCAAAAGGAAAAAAAGCAACACACCACAGGGGACATGTCGCAAGTTTAAGCTGTATAGGGCGTAATATATGCCACTCCACCAAACTACCACATGTGATTCATTTCAAAGTAAAGTTATTATTTGTAAGCCATTTCGAAAAAATTTTAAAAAAATTGCGGCCCAATAAGAAGGTGACACGTGGCAAGGCCGATGAAAACCCCACCGACCTTGCTAAATGAGTTATAGTTAATTGCCGATCACGTGGTACGCAAGTCGGGTTTGTTACTTTTTTGAAAATGTTTTTCTAGTTACGTAGTAAACAAACTAAAATGGGAAAATTATTTTATAGTATAAAATTAAGCATTATATTGTATCTAACATAGCAGTAAGTTAGCACATCTATCCAAGATGGTGTGAACACTTGTGCATGTAGACTTGTGCCAGTGCGGTTGGGCCGCTTTTCACTCATGCATCCTTTAGCACAAATTAAATGAATCTATTAGAAAAAAGTTAATTTAGGGAGGCATTATTTGGTGTGCTAGCTAGGAACAAGCTAATAAACAACGATAACAAACGTACGTGTTTCAATTATAAGCGCGCAAGTATGGGGAAATCAAATCTATTTCTATATATCATGTGGCCTGGGTCAAGAACTGCATGCTTCAGGATCTTAATTAATTGAGGATTATGATAATTGGATTTCTTTCGATGTATCTATGTAATTCCTACTATGGTTTCTACTCGATCTATTGGTGTATGCACTCTTTTGCTAGCATCTTGCTACTACTTTTAATCCATCTAGTCATTACGAAAAGAAAAATTAAAAAATATATATTATCTGATTTTCATTTTGATAAATAATTAAAGCCCGTGTTTATGGAAAAAGAATATATATATATATTAAGATAATTAAAAATAGAATAGATTATATTTTTGAAAAGGAGAACATGTGTAAATGAGAAGCATGTGTTGTGGTGCATGTAATATGCATGGGACAAAAGCAAGCACCCATCCCTATAAATGGGAACATGATTTGTATCCACGTTGACAGTAGTAGAAACCGCCCCTTTTATATATTTAATAACTTATACGTTTACATCCAAAAAGTTAAAACGATGTGCTTGAACAATGTTTTAAGTGATATTAAGTTGTCTACAAAATTTGTCTCATTCTTTAATTTGGTTAAGATACTTGTTTCTTGATGAATAACTCGTATAGACTTAGACGTAAAATCATAAGTTGTGTGAGTCAGAAGTTACAAATAAAAACATATGATATCGATATTAAAATAAAGTGTATAAGATGAAAGATAAAATAAAAAATAAGCTGTTTCACATGAGGGTTGTGAATTTTTTTGATTAACTTGGAGAAATCAAACACTTGTTGGCATTTGAAATGCGGAGGCAAATGATCGACAAACAAAAAATCTCACACAACTTGGTTTCTGCATTGATAATATTTTGGACTAATATTTCATATTTGTTAATTGCAGCCCATTACATAAATCAAATTTTTTTTACCACAATTAACTAGTACTTTAATCTTTGTATATAACTAGTTTTGTAAACTCGTTTATTACAAAAGAAAAGAAAAGAGAAGAAAAGAAAAGCATAGACGTAGCATGGCCTCGACCGGCAGCAAATCAGTATCATGGACTGCTAGTGAAGAGGGAGCCTGTAAAGCTGTCGGGGCGGGACAAGTACCCCTTGTGGAGAACCCAGATGCTTTGTCTCCTGGAAGCTCACTTTCATCCTCGAGCCTCCACAGGAGCTTGGTCACTCGTGGCGGAGGTCTGACGCCCCTGGTCCGGGGGTGGATCCTAGCTAGGCTCTTTGACGGAAGATGTGCTCACCATCACCACCATCGGCCTTAAAACTGCCGCCAGAGATAGATATCTGGCTACATCCATCTAGAGGCTTCTTATATATATATGGCTCTGAATCCGGATCAACTAAAAGGAGATCAACCACCACCGACGACACCTGGACTCCCACACCCACACTCCTTCCTTTGGATTTAGCTCCTGAGATATATCACTCATTTCCTACATGCTAGCTAATTGCTAAATCTAATCTAATGGTACGTGTTTAACAGAACCAACAATAGTATTTGCTGTTGGCTGTTGCAGATGCAATCTCCTTATTCACATCCACCACATCATTGTTACTATTTTTGTCGATCCTAACAGCCCGTTATGCAGAACAAGATTTTCACTTCACATTACCTTCAAGATTGATAATGGGGCTCGCGACATTGTTCTTGTCTACAACCTCAATGATGATTGCTTTTGGTGCCTCGTTATATCTGTTATTTGGGCAGGGGAAAGATTGGCATTTGATTCCGATAGCCGGTTTGTCCTGTTTACCCATTACCTGTTTTGTGACGTTACAATTTCCGCTTCTTGTGGAATTAATATCGTGTACGTATGGTCAAGGACTTTTTGGTAAGCAAAGTGATCAACCATTTAATTGAGTTTCTCTTTTTAAGATTGATTATACAAACCTTTGAGAAGAACAAGTTGAATTTTTGTAGTGCAATGTTTTACATACTTGGTTGATATTTTGTTGTTTTAGATGCTATATATATTTAACTTGGTGGATTTATATTGATCTATCATGAATTTAAAGCACAAAATAAGATACACATATACACAGCAGTTGGCATGTTCGATGCTTGTAAGGAATAAAAACTGCTCTCTGTAACCACACTCCCCTTAATATCTATAAGTTTGTAACAAGGCTGTACGATAGGTTCAAATGTTTTGAACTCTTGGGGTGAAATAAGCTAATTATTTTATATATATATATATATATATATATATATATATATATATATATATATATATACTAGGTTATTAGCCCGTGTATTACACGGGTTAAAAGTTATAAATATATAATTCAAATATGTAAATAAAAATATTTAAACTCTATTGCTTTTATTTTAAATCGATTATATAAAAATAAGGACTTATGATCATAAGGTTTAAAGGGTTAAATAAGATTTAAGATGATTGATATCATAGATTCAAAATCTCTAAAAATAGTTGGTTTGATTAAGGTAGTTAAAAAAATAAAAACTTCACACTTATCATTCAAAAAAAATAAAAATAAAAATAAAAAACTTCAAGTAAGAAAAATAGCATGATTTATGAAAAATTTGTTAATAAAGTTTAGACGAGAAAGTTTTTGTGAGGTGAGATCTGGTGATACATGTAATCATTTATTAGTATAGATATATATATAGGGATGAGTTGTTTTGTAAACCAAATGATTTTCATGGTTTATTGGTTTACATAATTTCTTATGGTTTTCATTTGAATATATATATATATATATATATATATATATATATATATATATATATATGTATATATATATATATATAGTGGAGGGTTCTTGATAAAACTAATAGTTATATGAAAACCAAAGAAAACCATGGAAAGCAATAACATAATTTAAATTTTTTTTGTTATTTTAATTGTTAAAATGCTATTTAAGTGTTTGGTACATATATGTTGAGCATACATACGAGAATGAAGAGTCTTACGTATACATAACACTATGTCGAATGAAAAATGGTTACGTATACGTAACCTATGTGTGACGTATATGTAAAATCATACTACTGTTTTTATTTGATCCATACCCTTATGTATATATACCCTTATTTATATATACTCACACATATTTATATATACTCACACTTGGAGTATTGTTGATTATAAAAGTAAAAGTTGGGAGGGTTACTAGTCAAATTAATAGTTTGGATTATTATCCACCAATAGGTAATAGTTTGGATTATTAAAATTCAATTTGCCAAAAAAAATTTATAAATTATGTGACCGTTTTTATTGGTTTTCTCTAGTTTTCTCATAACTTTATGGTTTTCTTAGGATCCCTAATATATATATATATATGATTGAGCAGCGGTGTAGGATCAGATCCCAAAGATAGTAAGTCTTTCCTTTCGAAAGTCTTTTTCAAAAATTCTATATAATATCAATTTCTATATATATATATATATATATATATATATATATATAGGATTGGATTCAATTGTAAACCAAGAGAAATTATGTAAACCAATAAACCAAATCTCCACCTTTGATTTATGAAGATCAATAGCTCATATTTTTTGAAATAAAATAATAAAAAGTTGTATTTTTATTGGAATATGTGTACAAAAAGTCAAACAAATATAAGTCATTGATCTCGTAAATCAAAAGTGGAGATTTGGTTTATTGGTTTACACAATTTCTCTTGATTTATATTTGAATCATACATTATATATATATATATATATATATATATATATATATATATATATATATATAGGATTGGGTTCAAATAAAAATCAAGAGATATTGTGTAAACCAATAAACTAGAAAAAACCATAAAGTTATGACAAAACTAGAGAAACCCAATTAAATCGGTCCCATTATAAATATTTTTATCACTATCCTTTATATATATGTGTGAGTATATATAACTAAGGTATGAATAAAATGAACACCGTAGCATGGTTTTATATATACGTCACACATAGGTTACGTATACATAACCATTTTTCATTCGACATAGTGTTACGTATACGTAAGACTCTTCATTCTCGTATATATGCTCAATATATATGTACCAAATATTTAAATAACATTTTAACAATTAAAATAACAAAAAAGTTATGAATTATGTTATTGGTTTCCGTGGTTTTTTTTTTTTTTTTTTGTTTTCACATAACTATTGGTTTTCTCAGGAACCATATATATATATATATATATACATATATATATATATATGTATATATATATATGTATATATATATGTGTATATATATATATATATATATTATATATATGAATCAAATGTTAACCCTTGTTTATGATGATAACTCATTAACCTATATATATATATATAGGGTGAAGTTCTATTGAGAACTCTAGGTTTTTGTCAAAACCCTTTAACTAATTGTTGACCATTAATCTGTGGATGACTTTATGATCTAAAAGCCAAGAATAATTTGCAATATAATATTCATGTAGGGACCACCATCAATGACACGTTAAGGGTATAGTGGTAATTTCGCTTTTGAAGACAGAAATCGACGGTACCTTTATGCTTCTTCAAAAAAGCAATTGTTCCATCAATCAGACACACACTTTTTGTACCATCAAACTTCTTCTCTTTTTTGAAAAACATTTTATAACATAGAACTCCCTCTTTTTCTCATTAACAACGTTGTGTGCATTGGTTTGGGTGTTTTCAAAATTGAGAAAGTTCTTTGAAGAACTTAATTCTGAAGAAGGCGACGATCAGTACCGTAAGTCAGTCGAAAGGGCTCGGAATCTTGAAGACGATGAATGAAAGGGAAATTTGGTAAGTTCCCTCACAAATCACCCCAAATTAGTTAATGAAAATTGGGGAAATTAGAGGTAGTGACGGGTATGGAAATGTTAGAATTTGTGTTTTGGTTTCGGTGGTCTCCATTAATTTCACCCTGTGTAAGCATATTACTACGGCAACATACTGTCGTACAATGAACAAAACCCTAGAAACCATTTGTATTTTAAAATTATGAGTATGAGCAGTATGTTCTGGGTTTCTTGTGTATAACAATGCGTTAGACATGCGATTTGGGCTCCTTCCTGTTTTTAGAAAGCTAATAATTATTGTAAAAGTTAATTTTGTTATGAAGAATCATACATTGATTTATTTTTGTTTAATTCACCAAAATAATGGCAGTTTCTTTGTAATTTTGTTTTTATCATTGAGTAAAATTAACGAACAAATGAAAAAGTTGAACAAGCCCAGTTTGATTTTAAAGGCTTTTAAGCAATATATAGTTGGTTTGTTATTTTGGACAGCATCAATAGTGGGCATAATAATATACAAATGCGGAACTCAAACGAATGGAGACATTCAAGACGTAAGCAATTCTAATAGAATCAGTATTGATGTACTATTATGAATAATGTTTTTTACAATTGTATGATTGATGGTAACAGGAAGGACTAGCGAAAGTGTAGCCCGTAAATCCCTTAATAGATTTGAAAACACAGAGCGGGACCCTATAGATATTGACATTGATGAACATTTAGACTACGGTTAGTTACTCTACACATAATTACATTTATACAGGAATTTATTATACATATAGTCAAATATTAACATAATGTGATGGATTGTACAATTTGGTTTTCCTAATAGATTATAATTAATAATTTTGTTAAAACAGGGTCTGGTGACGAATCGAACATGCCACAAATTTCATTATTATCATCAGAAGAACCAACAGTGCGCATGACTGCTAAAGGTAATGTAGAATTGCTACATTATTTCGAAATTGCATTTTGATATGTGTTTTGTTTGGTTGGTTATTTCTAATGACAACAACTATATGAGTATCTTGTTTAAATATAAAACACGGATGTGTGTGAAGAGGACTATTACTGACACAAGATCGGAGAAGAATAATGAAAATGAAGGTATACAAGGTAATTATGGTTAATCCTATTTGTTTACAGTACTGTAGCTCATAGTAACATATGGGTTTTTTAGAGAAATATGAGACTTCTTAATTCTGTTAAACCAGGTTCGGGTGACGAAGTAAATGTGCCAGTTATTTCATTATTATCATCAGAAGGACCGAGCGTGCGGAGAAATGTTAAACGTAAGCCACTTTTGTTACATTATAAAAAGAACAATTGGGATTTCTCTAAAATACGCTCGAACCCACATATGCCTAATAGCAAACATGTCGTTCAACCACACATTGTCGGCTAAACTAAAAGACTTGATTAAGTTATGCCAACACGCCTCAAATGTAGCAGGTGTGATGTAAACATTCCATACCAACTTATGAATCGCCGAACGAATATTAGAGTTCTCATAAATGTCAGAAGTAATCTGCATAAATCAACAATTGCATCAGTTTTAGAAATCATAATATCTTTTAACTTTTTAAAAATTTAGTAGTGTCAAAAGGAAGAAGACACACACACTTATAAACTTACATGATGGCGTATTCATGTAGGAAGTTAAATTACAGTTAAAAAACATTTAACTACTGTAAATTAGACCAGGCCATTGATGTGCTTACATAAAAATTATAGTTAGACAACAATTAATTACAAACAAAATTACAGGTACACAACAATTAAAAAAATTAAAATTGGGTAACAAATTACACTTACAGATTACATCGCATTACACCAAATTACATCATATTACATCATATTACATTAGATTACAAATGGGCTCTATGTGATTAGTAGAATGTGTTAAAATTAATTAGTAACTGACATTACAATGGAACAATTGATGTAGTAAAAGAAAAAACATGTTTTCTACTGTTAATTAAATAAACTTAAATGATGACAGATTCGTATAGGAAGTTAAACTAAATTTTTAAAACATTTAACTACTGTAATTTACACGATTTGACTAAAGTATGCCCCCACAAAAATTTTAACATTTCAAATTCGGCATGATATTTCACTTCGTTCTTATATTTTGCATCAGATTAAATAAGATTATACTGCCATCATGATGTGCCACATACATCATATGGTAATTTCTTCATGATGTGCCACATGTAAAAATTAAAATTAGGTATCAAATTACACTTACTTATAGATTACATCAGATTACATCACATTACACCAGATTACATCATATTACAACACATTACACCAGATTACATCATCTTACATCATATTACATTAGATTACAAATGGCCTCTATGTGATTAGTAGAATGTGTTAAAATTAATTAGTAACTGACATTACAATGGAACAATTGATGTAGTAAAAGAAAAAACATGTTTTCTACTGTTAATTAAATAAACTTAAATGATGGAGACACATCAGATTACATCACATTACACCAGACAAATGTGCGATGAGTAATGATACCATTCCATCTCTTAAAACCTCCCACACGTACAACAAAACCAGATGACTCTGCATATCGCTGGTACATGTCCAACACCTGCTGCCATGAACTAAAAATAGCACCAACAAAAGGTTTCTGATCAACGGAAACCTCAGGAACCCAATACTTGCTACCATTTGGGGTCTGGAATATGTTACTACAGTGACTTCCTATGACGTTAGAAAAAACATTATGGGGTTACATACTAAAAAAAAATACAACTTGGAAAAAGGTTACTAGAGTGTAACATAATGTAACCCCTCATGTTACAGGTTATGTACGTGCTTGAAGGTTTAGTAAGACAATAAAAAAAATGAAAAAGTATATGAAAAATATCATAAAAATGTCAAAAAAAGAAAAGTACCAAAAAAAATATAAAAATTGGTTTCATATTTTACAGAAAGTGAATGTGGACATTGTACCGTGTTCTTAAACTTTGACTAAATATTAATAAAGCAGCTAATTCTATAAAAAACACAGGGGACTACATATCAAAAACCCCCCAAAAAATTAAACTGTTAAAACTATTCTTAAAGATTTGTTACAATTTAAAAATACAAATGTGACTTCTTGGCTGTGTAACACATTATCTTTGCTGTGAAAACCTGTTCTTACAGATTGTCTTAAGCTAAAAAATTGGTTAAATATTAAAAATAAAAGTGGACACATTATCTTTGCTGTGAAAACATCGTCTAACCCACACTAAAACATGGTAGTTTCTTTTAAAAGAAGCAATCTCGGGCTGTTTTACCGGTTGTTACAGGTTGGGTAACAACTGAGAAAAAATTTTAACGCAAAAGGCCAAGATGATAGGTTGTTGTTTACAGTAGAAGAAGAAAAAACGAGGAATAATGTAGCAGTACCTTAATGAAGAAGAAAATCTCATAACAACATAATTGAAAGAGGAGGGTTTATCATATAGAAAAGGATTTTAACAAAAGAATTAAGGTTAATTAAACAAAAAAACTTAATATACTACAATTATTAGAAAACTTACCACGACGATCATAACCAATATATCGAAAATGAGAGTTTCCATCAACCACATCATCATCACGGGAGACTTCCTCTACTACATCCTCACACGAAGCTTCATCTACAACATCCACCACCTGTAAAGGGGGAGCATTGTTAACGTCACCGCCACCCATGAATGAGGTTACTTCTTCTCTGTATTTTGGTGATGAAGGGAGAAAATTGTGATGAAGGGAAAGCTGTGGTGGGTTAGATATAATAATATGGATATGTGGAGTTTGGTGGGAAGATACAACTTCAAGTACAAAAAAGTATGGAGGGTTGTGTGGGGGATGGTGAAAAGAAAATCAAATGAGAAAATATAGTACACACAAAAAAATCGTAGGGTAATCCATGCATTAAATGAGGGGGTGTTAAATGACGATAATACCCCCAAAAGATGCTCTTCCAATGAGCTGAGGTGTCGCAATGTTATTGGTCCATCAAGGTTAAAGGGTTCTCACAATTTAATTGGGTTTTCATATGAACCCAACCCTATATATATATAGGGAAAGTAACGGTTGTTAACCCACCTTTATTACGATAACCTATTAACACTATTGAAACAAACACTTATACCATGATTATGTATTGTAACTAACTTTTATATCGCGTTACACCACTAATGTAACGATTTTCCCTTAACTTTTTAAAAAATTATTACCCTTTTTTAAAACCGTCTTAATTTTTTTTATATGATGTTATTTTTTTATACAAGTTACACCATTAAATAGATTATTTTAATATCTTTAATTCAAGTATAGTATTGCTATATTTTAAAATAAAACCTTTTTACATTCATTGTAGGGCGTTAGTTACCACTGTAACTTTAACTTAAAATGATTACGTGGCCTGTAAACCACTACTTTGATTAATGAGTTATCACAATATATAAGGGTTAACATTTATTCTTTATCCTATATATATAAAATTTACAAAATTGAAATTAAAATAAACAAAAATATGTTAAAACACAAACATAAAAGTATGCAATTGTCTGAGCCCGGGTTCGAACCGGGGACCTCTAGTGTGTGAGACTAGCGTGATAACCGACTACACCACCCAAACGAATGTGATAATTTCCGTAGACAAATGTTTTATAATTATATATGTCTTAATCTTTTCTTTTCAATTCAACAAGAGATAATTTTCAGTTGTCACCACGTGTTAGCTACAAAAGGGTGAACCCAATAACAAAATATCATGAGAACCCCCATACTATTCAACAATTACAATTTATTCCTTGCATTAACGTAATAATTTTTTATCATTATCTAAGTTCTAATGTGTTTTGAATTTCTAAAACAGAATACTGAAGATGGGAAAAGTTAACAAGAAAGCAGTCGTTGCAAGTTTACAAATAAACCAAACATTTTTTTTGATAATATGTACTTCACAATTAGCTAAACTAACAGAATGACATGACATAACATGAGATGATATTTGAGTTGAAGTTGAAAAGAAGAAATGACATTTGCTTTGTCAATAAGTTTATCTCTTGATGAACTTGACATGCTACGTATCAATAACATCATCAATTTAAGAATTAACTTGTGCGTCAAAAGGTGTAATGAAATATTTTTGAAATCTATAGTTTTCTTGACAAAAATTTTCTTAACCACCTGCCCTCACACAGCTTTGACATGAGGATAACATCATCTCCCATTATGTATCCTACACCAATGAAATAAGGAACTTCAAATTCTTTACTTAGAACCGGTTAATACACTTACCTGGTGTAGATGAGTAATCTCACATAAAACTACCTACTTTTGTTGTATCAAAAAGCAACAAGCTAGGAGATCGAACATTGCATGTCTATTTAGATATAATATATGTGATGGTATATATGCCATATATCCTAGCTAGTCTATACACACAAATTAAAATTACAGACTACGCAAAAGAACATATTTCTTTCTTACGCAAAAGAACAAATCCCAATTTCAATCCCAGACTACGCAACAGAATGGATAAAATGTAAGAATGATTATTTTGTTAATATGCCAAAACAGCTCAAGTCAGCTTGACCCCTGGACATTTCTTTTTTTTCTTTTCGTTCTTGGATTACACAAATAGTTCATGTGCCAAAATTATGAATACAAAAATATAATCAGTATTATTTATTTTTTTTAAATAAAGTGATT